>CM077018.1:2977748-3333171 GCA_039090855.1 Macrothele yani
ACCACCGAAGATAATTTGCATATTAGGCCGTGCTGTGGCGTATGCGCTCCCCGGTCGGTTCCGAAATTGACATCACACCTACGTAAACTCGACCCTATTAACATATGTAAATTTCATGATCGTTCGCCAATTCTTTCTTGGTGTTCTTTTTCACTTTCTGCCAGTGTATCTAAGCACATGCCCTGGTCATAACTTGTGGTGGGTAAATTGGGCATTTATAAATGTTTTTCATGAATTAACAATTTAAGATCCTTCAGTCTAATAAACATGCCCGCTGTGAAGATGTGTGACTGATTTTTGGATAAATAAAAAAATCACTTGTTTTTTTACTACAAAACACTACTAAAGTACTTCAATGCTCTTGAAATCATATTCTTTAAAATTCGATTATAAAAATTCCGATTTGGAGTTTTCGCCGGGACAATTTCAATAAATTAAATTCATTAAAATGTTGCAGTAAAATATTGGAAACATAAAATAATTATAATCGTCCATTTTTAGAAGTTTGCTTTTTCAGAATAAATTGTATTTGTGCTCAATTTGTCAGAAGGTAATGAAAGCGATAATGCTGTGGGATATATAACCATCTGTATATTTTCGCATAACGCCAAGGATTTTGCTGTTAATGGTATGAATATTTGGCCTGAAATATTTTTTTTGGTTTAACATTCGGACGACCGCCATTGACCACTGTAACAACAATGAGCGACCGCCTTATCCGGTATGGAGCCACTGGAGTCAGCAGAGTTCTTGGCTCACCCCTTTAGTTCATTCTGAACACATGTACGAGCTAATCGGACGACATATCAATACACGTTGTCAGCATTTGGCCACAGGTTGCATACAAGATTTATGAAGTGGTCTTTTAATTCAGAATTTGATATTTATCGCTTCATTCCTAAATGTATGGCATTTTTATGTTTTTTGGCTAATGCGTTTTCAAATGAGTTCCGAAACTGAGATACAATTTCAGATGTTTTGAATCAATGTACATAGAAATTGGAAAGCTTTGAAAGGTCGAAGTTATTCAACTTTACAATGGCAACTCCTATTCATAAGCATTCAAAATTACTGTTTTCGCTTCAGGTTCTTTGAAGTGGTGGGCAAAGTAACTTAAGAAATATATTTACGAGGCACATGTGCCATTGTGTGGTAAGATTCTCAATCGCGAACTCAGACCTGTGCATTTTTGATCAATTCATACATTTCTTTCTTTGAAAATAGAAAAAAAGAATAAAGTTAATGACAAAGGGAAGAACAACTTTTCTGCAAAGGCGGTATTATTATTCTACTAAATCTCTGTTCTGATAATTCGACAGCACAACACCATTCATTTATGTGTAAATGGTGTTAAGGTATGTTTTTATTTCCTTGAGTGCTGTGAGCAAAGAATGAGATCCAAAGTAATCTCTCATATTTCAATAAAAAACCCATGCTGAAATGTAATGTTATAATCATCCTGTATCCCAAATACACTTAACGGACAATGAAATTTTCGCACCAAGAAGGAATCATCGGATTGAACTGAAATTTCATGTACGTAATGAAGTGGTCTTTTAATTCAGAATTAGGAAAATAATATGATACACATAATGGCCAAAACAGAGCTGCAGGGCAATTACAGAGGGAATCTGTGTCACTCAGTCCAGTAATTTTCAATAGCGCGTCGCACCGCATCGTGGAGCGATACATGCTGCAATACGGTCCGGCATGGAAGCGAACAGACGCTTGATGTTGTCTGCCTGCAGACTGGCCTACTTGTGTTGAACGGCGTGCTCAAAATTCCGAATAGTGCGGTACGGCGTTAGCCGGCGTTTCAACTGGTTCCACACATGCTCGATAGGGGACATGTCCGGGGAGCGTGTATGCTGTGGAAGTGCCTGGACATGACCTAGGCAGTCCTACGTTATGTCCAGGCACTTTCACAGGTGCGCTATACCAGCAGGCGGGCATTGTTTTGCTGGTATATTGCACCAGAAATCCCGGCCAGAAATACCGCTACATCTGCCTGCATAGTTAACCGGTTCCCCGTGGGATCCGCTCGTGATTGGCGCACGATTCGTCGTTCCTTCCTACCCTTGGTCCACCTGGTCCGTACGCAGCCTCTCTAACTTGTGACAGTGCTGTGGCGAGCTATACGGCGCACCGACCACCCTGCGGTTTCCAGCCTAATGATCGGTCTTCTCTTCAAAGTCCTTAATTTGCGTGAATCGACGTCTCTGACGTCTACCCGGCATTCTTGTCACTCTGTACTATTGCTTGAGTCGAACGGTGCCTTTCGCTTTCATGAGGCATCGACTAAACGTCGGTTTATAAGTCTGCCAGTTCGTGCTTGCAGTGCCACATCAGTGGGTGCGGTCATTCGCACTCGCACCAAACGTTGATTATTTGCATACCAGCACGCACTCTAGCTATTTCCAAAGTTTCGCGGTTGTAGTATGTTTTATTCTAGGTGCGCAGATTTCATTGTTCGTGATCGTACTACAAACGGAAACTACTGTTATATTAAATAAAATATCCATTTTCGTTTCCGCCCTCAGAAACCGATGTTCTGTACAATGCATAAATGCTCAAACTTTGAGGAAGAGAGTTTCCGGGAAGTTACAAGTGGCTTCATGCTAAACATACGAAGTCCGATTAAAAAGTTCCAAGACTAAGTCAATATACAACAAAGTACTTATGTTACTTAAGTCTGGCTGTGATATCCTTCAAAGTATTCTCCTTCGGCAGCGACACACCGCTGTCAACGTTTTTGCCACTGATGGAATGCTCCTTGGAAGTCCTGTTCGCGAATTGTGTCAAGCATCGTCTGGGATTCGCGCTGGATCTCGTCCTTGGTTTTAAAACTGCAGCCCTTGAGCTTCAGCTTTATCTCGGGAACAAAGAAGTCGCAGGGTGCCAAATCCGGGGAGTAAAGCGGGTGAAGACGGGTAGTCATGATGTTGCGGCTGTAAAACTGGTTTGCTGCTAACGCTCCGTGAGCTGCTTCATTGTCGTGATGGAGCAGGAAATCTCTTCTGCACCACATTTCAGGTCGTTTGCGGCGAATATCCTCCTTAAGACGCAGCAAAGCATCGCTTTAAAAAGGGTGGTTACGGTCTGGCCGTGGGTAACGAACTCACGGTGCACAACTCCACGAATGTTGAGAAACATGATGAGCAAGCTTTTGGTTGCGCTCCGGATCTGTCGGGTATTTTGGTCTCCAGGTCGTATCCGTAGACCCGGTTCTCGTCTGCAGTGATGACCCGCGACAGGAACATGGCATGTGGGTTCGTTTCCGATTTGCTGAGTTTGACGCTGACTTTGATTTGCGCTCACTGACCTAGTTTACAGTCCATAATGAAATCGCAGCTGTGTTCTCCACGTGGTCACCAAAGATCGTGTAGCAGAGCTCCCGATGTTCACAGAACTACCCTACTCTGCATAATGACTCATGAAGGTCATTGCCTCTAACCACTGCTTGCGCATGTTCGTACTGCCATTTGTTGGGGAGCTACTTACCCAGCCTCCGAACGTTTTGGTCGAAATACGTATAAATAAAGTGAAGGTAATCAGTAAAACTTTACCATTTGCATGTGCATATATTTTAAGCATTACATAATTTCCTCCACAATTATACGTTTGTTTGCCAACAGCAACAAAAAGAAAAGGTAAATTCCGTAATTCCCTGAACCTACGATTTTATCTTGTCCTGTATATCATCATCATCATCATTGTCAACCATTATCAATCCACTGCTGGACGAAGGTCTCCCCAAGTTTCCTCCACAACGGTCTGTCTTGTGCCAGTCTCCTCCATGTCACCCCTGCATACTTTCGAATTTCATCCACCCATCTCCTATGTGGTCTTCTTCTGGGTCTTTTCCTGTCCCTTGGAATCCAATCTAAAATTTCGGCTGTCCATCGATGATCTGTCCTTCTGGCAGTATGTCCAGCCCATTGCCATTTCAGGGATTTAACTCTGATCATGATGTCTTCCACTCTTGTCATTTTTCGGATCCACGAGTTCCTCTTCTTATCTCTCCTGGTTACACCAAGCATGCACCTCTCCATGCCTCTTTGAGTTGTCTGCAGCCTTTGTATGTCTCTTTTAGTTAAGGTCCACGTCTCTGCACCATACGTAAGCACTGGAAGGATGCATTGATCAAACACTTTTCTTTTAAGACATAATGGCATATTGCTCTTGAAAATTATGCTGTTTCTTCCAAAAGCTCTCCAGGCAAGTTTTGTACGCCGATTAATTTCTTCATCAATGTGACCCTCACTTGATATCTGCTGTCCAAGATAAACGTACGTGTCTGTTATCTCCAGCTTTTCTCCATCAATCGATAAATCTTCATTTCTTGTAAAAGCATTGAACATCACTTTTGTCTTCTGAAAGTTCATTTTTAATCCCACTTCTTTACTCTTGTCAGCAAGTTCCTGGATCATACTCTGCAGCTCTGATGGGGTAGTTGCAAAAATGACTACGTCATCAGCAAAACGAAGGTGGGTTAGATAATCTCCATTAATCTTTATCCCCTTGTTTTCCCAGCTCAGCGACTGAAAAACACCCTCCAATGTGGCATTAAAGAGCTTCGGAGATATGGTGTCACCTTGTCTCACTCCCTTTCCAATTTTTACGTGTGTTGTATTTTCAAACAGCCGAATCTTTGCACTTGCATTTTCATAGATGTTATTAATAATATTAATGTATGCATCTTCAATACCGCAGGTTTTCAGAGCCATTGTAACTGCTGGTGGTTTCACCGAATCAAAGGCTTTTTCATAATCGATAAAAGCCATGCACAATGGAAGTTCATATTCCCTCGCTCTTTCAATTAGTTCTCACAGCACGTGGATATGATCTATTGTGCTGTAGCCACTCCTGAATCCAGCTTGTTCTCTCGGTTGAGCCATGTCTAGTGCTACCTTCAAGCGGTGTGAAAGAACTTTAGTGAAGATTTTATAAACTACTGATAGGAGGCTGATAGGTCTGTAGTTTCCGAGATCCTTAATGTCACCTTTCTTATGTAGCAGGATCATTGTAGCGGTGTTCCAATCCTCAGGAATCTTTCCTTCATTAAGGCATCGAGTGAAAATTTGGGCGAGTACTGTTTCGATTTCTCCACTTGCTTCTTGTATGATGTCTACAGTAATTCCATCTTCTCCTGGAGCTTTTCCTCGCTTCATGTTCTTGATTGCATTTGCAACTTCTGCTGGAAGGACTGGAGGAACTCTGGTACTGGTATCTTTCATGATGTCTGGAGTGCATATATCATCCCTTTCATATAATTTGGAGTAGAAATCTTTCACTCTTGTCGAAATTTCGCCTCTATTTCTTGTTACAGAACCATCTTCTTTTCTCAGTGCCATAATCTGTTTTCTTCCCTTACTGAGATGTCCCTTTGCTATCTTTAGGCTTTGGTTGTTTTCAATTGCTTTCCTCACTAGTTCACAGTTGAATTTCCTTACGTCTTCAGTGATACTTTTTCTTACTGTCTTGCATAGCTCTATATATTCCACTTTGGAAGCCACATCTTCTTTAGTTGTCCTCATCTCTCTTCTTTTTTGCATCAACATTTTGGTTTTTCCTGATAATTTGTTCACATGCAACTTGTTCTTAGACCCAGCTAATTTTGTTGCTGTTTCCATAAGAGCTTTGGTTACTTTTCTGTTAACTTCAGAGATGTCCACTTCTTCCGATGTTAGGCCTTCTAAAGCAGAGAACCTGTTCTTCAGTTCTAACTTGAAGGTATTATGGTGTTTTTTAAGGTTGGTTATGTCAATACATTTTGTTTGTCTTATGAGCTTGCTACGTTCGAGTTTAGTGTTGAGGTGCATCTTACATCTCACCAATCTATGGTCACTGCCTGTGTTGAACTTGTTTAGCACACTGCAGTCTTCTATGACGAATTTTTTGTTACACATAATAAAATCAATTTCACTTGTCGTCCCATTTGGATGTCTCCATGTCCATTTCCTGTGTGGCTTTTTCTTGAAGAAGGAGTTCAAGATGAAAAACCCTTCTGCCTCTGCAAACTCAACGAGAGTATTTCCACGCTGGTTTCTGTTGCCATGACCGAATTTACCTACTGAAGTTTCATTCTGTTGCCGTTGCCCTATTTTTGCATTGAAATCTCCCATAATTATTTTCAAGTGCTGCTTACCTTTATTATTTAGATGACAAATTTCCTCATAAAATTCTTCAATTTCTTCTTCAGGATGACTTGTGGTGGGTGCATAAGTTTGAATAATCTGAGCCTGGTATCTTTTCGAGAGTTGGATAACAAGTCGTGCAGCTCTGTCAGAGGAACTTTCAACTTCTACAACTTTATCCTTCAGTTTCTTGTTTATTATAAATCCAACACCACTAGTTCTGCCAGTATCTGTCCCACGATAGTAGAAGAGATGTCCACTTTTCAGTTCGATGAGATCTTCTCCTTTTCTCCTTACCTCACTTAGCCCCACATGTCCCACTTGACCCTTTGTAGTTCCACTTCCAATTCAAGAAGCCTTGAATCAGAAGATAGGGAGCGTCCATTGTAAGTAGCCAAGGTCAGCATCAGATGGCAGCCTAGTCCGGTCCTCCGGGGATTCTTAGCACCCTCTGCCTTCATGTCGCACTGGCCGCTGCCTTGGCCAGGTACATTCCAGCTGCCGGAGACTGAGGGCCAAGATTTAAGTTGTGGAACCATTTTGGAGGGGTTTGGCCATAACTCACCACGCTGGCCAAGCGGGTTGGTGAGTGTGGGATAGAATTTCCTCTGATCCCGATGGTATAGTTATACCGCTATGGGCGGTCGTCAGAGCCCCTTTAGTGGGAACAGGATGCACCACGAGAAGGCGGGGTTGACATTTGTCAAGGAGAGGCTGTGATGTTACGCATCACCTGACCTTGCATCCCTGTATATATATATATATATGTCCTGTATATATCTCTTATAAAATAATCATGATTCCATATTTCCGTCTAACACATAACATTGAGACATGGACAAAATATTGAAATGTTTGGGAGCAAAGTTGTTGCGATAGATCTTCCATTCTACGCTTTGGAAATTCTTGTGGAGGAGTTTTTTTTAGTCATTTACGAAATATATAAAGCAAATCAATTGCGCAGTAGTCTCTGTGTTTTGAATTGTTGTATATTCTTATTTGAAACACAAACTTTGTTTTGATTTCGATAGTTTATTACTATTATTTAATTCTTATTTTTCGCAAACGTTTCTAATTTAGGATTATTTCAAAAAGCTATCGAATTTCAAGGGAACTGACTGAGGCATTAATTAATGTGGCTGGGAGAGGGTACTTCCGAGAAGTAACACGGCGTGTGTCGGGAAGGTTTTCTACATAACATTTGGCATTAGGCCCGTAAAGTTGTTTTTAGATTTTCAACTTGGTATTAAAAGAAGTGCTTTCAAATTGATTAACCTTCTCCCTAGATGATCAATGGTAAAATCGTTGAAATTATGTTCACAAGTGAATCACGCTTTCATTATTTTTTAATTTCCATTTACCTAGCAGTTAGTTTGTAAATACTTTCGTCAGCGAATGTATCCTTGTTATTAGATACACATTGGGATCACAATCGGTAAAGAACAAATCATGATCCCAAACTACACTCGCGTGTAAAAATTAAGGACCAGACGGTTTTTCGAATGTAAGGTGGAGCAGAAGTGCTACACATTGACTCAAATCATACCATAAGATCCCCAAGATGTAAGAATATGGGACAAGTGAGCAAAACCGTCCAAACAAGGAATCCAAAGGATACAAAGGCACTTTATTGAAAAGAAAGCTTCGAGCACAACTGGACAGGAGACAGAAACGTCCATGTGACAGGAGGCTGCCAAAAAAATCCAGTTATTAGTAGTGGATATGATCACCCCTGACTGCGTTGCAATATTTACAACGTCTGTCCAGGCTGAGGTCGAGGTTGTCAAGGAGCTGTTGATGCATCGCGGCCCATTCTTCTTGTAGCGTCAATCGCAGCTACGGAATCGTTGCTGGCGGCTGGTGACGTGCTACCAAGCGTCTCCCAAGAAGATCCCACACGTGTTCGATTGGATTTCGGTCCAGGGACGTAGCGGGCCAATCCATGCGTTGAATATTATGACTCTCGAACAGCTCTGCGACCTCCACTGTACGACGAGGTGTAGAGTTGTCGTCAATGAAGAGGAACTCAAGACCCACAGCACCTCTAAACAGACGCTCGTGAGGCAGGCGAACCTCGGTACAATAGCCGACACCAATAACTGAACCTCCTTGGAAGATGTGGAGGTCAGTACGGATACCAAGCATGATACCGCCCCAAACGAGAACTCCGCCACCTCCAAACATGTTCCTTTTCGATGATGTTGGTGTGATTGCGTGTTCCCTGCTCTCTCCAGATGCGTATACGTCAAGAATCGCTCGTCAGACTAAATCGGCACTCATCCGTAAAGATAACTCAACCCCATTGCTGATGTGTCCAGTTCTTGTGTTCCTGGCACCAAAAGAAACCGCCGTCTCCGATGAGCAGGCGTTAATGGCACACACCGTACTGGTCGTCGTGCAAATAGAACACCTTTGTACAGCCTCCTGTCCACGGTAAAACGCGATACCGGACCTCCAGTTGTCTATTGCATGTGCCTTGCGATTTCTTTCGCTGTCTGCAGTCTGTCTCTTCTCGCCTGTAGGACAATATAGCGTTCGTCTGCCGCCGTGGTTGCTCGTGGACGACCACTGCTAAACTCTCGGACAGCTGTTCCTGTCCTTTGAAATGCGATCCCGAACTTCTCTGCCACACTAGTCACATTTCAACCTTCCTCCAACTTCCCAATGACGCGACCTCAGGTAAAGTCATCCAGATGTCGTCTACTGGATTGCCTGTTGGCCATATCACACGGTGGCAGAAACTCGACGTCGTTTAAACCGATGTACACCGTGGCCCCTACGTCATGCTGCATATATGCACATGCCCTACCGTACCGGAGCCTAGTCTATTTCCTGAGTGGTCTTTCGGTCCGTTCTGCTTACTCGTTCCTCCGTTATGCTAATTTCTCCTCTTCGTCCTTAATTTTTGCACACTAGTGTATTAATCTATTTTTTTAATTGTAGTGTCTAACATCGCTGTTATCATTTTTCAAGTTACTGTGCTATGTGGAGTACCAGATTTCGGTAATCATGTAATGTATAATTTACGATTGAGAATTAGCTAGGCTTTAACCTCTAACAGATAAAATAACGGTCAGCAAATTCAAAATTCGGACTCCAATTTAAAAATTGAGATGAAATTGTTACCTATAAACATTTCAGAGAAACACACCCTCGAACGTGTATTACCTATGTATGATGTTTAAAATATTTTTCTAAAAAGCATGGTGAGCTGCACTTAAACCTTTACAAATCTCTATTCTTTCGATTTATGTTTGATATCTGCTTTTATTTAGCACTAAATTCAGTTGTGCTCTACATTTATTTGGCACTACATTCATGTACGCTGTACATAACTGAATCATGATTATACTCTACATGCATAACCATGATTCCGTTATGCTCTACAGTTCTGCTCTACATATTTGGTACTAGATTCAGTTATACTCTACATATTTGGGACTAGATTCAGTTATGCTCTACGGATTTCTCTTATTAAGTTCTCGCACTTAATGGATTTCACACGAAAGCCTCAAAATGTACTATTGTAGACCAGTATTCTACGTGAACTCATAACACAAACCGCTACTGCCACCCCTCCAAAAAAGAAACTACGAAACAGCATTGTTTATTTGCCCAGGACGTTTCAACGAATTTTAGATATTTTTAGCGAGCTGAATTCAAAAATTGACATCAGTTTACCGATTTTTCTCTAGAGATAATGGGTACCAATCAAATTATGATTTCACACGAATACGACCTGTCACTACTACTATAAGCAGCAGGGTTTGGCCCATCTTTTTTCACTTTAACACTGTTGTTGTTAGAAATAAATATCTAATTTAAACTTACCTTTAACATTATTTTTTAAGTTCATCCATTGCATATAATATCATATGCCTAATTCTTTCCTTTTGTTTCCATATAAAACTGAGTTCTTGAAGAAGAGACTGCTTTAATGATAATTGTGCATTCTGCTAGATTTGTTGCGAATACACTCTGCAAAAGCAAATGAAAAATGGCCCTGACTTTGTAAAACCTGCGTATTTTGTAGTGAATCCTGGAAACCAAAGTAAGCCTTCGGCTCCCCATAAAGTTTGCAAAAGCTGTGTGGATTGCCTACAGCAATGGAAAAATGTAGAAAAGAAAATTTTAAACTGTACTGTGTCTACGGTTAGGAGAGAGCCGAAAAACCTCCACGACGATTGTTATTTTTCCGTTGTGAATGTGAAAAGCTTCAACCGCAACAAGAAACATAAATCGGAGTGTCCTGATTTGGAATCAACAAGTCCTATGTCACACAGCGATAACGTTCCCATATCAGTGTTATTCTCACTGCCAGATCTTCCAATCTCAGATGTTGACGAAACGCAGGACTTGGAGTGTAGTACAGGTGAGTGCAGTATAAGTGAATACAAAGGAAATATTTCAACAACACAGCAGTTCTCCCGAAAAGAACTTAATCATCGGATAAGGGACCTCAACCTGTCTAAGCAAGAAGATGAATTTTAAGTATCCAGGCGAAAAGAAAGTAATGCTCAAACCCGAAAGTTGAAATAATAGCTTACCGGACAAGAGAGAAGGGAATTTTTGGGCATTGTGAAAATCTCTTTTCTTTTCTTATTTTTTTTTACTTTAAAGGTGTAAAACGTCTAAATTGTAAAAACACATTAGCAAACTAACGAATGAAGAATTAGTATCAAATTAATGTTGCAGCAGTCGGAAACACATGGAAGCAATTCCGCATGTTGTGATGTGTTTACTGTATGATGAGCAGCCTGCTATTGCACTTCTAAGGCATTGCAAAGGGTGTTGACACAAAGCAGAGTAGTATCGGAAAACGACTTGTGTCGAAAAACTGTTAAACAGTAATATATAAATACATTACATAGTACACTGCTGGACAATTGCTAAGAACGGATCATAAACTGCTATATAGCGCATAAAAAAGTAAGTGTGGTTGGATGCCAAGTGAAATAAAATAATGTCAGAATGCCAGGACATTACATGAAAGACAATTTATTGTGCTCTGATATCCAGAAGGCTTTGGAAGGTGTTCAAGGGACAAACAGGCCATTTTGTGCAGAATACGTAAACGTGAAAAAAATGCAATTACCGTCCGCAGGCGTTCCGGCGTAAGATGTCAATACGGGATATGGAAACCATGGAGGGCGATGCAAGATTCCACACGTCGTGTCATGCTTTGCACAACATTATCAAGCAGCTGTTGGGGGTAATTTATCCCATTCCTCTGTCAGTGCACAGATGAGGGTGTCCTTGTTTGTTGGAGGGCATTGGCGACCAGCAAGACTCCTCCCCAAATCATCCCACACATTTTCAATGGGATTCAGATCTGGAGAACGTGCTGGCCATATGAGGCGTTGAATATCCTCGCTCTCAAGACACTCCTGGACAGCGACTGTTCGATGACATGTTGCGTTGTCGTCCATGAAAATGAATCTATTACCGACAGCACAAAAGAACATGCGAACATGAGGTAGCAGAACATCATTAATGTATCGTTGGTCAGTCATAGCCCAGTTGGAAGCACAGAGAGGCCATTGATCATGATGCCAGCCCATACCATGACACTACATGTCGGATATCGGTCCCTTTAATGTTTGTTTGCTGGACAATATGCAGTACCACTATCACGCCAGATCAGTTGAATTCGACGATCAGACGATAGACTATATCTGTTCTCATCTGAGAAGAGGATAGCAGACCAGTCGTTATCAGTCCAATTGCGATGTTGATGGCACCATTGCAAACGGGCGGTACGGTGACGTCTGGACAATGGGATGCACACAACAGTACGGCGGGCGTATAGTCCTCCTTCATGTAACTGTCTGGCGACAGTTTTTCGGGAGATCCGCTTGCCAGTAGCAGCCATAAACTGATTTGCTACCTCACTAGCTGTGCTGCGCCGGTGTCTTTTTGTTGATAGCACTATGTACCGATCTTCTGCCGGTGTCGTATTGCGAACACGACCTCCCCGTGACGTTTGCTACACTCTCCATTTGTTGGAAATGATTTCCAAAGCCTTGAAACAACACTGTGGCTGACGTCGAACTCAATAACAACATCTGTTATTTTTCGCCCTTCTTCAATCTTGCCAATAATACGGCCACGCGTAAAATCATCTAGGCGATGTCGGTAAGACATACTGAAAATTGCAAGTTCGTTAATTGATTCTTTCCCTTTTAACTTTGCGTTTGAACAACAACGGTCAAAAGAGAGAGAGAGATTTCCTATCTGAGGTTGAAAGACCCGAACCCTCAGCGCTCTGCGCCTTTTGTCAGGTGAAAAAGAAGAAGATAAGATATTTGGGAACAGATTTCCCTGATAGAACAGCATGAAAGAAAAGTACATAAATATTAGAGCAAAAGGAGTATACGGTTTTCCGTTAAGTATTGAAATTGTAAGCTACCCTACATACTTACCTGCAACAAATCAGTCAAAGCAAATCATCCCGCAGACAACGCCAGGCCGCAGGGAATCGGGGAAAGGACAGGGTTAAGGGGTGCCTAAAAAAAAAAAAGAAAAGATCCACACAAGAAAAATCCTACAGATAAACACCCAGTTTTCTCACAAAACCCTGTGCTGCAAGGCACCTTAAACCACACAGTTGTCGTTTTCTCAGTTCCCGTGTAGGAGTCGGCTTTTCACCTCGCTTCTCAGATAATTTTTTTTTTCCACTGGCTGGAGGGGAGTTTGGTACTTTATTTTTTTTAACCATAGTAATGTGTTTCTGGGCCAGTTTCATATATGTGGACTGCAATATTTCTCTTTGCAAAACAAGTTCGGCCCCTAAAGGAGCCCTTTTTTCTTTTTTTTTTTTTTAACAAGTTTTCTTCACATGTGTGAAGTATTTTTGTAAAACAGAGTACGGCCCTTTAAAGAGCCCTTTTTTTATTTAACAAGATTTCTTCACATGTGTGAAGTATATTTGCAAAACAGAGTACGGCCCTTAAAAGAGCCCCCCCCTTTTTTTTTTTAACAAAAATTTTTCTTATGTGAAGAATACCCTCCGAACACTATTCCCAATTATTGTTTTTTTTTTTTGCTAGGGTAGCTGTGAATTGGGTTCATTTTTGGAACTTTATTCAAGATAGCTTTTGGCCTTTTATAAGTGTCAGTTTCATTGACAGTATAGTTAATGGCCTCTCTGACTAGAGGATTAGGATGAATCTTAGCTTTTTCATAGTATCTTTTAGCTAAGTCATACATCCTGTAATGGATAGAATTAATATTTAGCATGCTTCGGATAGCATGGTTTGAAGTTCTTCCATCAAGTCCAACCATATAACGTAGGGTTTTATTTTGAAATGAGGTAATCTTATTTTTCTGCTGTTTGTTGCAGTTACCCCAGATAGGACAGGCATAAGTAATAACAGGGCTGATACAGGCTTTACATATCAAAGTTTTGTTTTTCCTGCTAAACCTTTGATTTTTTCTTATTGGCAGGAGACTTCCTCTGATCTTAAGAGATTTGTACAGAGTTTCTTTAATATGCTTGTTCCAGTTTAGGTTGTGGTCCATAAAAAGTCCTAAATATTTAACATCATTTACCAAAGGTATTTTTTTATACATTTCTATTTCAAAGTCTGGATTGTAATTGCATTTAATCTTAGAAAATAGAATTGCTTTAGTTTTTTCAATATTGATTTTGATTTTCCAATCTAAGAAATACTTCTGAAGTTGTTCAAAATAATGTTGCAACATGAAAGTTGCTTGATTTTTATTTTTGGAAGTATAAGCGAGTGCAGTGTCATCAGCATAGAGAGCTGTAGTCAGATTCCTGTTATTATAGTTGCGAAAGTCTGACGTAAAGATAGAGTACAGCGTTGGTGCGAGTACACTGCCTTGCGGTACACCAGCTTCGATTATTTTTTTAACGATTTTTTCTCATTGATTTTTACACAGAATGTTCTGTTAGTGAGGTATGATTTGATTATATGTATAATCCAGGGTGGGAAATCATGTGCTATTAGCTTGTAGATAATTGCCTCATATGGGCATTTATCGAATGCTTTTGCCACATCCAGAAATATGGCTGCTGTGTGTTCTTTTTTTATTATTCCTTCAGCACATTTTTCAGTTATTCTAGAGAGTTGGTGCACCGTGGAGTGTTTATCTCTAAAACCTCCTTGAATAAATGGAATTACTGGGAATTCCTCACAGAATTGTTGCATTCTAATAAGAATTATTTTTCAAAGATTTTTCCCATGGTTGGGAGCAACGAAATCGGTCTGTGATTTTCAGGAATTGCCGGGTTTTTACCTGGCTTGGGTAATAGTGTATTACCTCTGCTGTCTTCCAAGCATCAGGGAAATAATGTAATTTTATGGCACAATTGTATATTTTAGGAAGGGTTTGCACATACTCTTCCAGTAAAGTTTTCATAATTTTATTATTTATGCCATCATTGCCCGGTGCCTTTTTATTTTTAAGATTATTAATATGAAACCTAACTTCCCTTTCACTGATGGGTAGTGGTTTTTCAAAATCTGGGGGAACGGAATTTTTTTTTCGGCCCTTAAAAGGTGTCTTGTTTTTTCTTATCTTTTCAGCTTCTGGCGTTTCGGACCCAAGAGAGGTTGTAGCACCATTAATTTGAAGTTGCTGCCCGACTTTTGCATTTTTTGGATTCCGGACTAGAGAGAGGTCTTATCCACTTTATTTAGAGGTTGCTGTCTATCGGACGTAAGAGAGGCCGTATCCACTTTATTTAGAGGTTGCTGTCTATCGGACGTACGAGAGGCCGTATCCACTTTATTTAGAGGTTGCTGTCTATCGGACGTAAGAGAGGCCGTAGCATTTACTACTTTTGGTTGCTATTTTCTATGCCTTGTCCTCCTATTTTTTTTAAAAGAGCCTTTCTGTTTACTTTTAATTGGGGTTGTTAACACAGGTTTTTTTTTACTAGTAAATTCTTCATAGAGTTGTGCACTTTGGGTGACGACTCTAGAATTTTCTACATCCTCCGCATGTTTAAAATAAGTATCCAGGGCCTTTTTCATTTTAATGGCTACATCAGTGTCAGGGATATAATTTATTTTAAACTGTTTTTTTAGTGAGTTTGCAAAAATTTCTGCTTTTTCTTCGTCAGTTCTAACTACCGTCCCATCTTCTTTTTGAAAGGGTGGGAGTTTTTTGACATTTTTATTTTGCAAGCTCGACGTAAGATTCCATAGAGTCATTTTATTTTTTTTTATCCGAATTTTCAGAGAAGTCAATATGAGCTTCCTCTAATACTTGACCCCATGACCCATTCTCGAATTTTCTGATTTCTCTTTTAATTTGTCTATTTATGCAGCAATAAAGGTCATAGAACGTTTTATTTCTTGTTCTTTGCCACTTGCTTCGGTACCTATTTTCTTCTTTAATAAGTTCTAAAATTTCTTTGGGTAAATAGTATGGATTTTTTTCTCTTTAGCAGGAGTTTGACATTCTTCCATAACTTTTTTAATGGCGAGGTAAAGGAGTTTAATAGCTCTGTCAATTTCTTCTTTGATATTACAGTCTCCAATTACTGGGGCTGGCACTAGTTTAATTTTCTCTTCAAATTGTTTTAAGTTGGTGACCATTTTGGGTGCTACCGTCACAGTTTTATCAGTATAAAGCTGGAGGTGAACTGGATTGTGGTCAGAGGAGAGCACTGCCGCAGTGTAAATTTCAAAGTAATATTTATTATTCTTCAAGAGGGCAAAATCTAGTATGTTGCTAGTTCCTCTGAGCGCCGTTCTTGTGGGTTCAGATGGCGCCCCCAAATCAATGTTTTTGTTTAAGAGATATCTGAAGATATTGTTTCCACTTTTATTAGCTCTAGGGCACTACCAATACCGGTGTTTAGTATTGAAATCTCCCGCTATGACCGTAGGAATATCTTCCTCGAAAAGATTATCTAGAGCTTCCCTGGTAATAGTGTGTTTGGGAGGATTGTATAGCGCAGTAAGTTTAATCGGGTTATTTTTTGTTTCAATAATAACCGAGTGCGCTTCCATGCCATCCTCTGTGTTGCATGTTGCTTCACTTTGCTCTAGTATATCTTTCACTGCAATCAAAATTCCCCCACTTTGGGAGGTTTTGTCTTTTCTGTAAACCTTGTAGTCGGGAATTTTGAATTTAATTCTGTCCATTAGCCAGGATTCATTAATTAGCGCAATATCATTTTTTTTGTATTTTAGGTAGTCTAAGAATTCTCTATGCTGCCTTTTGATGCCTTGCGCATTCCAAATTAATATGTTAAGTCCATTTGTTTCAGAGGAAAAAATTTCATCTTCGGTTTTTTTCATAATTTTTTACTGTGTCAATTTTATTTATATTGCTGTTACTTTCAAAAACTTGGTCAGTATTGCAATTGATTGCTTCCTTGTTTTTGACCAGTTTGGCAGCTAATTCTGCTATTTTATTGGTGGTCCATTCACCATTTTTTTGTTTTTTATCTGTTTCTCCATTTATTTTTTTTCCGTAAGTCTCTCACTCGTGGACTTTTCTTTCATTTTTTTAATTAATAGGTCAATTTTGCTTTCTACAGTGCTTTCACTGCTTTCTATGTTTTTTACTTGTTGGCTTGCTATTTCAGTGTGGTTATTTTCCACATTATCATATAGAAGAAGCAGTTCATTTTGTGTGTTATAAAATGTAATGTTATTAGCATACTGCAATTGAGCATCTTCATTACAATTATGTTTTTCTTCCTCTTTAATTTCTTTGCTAAGCCTGCCAGAGAAATATTTTGGTTTTTCCACGGTTGGAGTAACCAATTTTTTTTGCTTTTGCGTAACATTTTCATCTAAATATTTATCAACATCAACAATCAATTTCTTTATCCCTTTGTGTTTTAGAATTTTTCTTTTGCGATGTTTTTTAATTTTTCTTTTAGCACAGAATTCTGTACCATTCCCTTAAAAGGGCCGTTTTTTTCTTCCTCAGAAACAGAAATGCCCTTAAAAGGGCCGTTTTTTCCTTCCTCAAAAACAGAAATGCCCTTAAAAGGGCCGTTTTTTTCCCTTCTCGCCTAGATATTTGTCAACATCAGCAATTAATTTCTCTGTCACATTTGTGTTTTGGAAATTTTTGCGATGTTTTTCAATTCTTTGTTTTAGCACAGAGTTCTGTAAATTGCTTTTAAGGACAACTTTTTTTTCTCTGTGTAATAAATTAATATTACGCAGATATTTATTTGTATAATGTTTCATTAATTCTGTGTCATTAACTGCATCCTTTATTTTTGAGCTTAATTTATGCTCGTATGATGACTGAGGTTGTTGTTTTTTTCAACACTTTTTTTGTTTTGTTTTTGCACAGTTTTTTTTTCACTTTTCTCAAACTTTTTGAAACTTTCTAGAGTTTCAATTTTTACTTTGTAAAGTCTTTCTTTACTTGTGTGAATTCGTGTTTGTGTCGGTAGAAACATAGTTTTTTTCAACTGCTGAGCAGATTTGGCAAATTCCTTTTTGAAAAAAAAGTATTCGGCCCCGAAACGGGCCGTTTTTTTACAAACTGACGTGGATTCACACCGAATTCCTTGCAAAAGCCTGACGGTGAAGCCGTCTCAGGTCTATTTTCCTTAAAACCTTCCTCTTGGGTAAGTTTGTCCGGACATCTCTTGGACTTTTCATAAAACATATCTGGTATTTTCTCAGATATTCCATCGCCAGGGCATCCCACCGGTGTTTTAATGATGTCTGAAAATTTTACAAATATAGCATCGCCCGGGCATCTCTCCGGTGTTTTAATGATATCTGAAAGTTTTACAAATATCCCATCGCCTGGGCATCTCCCCGGTGTTTTAATGATATCTGATAATTTATCAGATATCCCATCGCTCGAGCATCTCTTCGGTGTGTTAATGATATTTGTAATTTTTTCGGATATCCCATCACCCGAGCATCTGTTCGGTGTTTTAATGATATTTGTAATTTTTCAGAAATCCCATAGCCCGGGCATCCCACTGGTGTTTTTTTTCATATCTGATAATTTCTCAGATATTATGTCTGGAATTGGCACAGACATACAAGAAGAGTCATCGACAACTTTTTTGTCAGATGAAGTGCTTAGATTTTTCTGAGGCACAGAATAAGAAATTTTTTCACTTACCAATCTTCTTCTGGTTTTTTTTTTTTTTGATACTATTACATAGTTCCGGCGGAAGGTTCTTAATTCTTCTAGATCTTCTTTGATCTGGCTTTTCAGTTGACTTTGGATTTCCCGTAAAAGTGGATGAGGAACGGGAAACGACATCACTTTTCTTGGCGTCAGGCTTTTGCTCTACAACATCTGAACTTGAAATTCTCTTAATTTTTAAGATGGGCTGGAAGCTGAAACGAAGAGAAGTGGATTCGCGAAAATTTTAATTGAGCTTTGAAAAAAGCTTAACAACTAAAAGATCCCCTAACCGGACTAATTCGGTTAGACTGGTAACCCAGAAACTATCTAATCGCAGAACAAGACGAACGGCCGACGACGACGAAAAGCTTGCACTGAAGTTCACTCGCAGGAGCTCACACGATGTGCGACCTTCCTGCACGGGATCCAAAGGGCAATTGATCCAACAACGGTCAATACGCGTCAAATCCTTTATATCTCTTATCAGCGCTGTGACGTCACGAAGAAGTACGGCAATCCCAAATTTGCATACGCACAACACGTCTTACTGTATCCCGCACTTATGCTAATTTCCAAGTTTTCCTGCCTTCCATTTTATGGTTGCTATCGTTGCTATTGTCATCCGTCCTTAGCAATTGTCCGGCAGTGTATTACTGCTGGCACCAATAACGTTATAGAAACACGTCTCTGAATTTTGTAAATGTCCTGAATGAACGGGTGTCCTCGAACATGCTTCGCCAGCGAAAATGTTCATCGTGACGTGCTGCACAAAGAGAATTCAAAACCATTCAACTGCGCAAAGTAATGGCCACATTTGGGTCACATCGTTGATACCACCTCGTTTTTAAGAAGTTTGATAATCTCATTAAATGCATTCCATGCTAATTTTTAACAGTTTAATAACTTTTTTTCATTTATCACTACACATTTTCTCAGGAATGATATCGAAAAACTGAACCGTAGCCAAAACGTTCTCATTTATTCTTATTCTACATGAGAAATTCTCATCATTTAAAGGACGATGACGTACGTATAAGAGAGGGAACTAGAAATTTAGGCACAAGCACCTCAGTAACGGCCACGTTTTTCTGGCATGCAAGAACAACTATCCAAGAGTTGACAATGCCTGCCTTATATACACCAAAACAAACAGCAAGAAGTCATCCTATAGGAGAAAACGTCAAGTCGACATTTGTTGACAATACCAGACAGGTACAGGAAGAGCTTTATTGCGTTAGGTAACCTAGCAGTTCAACCGTAATATCGAGACGATAATTTCAGCAAACACAGTAAAACGCATATTAGCACGATGCATCATTCATGTACTACTCGTGTCTGCTGTAGCAAACTTATTCGTCTGTAGAGGACACGAAAGCAATGTAAATGTGGCACTTCACGGAAGAATAGGTCACGTGGTTCAACAAGTAGGCATATAAATTAATACATGCACATGGACAAGCCGTAATATGATTTCAAAAGTACACATCTATGGATCCCAGGTTTCTAGAATGAATTGTAGAAGCTGTTGTTAGTGGTGTATCGGAAAGTGTGTGTTTTTGTTGCTGGCATTTGTTCCCTTACATTTCTGTGAACATTTGAATGAAAGCAGATATCTTAAGATTATTGCCGACCATGCACACCGATGCACGTGCTCGTTGTTTCCTATAGGGAAAGCGAACACAAATAGATTAATGCGCCATGACACAAGGCTCGAATAGTCACACCGCGGATTCCGGAGAACCTTAGTGGCTTTGAAATTCCACTTTTTCCTCCGGAACAGCATTAGGATAAAACGAAGTATCCTAAGATTACTTTCGACCAAGCACACCTATCCCTGTGCGTGGTGTTTTCTATCATGAGGGAACGAAATCCAGTGTCCTAACATAAAGCTCGGATAGTCACAAAGCGTCTCCCACAGCACCAGAGTAACTTCAAATTGACAAAATTGCCCCAGAAGTTCCCAAAGGCTATCGCAATTGATCACCTTTGTGATGAGATTGAGAGCCCCATTCATGAATTCAATCATATTATTGCGAACATTTGGCAATTGAAGACCGCTATCATGACTGCATTGCTGAATTTAGTTATAGAACGATATGAACACTAAATAAATGCAATGATAATATTTAAAATTATCAAAACTCTTGAGTCTCCTTTACTCGTGTGCAAGGAGATAAATTTGAGAAATTCTTAACAGATACAGAGGGTGAGTCGTAAGTTTTGCAATATCGATTATTATTACATTTTTGTGCAGGCTATGTCATGAGTTTTAATCAGTCCATGTCGCGCACTGCAGTCCGCCGAAAGGGATCTAAAGTGGTAGTCGTTTCTGTGAACATCATTGCATGTCGTCTTTCTGCCTGTGGTTGGGAAGCCTAAAAAGATGAAAGGCCACAACCGCCTATTTAAGGAACGTTTGCTTTACTAGCTTGAAAACCGCGATAACGCTGCTCACGCAACACGCAACATTTCTCATGCGAAAGGGGAAGTTTCCATGAACCACTGCACCGCAACCAGAGGTTCACGAAATTTTGCTCAGGTGACAGAAATTTCGACGGTCAGCCAGGGTAAGGTAGGCCGCAAACTGTGAATTCGGAGGCCGTGCGCCTGATCATAGAGGCAAATCCGACAGCCAGCACTCAGAAATTTTCAAGCTTGCTGCGCATATCACATGTCATAATGATTCGTCACTTTCAGGACCTTGGCAAGTTCTACAGGGGCTGCCGAACTGTTCCTCAAGAACTGGCGCCGGCTGAAGCAAACCACCGAGTGGAAACGTGCTCGAAACTCCTAGAAAATAAGCGCAATGTATGTTTCAGCAAGACGACTGTTGCTGAAACATACATGCTTGGAGCACAAAGTGATGATCTGCGTCTGGTAGAATTTCGAGGGGATAATCCATTACGAATTTGTTCCAGACCGTCAGACCATAGGCGCCAAACTCTATTCTTAATAGCTGGAGCGGATGTATGCTGTTTTGGAGGAGAAGTACCCGGCACTGGTATACAGACAGGGCACTCTCCTACAGCAGGACAACGCGTGGCCTGTCTGCCAAGGTGGCAAAGTGGTCTAAGCGGTGGCCTCTGATTATTCGTCCGAAAGGAGTCTGGGTTCTAATCCCGATGAGGCACGGAAGTTGTTTTTGTCTTACGGCACTGGCTGTCTCCCTTCACTGGAACCCGTGGCACTAAATTAGGGACGGATTTCTGCTTACAGCCCATGCAGATGCTCAATATAGTCGTAAAACCTCCAATCAAAAAAAAAAAAAAAAAAGACGCGCGGCCTCATAGTGCGCGATCGATCTGTGCAAAACGCCAGGAACTTGAGCGCATCGAACTGATGCGTCACCCAGAATATAATCCGGAAATTGCACCGTCAGATTTTTATTACCTAGTCCGGTCCATGGCCCACTTCCTTTGCATGCGGCACTTCAATAACTAGGAAGAGGTGGCAGCTGAGGTTAGGAATTCTTCGCCTCGAAGGACAAGAATTGGTACCGCCGCGGAACCGAAGGAATGGCAGACATATGGATTAATACGGTGCAACACGATGACCTATAGTTTGAACGCTATTCAACTTTCGTCGTAAAGGTGCGCATGAAGAATTAAAGTGGTCCAAATATTGCAAAAGTTTGACTCACCCTCTGTGTTATCTGACTGAAAATTCTTGTTTTTTGGAAAAGCGAAAATTCTAATATTTAATTGCAAAAATACTCTAACTTAGAATTTTTTTGCAGGGTTTTATTTTTATAACTGGTTCGAATTCTGACAATGTTAAAATGTTAATAACACTGAATACAGGTCTCAGTATTTTCGAAATGCTTGCGGAGTATAGTGTAACAGAACGTTTCTTTGCTCAGGAACAAGTAACATTTGGATTTTAAAAATGAGTAATCTTACGCAGAAGATACATCACAGTAGTTACATTTCCGAGTGTAATGCAATACATGTCACTCAGTAATTGGGAATTTGATCACAAGTCTTTGCTGTGAAAAGATTAGTCACCATGCAATTTGAAGATGCTAACCTTTACCCTCCTTCGAAAAAATCAACAATTCCATAGATACGTTCCAATGATGCTATGACTTGGAGATTTTTACAAGGAAACATATTTCATATCAGACATATTAGTTGATATATTATAGTTTTGAAACGTACTAATTGAAAAATATGCTGATTAAAACATTAATTTTTAATGTGCATGTTATGTTAGGGCTCTTCAATTTTGCAGATGTTTCGTGCTGTTTCATCTCGACTCTAGTAGGTAAGAATTATTGCTTTGAGAGTTGTAGGATTACAAAAGGAAAAATTACTGTTTGTCCATGGTTTAAGTAACATGTTTATTCAGTGTTTTTACAGTATCCATAAAATGAATTTATTGACACTAGAGCAAAGATGGCTTTCCAAAGCAATGCGATTTGTGTGTTTATTATCAAAGTTAAATAAATGGGCACGTGCTATAATTGTTAATACTTAATCACAAACGCCGTCTGCCCAGGTATTTGGTTTTGACGAACAAACAACTAATTAGATCAAACAGCACCATCAGTTTGCAGCGATTAAGAATTCGCTGTTAAGAGATACTTAGTATTTTACGCGTTGGCGTTGTCACTAACTAGACAAGACATTATTATTAAAAAAGGCAGTTGCAAATATTTTACTGAAGAAAAAGTTTGGAATTTCTTCTTTTTTGTTTTTGTACAAAATGAATTCTCTACTTTGATGTCGTGACGATAATCTCAATAAAAAGCAATGGTTTTGTTTTTCAAAATATTGATTATTTATCCTTTACTACAGAAACAAAGTGTTAATTGTTTGCAGTTGAAATGCTCTACAAATATCTGTCTTTCAAAGCATTTTAGTTCCTTGTAGGGAAACACGTTTTATGTTATTTGGAAAGAGCACGAGAGGATATTTCTTTGCTATTTTTGAAAATGTGAAAATACACTTATATGATATTTCAACGATCTTTAGTACTTACAAAATTAATTTTTATAATGAGGATTTTCACAGAAAGTTATCCATTAAGGAACAGGACCCCACAAATGGAAACAAAACTCATCATATGCATATAATTGAACATTTTGTAAAACACAAATCATTGGGCTAATTTATGCGGTATAGAAAAACAGATCTTGGTAAATCAGCAGTATGGTTCCGTGTATGTCGCAATTACCCACCGAGACTACGAGGGGTGAGTGTCAGACCTTATAATATTGCCGTGTCTTTTGGATTGGCCCGTTAGAGTCTGCACTAGATCCCGTAATTTGTAAAGATCGGCGTTCAAAATCAACGATGCATTGATGAATGTAAAACTACCCACAACTGTTTAAAATGTAATTGGTTCAAAACTCTAAATGGCCCTCAAAAAACGTCAAAGTTCATGATTGACAATCCCAATTTTAACGAGTTCTGTCGCACCAACGAAACTCAAAATATCTGCTCTATTGTGCTGCACTGGCATCTCATTTTATAACCCGGCGCGTGATATGTAAAGTATGTCGTGTTACAGGAAATTACAGCATGTAAGTAGCAGGCCCTGACTTTTCTTTTTAATTTTCAAACACCTATCATTGTTCCATAATTTTATTTTTATAACTCTTACCTATATCGTGTACCATCTTCCTAGATTTAGCCAAAAGTTTGAAACATAAATGTTTTATTTATTATGTAATCCTTCTGGTTGACAATTAATAGATTTAGAGAAAATATTGAAAAATAAATGTCGTATTTTAAAAGGGATTTTCTTAAGATATGCTTTATTTAATGTGTGGTCATTAACTGTTACATTTACCGAAAATGTGGAAAAAGAAATATCGTACTTTAAAATGAGATTTGGTAAGACAGGCTTTATTAGTGTGTAGTTCCACTTACATTTAATATGCTTTAAGAAAGCATGTGTCAACAGTTTTCATATTAATATACAGAAATTTTCCAAATATATGTTTTCACTAAAATATTGGAAAGAACGTGAATGTAAATAATACTTTCAAAAAGTCCTTTAAGGTACCAGATCGCGGTTCTTATTTCTTTGCTTAATAGTTTGATGAATATCGACCTAGGTATCGCATTGACAAATGCACTGCGAGTACCTTGTAGGTGTTACAGAAGCAATATGAGATTCCAAATGTTGGTAATGCTTTCATAGGTGAGATTTTCCTTGTCCTCAGGAAATGTTCGATTTTTTCATTTTTTCCAGTGTTTTTCTCTAATCACTTGGGAGTGTGTTTTCTTTCATAGGTTTCCCAGCGGATGGTGCCTTCCTGGTTTTAAAACAGCTGTTGAAGGATGTATTCCTTCAACATCTGTTTTAAAACTAGGAAGGCACCAATAAATTGAATAGTGAGAACGCATTGTGTAGTAAGAAAGGAAATAAAAGGTGGTGTGAAAGGAGACGAATAAATTAATTATTACAGATTTTGCATTCTCAGGACCGTTCCATGTGTTGAATGGCTGAGAGAGTTTGGCTGTTGTTTTCTGTGTATCAACTGGTGTGACCACCTCGTCTTCGGGAGAGAGGGATACAGGGACTTCAGAGAACCCCAGTGGGGCACACTCGGTAGTGTGTTCCATGGAGTTCTTTGATCTTTGAAGGAGTACCTCTAACAGTTCCAGTAATCCCTTAAACGAGCCAACCGCAGGTTGCAAGATTAAATAAAAGAAGCGATGGTGCAAATCGAATGCACAGTAAAAGTAACAGTGTCGGTTGCACAGTAAAGGTAACAGTACGGTTGCACAGTAAAAGTTTTTCGGCTGTTCTTAATAACCTGACTACAGCTCACGCACGCAACCTTTTTTAAGTTTCATTATTAACTTTTTTGCTTTATTTGAAGGATCTGCCTGTTCCTGTTGCATTCTTTCATAGGTTTTTCTAATTTCCTCCACCATAGTTTAATATATTGATGGAGATATAAATTATTTCTAAATACATCACCAAGTGCGGCGAACGCTTTATTCATAGCAGAAGACTGTGTAATCAGCAACGTTAAATAATTGTATGCTGAAGTTTGTGTACAAAACAACCAAGCTCGTTAACCATATGATGTTTAAGATTGCCTGAACCACACCACTACAAGCAATACTCCTCCTCAAACTTTGTAGCTAAATCTTTTCATCAAAAAAGATAACAATTAAGTATAAAATGTTACTTACAAAGTAGATATTAAAATATATATATATTAGCTGAAGTTAAAGATTCTCATCAGAGGTAACACTAAAGCCGAATATATTAAAAAAAACTAAATAACAAAATCTGTGTATTAATTGAAAAGCCAAATGACCGCAATATTTATTTTAGAGAATAGAGATCAGGACGAATTGCCGCATTGCCATGAACGTACTCGAAGGTAACACGGACTATGCCTGTAAAGCATATGGTATGCTTTCAATTATGCGTTACAAAAGCAAAAAGAGAAAAAATCAAGGTTGGTTTTCAGATGTAAACACGAGAGAATATGATCACAAGCAATTAGCTCTCTATGAGGAAAATGAATTACTTCGAACAAAGATTATTCATAAAATATTTGTCTGAGTAAGTGAAAATGGAATTTTTCTGGGGTGAATTTTTCCATAAAGCCTTAATGTGTGGAAACACTGCTGTAAACAGAATGTTTATCTAACGACCAATAAAGGAATAATTATCAGAATTAGTAATTTAAAAATACACTAAAAAACAGCCTAGTGTTTGATAACACAGCTGAAGAAAGTTTTCAGATCAAACTTTTGAAGCAGCGATAGCCGAATAAATTTATCGTGCCTTGCAGAAAAATGGTACCACATTTCAAATAAAACATTAAGCGGAATTAATTTTGTTGCTACTATGCAGCCGATTGCATGAGTAATTTAAGTGAAAATAATTATTTTAATCATATTTAATAGAATATAAGGATATGGTTTCTGCGATCACGACCACAGCAGCAAGTTTATTTGTCGAAAATATACCACAAGATCTCCCGAATTTGCACCGAAAATAACATGTTCTAACGCTACATGACAAAAATGTGGTGTCCACAGATACAGAGTATCACAATAAAAATTAAACATATAATTTGCAAAGCAATAAGGATCGGATGGATTACACCAAAATGATCAAACATTGAATTCTAAATCCGTTTTATTAATGCAGAATAAAAACCGTTTTAATACCACAAGTCATCGCCCTTTCTTCTGAAAGCCCGACAACACCCAAACTAGCTTTATTTCGGCATAGAGCAAGAAGAGCCATAGCACTCAGCTCAGATTGACACACGCAACATCTTGAAATCGAATCTTTGGCATCTGCAATACGATTTGATTCTTATATCATTGAGTGTATTATCGAACAAACAGAAGTTTCATTTAATAAGAGAACTGCTCAAACAATTATCCCAAAACTCAATTTCATAAGTGCACACCCTGATGTTCCAGTCTTCACCTTTTCCCTAAAAAATGCTTTGAAAAAAACTAGGATTAGGCATAGGAATAAGAGCGCCTATATCGATTTTCTCCGGGAAAACAACATACACTGACGGAAAAAAATCCTATCACCACGAAGGGGTTGTGTTAGATAAACGTCAGTTGGTAGGCGGTGAGAGTACATCTGTAAGATGACGTCTATGCAAATTTCGCGCTCGGCGCATACGTGTGGCGCTAGTAGCGACCCTCGGAACATGCAAAGCAGGTTTGCTGTAAATACGCGCTGTAACGTTCGTGAGCGTTAGTTATCGTTGAGATTCGACGTAGTGTGTTGATGTTAGTCAAGAATGCTTTTAAGAAGACGAAGAAGCCATTATCAACAGCTCACGAAGTTTAAACGAGGTCGTGTAATAGGGCTACGAGAAGGTGGATTTTCTTTCCGCAACATTGCAGAACGACTTGGGAGGAATGTAGCCACTGCGCATGATTGTTGGCAGCGGTGGTCAAGGGAAGGTACTGCCTCAAGAAAACTGGGTTCCGGCCGGCCACGTGGCACTACTGAGAGGGAAGACCGCCGTGTACGGCGTATGGCCGTGGCGCATCGTACTGCGTTTCCGGCAGCAATTCGAGCTGCACTTGCAACCACAGTGACACAACGAACTGTTACAAATCGGTTACTTGAAGGACAGCTCCGAGCCAGACGCCCTGTAGCGTGCATTCCATTTACTCCAAACCACTGCCGTTTGCGACGTCAGTGGTGTCAAGCTAGAGCTCATTGGAGAACGGAGTCGAGATCTGTTGAGTTTTCTGACGAAAGCCGGTTCTGCCTTGGTGCCAGTGATGGCCGTGTGTTGGTTAGAAGGAGGCCAGGTGAGCGCCTGCAACCAACCTGTCTGCGGCCGAGACACACTGGACCTACACCTGGAGTTATGGTCTGGGGAGGAATTTCCTATAACAGCAGGAGCACTCTCGTGTTTATCTCTCGCACCGTGACGGCACAGTTGTACGTCGGTCTGGTGATTCAACCTGTTGTGCTGCCATTCATGAACAGCATTCCAGGGGTGTTTTGCAAAAGGATTACGCTCGCCCGCATACCGCTGTTGTAACCCAACATGCTCTACAGAGTGTCGACATGTTGTCGGGGCCGGCTAGATCCCCAGATCTTTCTCCAATCGAGCACGTATGGAACATCATTGGACGACAACTCCAGCGTCCCCCCAACCAGCATTAACTGTCCCTGTATTGACCGTACAAGTGCAATAGGCATGGAACTCCATGCCACAAACTGACATCCAGCACCTGTACGGCACAATGCATGAACGTTTGCGTGCTTGCATTCAACATTCTGGCGGTTACACCGATTATTAATGTACCAGCATTTCAGATTTAAAATGGCTCTTCTCGCGCTTACATTAAGCTGTGATCTTGAAACCTTAATCGATTAAATAGGTTGCCTATACAAATGTATTGCCGCCATTTCATTCCTCTACAACTACTTTGTCGTGGTGTTGGGTTTTTTTTCCGTCAGTGTATATTTAAGACTAAATTACTCAGAATTGTTTTACTTTCTGTTGTTTACGGTGTTTACCTCATTTATGCTTGATGATGCCACCAGCAAGTTGTGAAAACTCGCTTCCGGCTTATGTTATTATTCAACACCGTTAAAACGGACGTAGAACTCAATTTGTAAGCATGTAAGTTTTAACCAGAAAATCATTTTTAATTGAACCGCGAGCCATTTATTCCGTCATTTTTCACATCCAGAATAGTGCATATAATCTATATATTCATTCTATACGGTTTTTTACTGTCTTTCAGATTTTGATTGAGCGGCTGAACGTAAAGATACGGTTGATGTATCAAAATATAGGTCTTAGCATATAGTCGTGCCAGTAGAAGAGAAAATTTAGATAGGGGCAACGGTTCGAGCGTTGTGTGGCGGCAAAGCTCCCATGTAAAGTCCCATGTGAACTTTGACGACCCACGACATATAGGAACCGAGATAGTCCAAAGTATTCTCTTTTCTGAGTGAACCGCTGCGCAAAGCAACGCTAGCAGGCATTCCAATCAAACTTCTTATCATCGGAAAAGCGAACACTCTCAAAGACCTAATCGCGTTTTGCCGTTGGACTGTGTGATGTACACATAAAATTTAATATTCATTCGATCCAGTTTATTACCGTAGGTAAAACATTTCCTAATATGTAAAGATGTAAATAAACATTCCGTTGACAATTGCCAATGTAAATATTTAGAATGTACATATTGAGTTGCGCCATCTACATCTTCATTCTATAAGGTTATTTACTGTGAAACATGTCGAAGAGAAAACTGAGATCGGGGCAAAGCGATTCGGGCGTGGCGGGGCGGCCAGTTTCCCATGTAAAATCTATGGGAGAAGCGCGCGGCTCTTATCTACATCAGGCGTTCAGTTCAGTGTCACACTTGGTGTGTGTATTGTGTTCTATGATCAGTCCTGAAATAAGTAAATACTTTATTGCATACTTACCCTTAACAGAATGTATCTCCCGCAGAAAAAAAAAAACTTAAGAGCCTTACTGGAAGGCGTGAACGAACAATGGGTCGCAACTATATGTCTCAGACAAGAGAGAATGAAGAGTATTCGTAACGTGAATCTCATTCGAAAATTCGCAAACACAGCTGTAACGGAAGATGAGAGTGGCAGAGTGCGCCATCAAGTGGAATTTGTGAACCCGATCTAGATGAGTGGACTTCCGCCTCACATTTTACCACTAAAAAAGGGTGCAGTCGTGATGCTCATCAGGAACCTGCCCGCCCTGTGGCGCAGTGGTCTAAGAGCTGGCTTATTATCATTCGTTCGTGAAGGATCCGGGTTCAAATCCCGGTGAAGCACGGATGTTGTGTTTGTCTTCGGGCACTGGCTCTCTCCCTTCCCTGGAACCAGTGACCCTAAATTATGGACGGACGACTGCTTATAGCCCATTGAGTTGCTGACGGTGGTCGTCAAATCTTCAGTAAAAAAAAATCACGAACCTGGACTACTGTCTTTACTGAAGTAGTAGAATGAATTTTACAATCAAAAAACGTCCACATTTGTTGTTTCACATGAGTTTATTCTTTTCAAAAAATAAATAAATAAAATAACCTTCGATTCCGACGGGTTTAGTTTAGTTCCAGGGTTTATATCGTTTCGCAGAAAAAAATTCCTATTTTGAGATCTTTAAATTTTTAAGAGAAGAATGTATCTGAACCAAACGGTGTGCAGAATTTCCAGCGTTTAAGTCAATAATGTTACCATAGCTACCGCGTTTTACGAGAGTTACAGTAACACTATTCGTTTAACCTATTATAACGAGGTAAATTTCTCCGTCATTTTGGTCCACGCTGGGGATCGAACCCGAGGCTTCTTATTCTGGAACACGTCGTTCTACCAACTGAGCTACGCAGAGGTTCGTTCTCACTGCTATCTGCTTTTATGCCGTGTGCGTCCTGCGGGGAAGGCACATCACATCCACACCCCCCCCCCCCAAAAGAGAAGCCGGTATCATGGCCTACGGGCCAGCCGGAACCAATTATCGTTTCAGGCAGCCGCTGAAGAACGTGCACTTGAGAACTCCCAGTCAATCTGGTGTGTGGAATGCAACATCACACACGATTATTTCTCGAAGCGCTGAAGAAGGGATCTCTTGATTTTCCTGGCTCGCGGTGTGGAAAGAACATTACACCACTGCGAGATCTTTAATGGCCGGGTCATCGGGGAAGTTCGTGAGCCATTATAACGAAGTATATTTATCCGTCATTTTGGCCCACGCCGGTGATCAAACCCGAGTCCTCTTATTCCGGAAACAGTCGCTCTACAAACTGAGTTACGCAGACGTCCGCTGTCGGTACTATCTGCTTTTATGTCGTGTGCGTCCTGCGGAAAAGGCACGTCACACTATTATATGAGAATTACCGGCCTGAAACATCTCACTGGTTATAAATGCTCTCTCCTTTTCCTGTTTTCTCTGCCTCGTATCTCAAGACATGACGGAGAAAGGCTCTTTTCCCTGAGGCGAACGTCAAGTGGTTTTGACACAAGAAATGTGGCACAAACAGGTTGTCTACCATTTCTAAGTTTCGTTGTTAATTTTATATCGCTTTCTGCAGGCAGTCAAACAGAAAGTGTTTGTGTCAATCATATTCCTAAACGTCCACATTCAAAAACAGAGCGAAGTAAAAAGTAAAGCTTCCTCACGCCCAGGTTCTTTCCAGTCGTTTTCGGGTCAGCTTTAGACAGCGAAAGTATCCGTTTTAGGTATATGTTTTCTAGCAGCTAGTTAATTCGTTCTATCCAGATAATGGGATAAACGTAACACTAGGAATAAAGCAAGATTTGTTTTCATACATAAGCATTTCAAACTTCCGTTAATAGGTTTACTCATATATTATAGAAACTTCAACTTCGACATATGTGAGCAATTCAATAGTGACATGACAGGGCACATAATTTACACGATGTTCTAAAGAATTGATATGGTCCACCAAGTTGCTTTTATACATTTTTGAAGTGATTCGTCCCATTATTTGACGATGATTCTCTTGTTCATTCAGTACTGTCTCAGTACAAGTGCGGACACGGTATCACCCCGAAAAATGAGTGCAGATCTCAATTGGACAATTAAGACCAGACCGTACGACTGTATGAACATACAATGGAAGCGCTATTAATTACATGTGCCAAGCTCATGTCGTGTAGAATCAATTTTAATCCTCACAACAGCAGCACACCACGTTGAATGAACTCTGCCAGGTTTGGGAAGCATTTGACTGTTATGCTGTCTCATAATCTCAATACAGCGGTGGATAAAACACAAAGAGGTTATGCTATAATCATGATCCCCTCCCCTTTACCACGCAAATCCGGAGGAAGAAAGAGCCGTTTAAAGCCTGGAAATCATTGGACTGCCCTTTCATCGTAGTTCCCCAAATGGGGTCGATAAAGCGGCGAAACATATCGTTGAAACAAGAGCCAGTGCTCTAGGAAATGGAGAGCGAAAAACATATGTAAGTTACCGGCATAACCTGTTACAGTGATAATTGTCACAGAGGTATAAATTTCTCAAAGGGCACCCAAGTAAACACACACCAAAATATTGCCTGTCCATCTAGTCTTAGCATAGTAACTTCACATTCGGTCAGTCAACGATCGACACGCATCCATCTGTAGGCATGTCTACCCATTTCCACTTTTCCACAGTTCAGTGGTGTTGTTTCTCCACCGACCGTAATCCATAGCCTGGTGACGTGCTCTTAATAATTTTAATAATGCGGGAGTTAGCAACAGTGTCCCAGTTCTCTAACCGTACATCGAACTTCTGATATTATCTCTTTTGCTTTGACCATTCTTTCAAAAGTTACGATACAGGTAATTCTGAGGCTCGAAACTATTATATTGAATCTGATAATCCGTAGCTTCATATTACACCAAGAACTATAAATTCCTTTGTCCAAGAAAGTATAAATTCCTTTGTCCAAGAAACTATAAATTCCTTTGTCCAAGAAACTATAAATTCCTTTGTCCAAGAAACTATAAATTCCTTTGTCCAAGAAACTATAAATTCCTTTGTCCAAGAAACTATAAATTCCTTTGTCCAAGAAACTATAAATTCCTTTGTTTAAGAAATATACATTTTTGTCTAAGAAATATAAATTTCTTTGTCCAAGAACTATAAATTCCTTTGTCCAAGAACTATAAACTCCTTTGTCCAAGAACTATAAATTCATTTGTCCAAGAATAAATTCTTGTTTCCAAGATCCATACATTCCTTTGTTTAAGAACTATAAATTTTTTGCCTGAGAACTATAAATTACTTTGTCAACGTAACCCAAAATATATTTAAAAAAACATATCGTCCCAGTCGTGTCTTTAATAAATATCGCACTTCCAGATAATTCCATATTGTTCCCGGAACAAGGCTTACAGGTTATTGTGATGGAAATCCATAAAAACCATGCTGTCACGCATGTGTTTCACGTAATTTTCTTTTTTTTTTTCTACCAAGGTCGACCTATTCATTTCGGTGCGAAACAGTTTCCTCGTTCATGACATTTCTTAATTTCTAAAGGGAAATTACGTGCACACTAAAGACAAGTTTCAGAACGAACGCGCGTTTCCTAATTTTTTTCAGCCAAAAGGATTCTTCCTTATTACCGTAAGCTTGTTTGTGAAGGAGCAGGGTGACGCTATTGTAGTAAATTTATGAATGAGTTTAACACATAACATTTTTCCTATTTTGAGAAAAATCCTAGGTGGTTTTTATGAAAACAATCTGCAAAGTCTTTTGAATTCTGCGTGTATTTTGTTCGCCATGTGAACTTGACATGTTTATGACACGTGGTATGAGATATCCGTACCGATTAATATCATAACATATTGATATGGGCTGTTTGTCGTTTCGCTGTTCGTATCAAAATGTATGTTCGTCATTTAAGAATCGGGAAACGAATACATCAAATGAAAGAAATAGCGTTCCAGTATATTTCATCTGAAGGGTTTTACTTAAATTTATGACTTTCTATTGAAGAATCCTAAACGCTGATGAAAATTTATTACGAAAGTGTGGGTTAAAGTAGACCAACAAAAAATTGGAGAACAAATGACTTTTTGGCTTTGCTGAAATCATGACAGAATGCCAAATACAAGGCAAATGTCATCGATATGACAGAACTCCGAACGAAATAATTTGCAAAAAGGACTAACAATCTGATCCGATGGAATTCTATGATACTGAAAAATCCCTTTAACCCTTTTAATGGTTCTGTGTACTTTGGCAAATTATGTGTTCAGTGTTGAATAGGAAAATAAAATTATTTAATAAAATTAAAAAACAATTTCAATTTTAATACCTTTTTAATAGCTTTCTGACGAGCTTTGGTGCTCCTATGAATCTTATTTAATAAAATGGACAAAGTGATACCAATTTCGTACGTTGGTTTGTAATAGCATTCTGACGAGCATTAGTGTTCCTATGAATCAGATAGGTGAGTAGCATTACCCTGTAATATTTTTCATTAAATATTTCAAAATGCGTTAAGCTTTCTTGCGTCCTCGATAACAAGAAGCTTAACATGTTGAAATGTATGCTTTGTATGCTATATTTCAAAGCATTTATGTCGCAATATATATGTGTGCTAGCACACAATTTCGCTATATAAACTTAAACATTTGCTTCCTGGAAAACATTTTATTTTCCCTTTCCTGTTTTCTTACCCGAAATTATGTGAAAACGGAAAAAGACTAATATTCGTGATTTTGTTTATTAAATTTGTCGGGAATATATAGTTTCAAAATACAAATGACGAATTCATTGTGCTCCAATTTTGTTTAAAAATAAGTTTTAAAAAGTTTGCTGTTCTGTTTCTCATAATGCATTTCTTATGAGATCTGTACACGTGAGTAAACTATTCGAAAGGTTATTATGTGATTGATTCAGAACTGAGTGAACAAACTTTAAAATAATTACATTATTTCATAAGATTTTTATTTCGGTATGCGTTAATAAACCAAGGAAGCACAACACGTCAATGGTAAACTTTATTTTCATGTATTTTGAGAAAAAAAAAACTTTCTTCACCAGTAAGATATAGCTTTTTATTTTCGTATTTGCTGTTTGCAGTGCAACACACACTTACAATTTCAGAACCACCTCTAGCCCAGAACATCATCGTTACGGAAGAGGCGCGAACACTTTGGAGCTCGTTCGTCGCGGATACAGCCATACACTAAAAGAAGTTTTCGACAGAAGTGGAGAACCTTAGCAATCATATTCTTATTACTCCATAAATTTATTTCGATGCTATTTAGAGATATTTAGGAATATTTCCCTCCATGAAAACACCATTGCACATCTTCCTGGACTTTATGTAACAGAAACTGGGTAGTTGGAATCTAGCGAATCCTCTAGTTGATGCTACAATATTGAACGTCGATCGTAGTTCAGTAACGGAAAATTTTATTTTTACGACCACATGTCATTTTTCTAAACATAAGGTGTGCATTTTTAGTTTTCTAGTGCCCACTATTGACGAATGTTTCAATTCTAACTCAACATGAGAAGTAAACAAAGGTAATTCTGTTGTTACTGTCTATTCTCACCAATATCCGGCGTGTTTCGTATGCTAAAGGTCTTCTGCAAACACTAAGCATGAGTGGTGACAGGATGCAATGGAGCTCGTCTGTTACCATGTAGGATTCTGTGTAGCAGCCGCTATATTTGAACATGAAGAAGCTGGTTTCGCCCTCGAAAACCTGCTGATTGCTTATTTTGTTGTTAATGCACAAGCCATTGTATAATTTAGGCAGTTATGTAATTGCGTAGCCAAAGAATTTGTGCGATGCTTGCTCCTATCTTTCTCGAGACCAAAGTAATTTCTCTTTCAAAGCCGTTTAAATAAGAGATGTTTCTGAACCAGTGCCATATGACGAACACAACATCGATACCTCACAAGGATTCGAACACGGACCCATCACGCGAGAATGATCAGAATCAAGCGCTTAGAAAACTGCTCATTGGGCGACGTCTTTCGTGAGTGTATTATACTGTACATGTGCGTCAGGAACAGCCGTGTTCATTCAGATTTTTGGCAGATATGTAATCCCGTCATTGCAGAATTTGTTGTAAGGGTTTAAAAAGTATGAAAAAAGCATTGATGATTCTTGGATTTCGTATATTTTCTTGTATTGCCTTTATAACTCAAAATACATGTTTAGAGACAAACATGGTTTATTCCTCAAAAACAATATTCCTTTTGAATTTTTTTCTGGGAAATTTATTAGGTTACATTTTATATGACTTACGGACCAAAAGCTACAGTAAATAAAATGTATTCCTTTCGTGATGTTACTTCAACACGGCATGTGAAGAAAAAAATATGTTACACAAAATTTGCTTGAATTTGCTTGAAAAAAACAAAATACACAAAATTTGCTTGATAAAAAAACAAAATACACAAAATTTGCTTCCACAAAAATACGAAGATTGCTATAAATTTTCTGCTTTTATGCATTGTTCTTCAGATATATGATCGTTTCTAATACAACATTCTTCTGACATGTTTTATATTTCAATCGATATTTTCAGTAATATATTGGCGTATATAAGCTCATTTATAGTCCTTGCAAAACTGTTACTCATCTATATGCAAAAAACTTGTAACTTTCTTTATAGGGGTTTGGCCCGCTCAAACCATGCAAGCGCCATGACATACCTAGCTTTAGGAAAATTACTGTAACCAAGAATTCAATAAAATAACAAAAGATATTTAATGTAACTAAGACAACACGTAATTTGTACATTCGTGAATACATGGCACAAATCGTTTTTTTTAATTACATCATTTTGCCTTTACAGTGTCCTTCAGTATCTCTGGCCACTCATAATAGCTTTACGCAAAGTCTCCAAAGGGAAATCTATTACTGCCCGCACCAAAGAGTGTTTTAGACAGTCAATACGGGGGACTTTTTCTGTAGGCCATTTCCTTCAGTGTAGCCCACAACTCGCAGTCTAATGGATTAAGGCCGGTGTTTCTTGAAGGCTAATTAGTTGGAGACATAAAGTTTCGCAAATTCGTCTGAAACTACTCCTGGATTGACTTGGCATGGAAGAGGATGTCATTCACATTTTTTACCACTGGCACCAAAACCCTGTCCTGGTAGTCTTTGGCTGATGTTTTCAATATTTTCTCACAGAAATGAAGCTACGTGGTACCATCGCCAGGAGTTTCCTCACCAAACTATGACAGAAGCATGATGATGGCCCCCTCATGATCCTTGGAGCTTTCTCCTGGACTTCTCGTGAGATTAACGCATACACCCTGTCATTTTAGTGATTAAAACCCGCTTCAGTAGTGAAAGTTTTTTCATCAGGGAAAAGGATCTGTCTGTGGCGAGTATCGACGTAAGGTTGTAGCCAACGTTTCGCTTTTAGTACCCTCTGCTGTTTCAGTTGTGGGTTGAGGAAGTGCCCTGAACGACGCCCGGTTAGCTCTCACCCTTAGGTCACTCTACAGCACGCGTTACATCGACATTCTCGAAATGTTCAGCTCACGAGCCATCAATGATCGTTTTCTCACAGGATTTCGTCGAATACCGACTACCACTGCTTTCGCCAGGCTAGCAGTCCTGAAGATACGCGGCCAAGAAAAGTTAGTGACGGTCCTAGTCTTAAGAAACCTTTTTATTATCAGGTGGACGAAACGTCGCCTGATTTTCAGCTACTTCAGCATGTTGAAGATCTCGGAACCTCATTTTCCAACTTTGTTCAGCCCTTTTAGAACAGGATTCTCATAATCACACCACTCCATGGCAACTACTTCACGAAACACGTTATCTCTTTTGTGACAGAACGCACTGTGATTCACTAGCTTATTTATGTCTCCTGGCTTGTCCGTGACGCTGCAAACCTGTTGCGTGCCATGTGTCAAAATTTTACAGTAACGGAATTTTTTTTTTTTTTTTGGTTGGAGGTTTAACGACCACCGTGAGCAACTCAATGGGCTATAAGCAGTCGCCCGTCCCTAATTTAGGGTCACTGGTTCCAGGGAATGGAGAGAGCCAGTGCCGTAAGACAAACACAACATCCATGCCTGACCGGGATTCGAACCCGGACCCCTTACGGACGAACGATCAGAGGACAGCGCCTTAGACCACTGCGCCACCGGGGCGGCGCAGTAACGGAAAATGCCATCTAACAAAGTAGTGGGAACAAAATATTTCATGAGAAGTGAAAGCATTTATTTGTTGTTCTCTGTGATTTTAATGCATACACCTACGACTATATACCACTGCAATGCCACTTGGAATTATCCATTGGTTGCTCTTGGAATATAGCAATGACTTGAAGACGTCACGATTTTCTAGTTCAGCGGTATTCATTCTTACACATCTGAGCCACAACATGTTTTATGCCCGTATTTATATTCAGTGCAAAATTGGTTTTATATATTCAATGAGGATGTAATAATTTTATTTCTGTGAAATCTGAGAAGTATTGGTTTCATTTCTTAGAAGCATTGGTTTTACTTTGCCAACAGCATACTAAACTATTTGTGATATTCTAGTATTTATTCTTAAGAATACCAGTAGAGACCAAAAAGAAAGAAATTGGTACTACAAAATCATGGTATGCATTTCTGAGAAAAAAATGATGGAATTATTGACCTCAATGCGACGAGTACAGTTGTTTCTTCTTACAAATATCTTTCACGTACAGCTTCACGGAAGATAGTTGCAGTCGCATGTCTGGCAATGCTTCCACTTTACTACGATACTTGCATTTTGTAGAAACATAAATGGAGAAGCAAGACTCGCACACTTGCGTGCTGACAAAGTAAATGAGTATTCCAACCACTTTTTGTGGATTAACATGGGTACTGTTTTCTGACGCTGCACAAAAATTCCCCAGTGGTAGTTTATGAAACCCTGCCGTTTCTGAAGTATTAAACGTCAGATCAATAAAATTTTCATATTCATTTACTGCCATGCACTGAGGCTTCTCTTTAACTGCAAACGGATTTTTTACTCATGTATGATTTTGCCAATTCTTTTGAACATTTGGGAATTACTACAAGAGGGTATCATTTATTTCTCGTAGGTCCTGGATGAATTTTCCAAATCTTTCGTCAGATTCACAGGTGATTCTTTCGAGCTCTTTCTTCCAGAAAGTCCGTGAGTGTTGGGAAGCTATTAAACTCAAGTGTTTCGAAAACATGTAGTGCAGAACTACACCTTTCTCTTGAAAACACCATTTTTTTAGAGGCGGTGAAAACAGAAGCATTCCTTCCTTGGGTACCTAGGCTAACTTCATTAATTTTTGTGAATATGTCAGCTGAAGATACAGGGTATAAACAACTACAGATCATCATTTAGCTGTTCTTTCAATTCGAAACTGTTAACAATGAGGAAAAGGCGTACTTCAGCTCTCAGTTTAAATACGTGCACTAAAGTGTTTCTTCGACAGTTCAGAAACAAAGATGTGCCAAGACTTCCCATATCTGCGTACATAAACTGAAATAACCGCGTATTAAAAACTCTGAATTTTATAGAATTGATTACGTTCATAGTATCACAGAGGACGATTCTAAGACAAGCTGGCATTTTGTCGTAGCAAGCGCAAGCCGGTTTGAAAATGCAATGGCTGCTGGAGTGACTGGCCGTAGGTTTAATTCGTAAAACCTTGTCGGCACATTTACCAACCACTGCCGTCCAGCCCTCTGTGCAAAGGTCAAATACACCTGCGTCATGATAAGCCATGTTCTTCAAAAAGTTATTCAGGAGTTTAAAGGTTTCAGCACCTGCCACTTTGAATGGCAATATTTCACACAAAAGCATGTCCTCATCCAGTAAATGATAATTTTAATAAGGCCCAAACGTGAGAAGTACAGCTAGTACTGCCATGTCGGTAGATTAGGCAATTTGCAAAGCATAATTACTTCATTTGATACGGCGAATCTACTACATCTTCACGTTAGCTCCTAGATCTTTAATCCGGTCAGGTACTGTATCATTTGAAAAAGGAATGAGGGATAAATTTTGGACGAATTTTCATCACACAGTTAAACAGCACAGGGTTCAACTGGTCTCTCTCAAATTGTGTAGGCTTCTACGTCTTTAGCTATTTAGTTGTTTTATCTTATTTACAGATATGACAGGGTTTTTACGCTCACATCCCGTTTGTGGGTAAAACCAAATTCTGTAATATCGATCTTTGCAATCCAAATGTTGGCTTTCGAATTGACGGCGCAATTTATCTGGAAATATAGAATTATTCGGCAACGTTTTGTGGCATAAAGCTCACTGAGACTGATTATTGGTGTCTAAAAATGCAAAAGAAAGGCAACTCTCATCATTTTTACAGAGTGGCGAGTTTTGCTTCTAGCAGCACAATTTCCTGCTTCCCAGGATACGCATTACTTGCTCTTTCTTCTGGTCCCATGTGCTCCCATTTCATGGCCGGGATTCAAGATGCGCTGTACCACAAGGATAATGCCCGCTCGCACATGGCTCGGATTACCCAGTACTGCCAATGTCGTGTCCAGCCACTTCTATGGTTTGCCCAATCCCTGGACACGTCCCCTGTGGAGCATGTGCCGGACCAGTTGAATCGCAGGCTGCCGCCGTGCAGCCCTATCCGGGATGTCAAACACACCATTCAACACGTGTCGGCCAGTTTGCCGCAGGCCATCAGGCGTTTGTTCGCCACCATGCCGGACTGTATTGCAGCAAGTATTGCCGCACGAAGCGGTGCGACGCGCTATTGAAGATGACTGGACTGCGTGCCACAGATCCCTCTGTAATTGTCCTGCAGCTCTGTTCTTGCTATCATGTGTATCATTCATTTGTATCATTACGTCCATAAAATTTCTGTTCAGTCTGATGCTTCCTACTTTTTGAGCAAATTTCATTTTCCGGCAGTGTATAAAGGTGTATATCAACGAAAAGAATTGATCCTTACTTTAGATTTTGAAACAAACTACGCTGCACTGGTGGACGAATGATGTACGTCGTGGATTTGACAGTTCGTCAGATTATCATTCTGGGTTTATGTTCCGTATGATGATGTATGAGCTTTTTTTTCTCTTCTTTTTTTTCTTTTTTGTCCAAACGAATTCGTTTCATCTGTTATAAGGCGAAAATGTTCGTAAATTAAGAGTAACCGACTGCTTAGAGCACATTGAGGCGCTCATGTATTTGGTGTTTCCCGAAACAACAGCAAAAAACATCTGAATTATACTTCACAGTACTAGTAATAAAATAATTTATTTCTTTACAACCAGGCATTTTGTTTTGCTTTCCACACCAAATAAAGTGACATGAATGTACCTGAGGTGGAAACGGATAGCAAGCAATCTTCGGAAAGCACACACATTTCTTTTCTTTTCTAAAAAAATATAGTGGGCTAGGATATTTGCATTCAATTTTGGGGATAAACTATAAGTGTGGAGGCATTCTATTTTATAGTTTTATTTCTTTAAATCGTAACTGACATGTGTTCGTGATTTTTGGTTCAAATCAAATTTATATATTTTCGAAAGACTATTTTCAAAATATGAAATCTATAGATATTCTTCGATTTCCAAAATATAAGCACCTATTGTGTGTATTACCTAAAAAATATCAAAATAAATTCTGCATCGTTACATAAATATATTTTACATCACAGATACCTTTGACATTAAGATCTGTAAAAAGTAAAAGCAAATAAGTTAGGTTTCAGCCAATTCTCCGTAAAATAAATTATTAATATAGTGTTTAAGATACTTTTTTAAATTAAATAAAAGCTGAAATTTTTAAAGTTTTCCTGACAATGTACATGTGATGGAAAGTGGAAAAAGGGAAGCTCACAACTTTAGGTATTAAAATGAAGGGAGCGTTTTCAGAACTGGTTTCTTCTCAGAACATTCACTTCACCAAGCAAAGCGTGCTATGCAGAAGTTTTAAAGAAAGGATATGGCTTTGAGAAAACGTCGTGAATTCTTTCAAAATTTCCTCTGGCTCTCCTGCAAAAGCATTTAAACACTGGGTCTTGAAAATTGAACGAGCTCTAATAACTGACACAACTATTTTTTTTAGACGTAAATATAGTCAAATGCACACAAAATTCTAGGAGTATTGCCTGTAAACAAAAAGAACGTTTTCTGCTGTGCTTGAATTATTCCTTTAAAATTTGGAATTTCTTTAAAAGAAGAGGGTAATAAGAAAAAATCTTCGGTAATATTAAGTTGTGTCATGATGAAATAAGTATTCGAACGAGTTATGGTTAACCATAACTCGTTCGACCACTTACAGACGTATTAGCGTACGTTGTTATCTGCTTACGCTGTACACGGATAACTTCCCAATTTTTGGCACATCTTTCAAATAGTTTTTGTTTGTAGAGTTAAAAAATATATGTTATTAACAGCAATTGAAACATTTACTCAAGGCTTTTACTCTGATTGAAAAACGAATGCTATTTTAACTTGAATAACTTCCAATTATTTTCCGCATCTTCTGATATCTTGGTTTTACATTCATTTCTGGTCTCTACATTTTATCAAGTTCTGTTCATAAGGAACTGCATCAAAAGTTTCGTTTACATAGAATTAAAATTTTGTTGCCAAGTTCCTATTGCAACTTCCAGTTATTAAATTAAAATAATTTCCTTAATGTGTTCCATTAGTCCAGTTTGTTAATGAAATTGTCTGAAATGCTATTTAAAAATTTCGAAGGTTCATTGATAAAACCTGGCTTTATGGATATAAAAATTTGCCTTAATAGTCTTTTGTTTTTATGAGGTACATAGTCCAATATTTTAAAATTTTGCCATAAAAGTCCATTTTACACGCACTGGTGCACATTCAATTGTAGTATACTTACTTTGTCCTCATTGGAATGTGCAATCTAATTATAAAATTTATTGTTTTATTAGTTTTCCTTTAAATTGTCTTATCTTATTATTATTGTGCGTCGAACTTCGCGGGTTTGCAGCAAGTCTTCGGTTTCAATGGTTGTGTACGAAGATACATTTCTTTTGCTAACTCTTATTCATCGGAATAGAAACTTGACCTAAAAATTGTGCACAGTAAATTTTCAAAAAATGTGTGAATCTGATTTTATTTAAAATAGAAAATTCCTCATAAAAATATCCCCGACCAAAACGATGAGATGACACATGCAGACAACATCATTGAAGTTGAATATAGTCACCAATATTTATAGCACTCCAGTCTGAAATATAAAATTTATAACCATTCAAGGATAAGCATGCAGAAAAAAAATGGTATGTTAAAATTTTTCTCTAAGGCAGTAAAAATCAGAGCCAGAATTCGCAAATTGTTTATTTTTTTTTTAAAGCGTACTCTGTTTCGAAGATTGTAAAATGACTCCACGAAACATAAGAATTTTAGCCGCATTGTGATGAAATTTGAATGTAATGTCCTGTAGGTTATACGAAAATTACAATAAAAGCATGATTCAATGACGTCTGTTGCTGAATTTCAAAAATTTCCCTCCCAAATTGAAGGCTTATGATTGAGATATGTACTCATGTCGGATGAAACATATGAAATTCACAAACGTTTTAGGTATAATGCTAGAGAGTAACAATTGCGAATTCTTGGCAAATTATTTGAACAGTCAGTGTTTAGCTATTTAAAAAAAATCAGTGGCAAACGATCGGAGAAAGGATTGAACTACCGGGACATGCTGTAAGAAAATGCGTCTTGTATGTTCATGGAATTTATCCGATTGTAGAAGCAAGCACTATTCGGAGTACTTACCAAGAACAGGCACCATCCATCTTATGTGTGTAGGAACAGGATAAATACATCATTTGTTCCTTCTCCAGATTCTTACTTAACATACATGCCTATCTGGGTGTAATTTTAATGCATGCCCCTCACCCATAGGTGGTAACTACTCTTTTTTTCTTTGTGGCTAATTGAATAGAAGCAGAACAATAACTATTAAGAATATTTAAGTTCTGCTTGAAGAGAATATTGTAATTTTCGGTATTCTGTAGAAGTTTATTTAGACTACTATACCCAGTGCTGGAATTAGGTAATAAGACGCAATTTAAAATATTGAAAGGAAGGAAAACTTACGCGAATGCATATTATTGGAAGTACATTCCTTCTCGGTTAATACATGAAGTGTCACAGTCAGCCAAGGAAAGAGAAAGAATTACAGACGCTGTCCTTTAGTATGGAGTGAAGAGCTAATGGGACAGTTATTTGTATGTCGTTTTTATATTGAGAAACTTGTCATTTTAAAGGCAGCTTTTATTTAGGGAATATAAAGTAGTAACACGGTGACAAATCTGGAGAATAGGGGAGAGGGTTGCGTACAAACAGTTGTTCTCATGTCACGAATTGCTGTACACTGACCTCTATGTGTGCTTTATCGTGAAGAAGTGATCATTTCCATTTTAGGTGCTTTGGTCTGACACGAACAATTCTCTTCCACAATAGTTCCAAAGTGGATGTATAAGCACTGCCAGTCACAGTTGTACCTTCAGGAATATACTTGTAATACAGAATTTCCTTGCTGTCGTGAAAGCACCCAAGCACTGTCTTTTATTTTGGACTGTAACCTGAACTTTCTTTTGGGTGACTGTGGCGACTTTCACTAAGCATCATGATGCTTCGTTTTCGGACCATAACAAAAACCCGATCTGTCATCACCTGTCACAATTTTTGAGAAAACCTTGCATTGGTCCTACAGTCGCCAGGATATCTGTTGCTTATTCCACAATTCCATCATTCTCGATGTCATAAAAAGCATGTTAATCACAACCATCACAAAACGTTCTGTCCCAAATCTTGTATTTAAATTTGACAAATCGTCTCCTAATTAACGCCGAGTTCACATTCCAGCTTCTTCAAAGTTACATATAGATCACTTTTATCCTTTTGCAAACTTACTTAATGAGTTCAGACGTGCGCACTGAAATCGAGGGTACGAGAATTTCGTTATTTTCTAAATTTCGCCGCCCATCCTCGAAACGTGTATATCATTGGAATATTTGTATACGATATAGACTTTCAAGCCCATACACATCACGAAACAAATCAAATGTCTCAGATTCAGTTTTACCGATGTCCCAAAAGAAACAGGTATTTTATTTCTTCTCCATGACAGTAGGTGACAAGGTTTTTCAACCGAATGACGTCCCGTACAGCGTAAATAATCATCTGTGCAATTCCCAAACAAAACCAGTTGCCTCGGCATACCTGATCATGCCTTCCCAATTGTATGTTTGACCAGGAATTTTAAAACATCAGTACCATTATTTTATTGCCGCCCACTGTTTAACGTCTCTACACAGTCAGGCAACAAGTTGTTTCTATCAATAGCAGGTAATCACAATTAAACACAACGGTGTAGCATTTGGCATAAGAAACGACGTGAGGCGGAAAACTAAATCTATATTATAATCCATTGGGTAAGCCTATCTAAAGGCGAACACGAATCGCTATTAAATAAGCTAATAAAAAATTCAAGTGAAATATTTATATTCATGTAATTTATTTTAAAATGATTAAATTGGATGCTAAAATGCTGCCTTATTTTATTTATGAAGAGGTATATAAGAGACTGAAATTCAACCAGACACATACATGTGAGTGCAAACGGTTATACACGGAAGAGTATTTGTTAAACAAACATGTCTAACTTTCAGATTTAAACCAAAATGTGTAATGTGCCTTTCTTGACTTCGATAAGCTTTGCTGGGCAAAGGGTTGTTTTCAGGAATAAGAAACGCATTAGAAAAGCACCCGTCTGCAGATAATATTTACTGTCATCCTTTACGGAGAAATCACACTATTTATAAAGCGTTGCTTAGTATCTGAATCATAAATTACACGACTGGATACGAACGAGAGGTGAGGCTACAATGTACAGATTTGGTCTACTCGTGTAGCTAATTCATCCAAATAAATTCCTCAACTGCTCTGAAATTACAACCATATACTTTTTTATACATGTGCATTGAACGCCAATTTTCATTTCGACAGTAACACCTTCGAAATCAGCTAAAAACACTCAACGAATGATTTAGAAAAGCACAAAGCAGAGAGGTAAATACCTAGCATTTTCTTTAAGTGCAAATCAAAGAAGTCTCCTACCAACCGAACAGCGCTTATTTAGCTCAATTGTTGTACTTCGCAACATATACACAGAATTGAAAAACATTTAACGGCTGTGTGAATTATTCAAATTTATGATTACCAATAAATAATTTCTTACATTTGCAGAGGCCGCGTTTCACGAAAGCATCTGCATACATTCTAGAAAATAAACTAATATTTCTTTATCACTCTCATATCAGTTGCACAGAGCTCGCAGCTGCCACAATTATTAGGAGCTCGCTTCTTATCATACATTCGCTAGTCCATGGCAGAATTCATTATGGGGAAGGCCCAATCCAAGTGACAGGAACCAAATCAATAATGAGCAGGAACCAAATCAATAATGAGCATCTTTTCTTTCCTTTTTTATGTTCGACGACATTGGTGTAGGAAGTTTTGTTGGTAACGAGTTACACAGGATTTGTGTCAATATTCCCCGTAAATTACCATTTCGAATTTCAAAGCTAAGGGAAAACCAATGCTTTTCAATGTGCAAGTTCAATTGTTACATCACCGTTCTGCTAACTTCTTCGACAGGGAAAGCAGATTTTAGAGATGATTTCGGTTCCTCCGCACACCTCTAGTTAATTCGTCTCAGCCCCTTAAACTTAAAGCCATACTTTCATTTGCATTGGAATGTAACATGTCAAATTCTAACTCATCAGTGGAGATCGTGGGGACAGTGCAAGTATCATACGATGTGTAATAAAAAAGTATACAGACTGGTTGCTGACGTTCCGTATTGCGCGAAACAGCAAAACGCGGATTGGCACAGGTTGATATTTGAACTTACTCTGCTTGTGCCGTGATTCACATTTTCACAGGTCGTAAGGTTTTTTACAGCAGTGCCTAGGTTTTACTTGTATGAAGCTGCTGGTAGCAGAAGTCTTTCCAAAAAAAAATTATCAACGCATTTTCATCAAATTTTGCAAAGAACTTGAAAACAGTTGTAAAGACACATACTTAAAATTATACAAAGTCAATGTGAAGGATTGTATGTATGGTGCAAAAGTTTATAAGTGGTATAAATGCTTTAAAGATAGACGCGAAGGTGTTGAGATTGATGAACATTCTGCGAGGCCCACAACTACTAAAAAGTGAAAGCCATGTCGAACTTGTGTTCATAGGTGTAAGAGAAAATCGACGAACCACTATTGGTGGGTTACCCAAAGACTTCAACATTAATTTCGGTCAAATTCATTCGATTCTTACAGGCAATTTGGGTATGAGACACATCTTAGCCAAATATGGGCCGCAATTGTTCTCACTTGATTAAAACACGTCCGTGTATCAGTTGGTACTGACCTGCTTGAATGCGTCGAACACGACGAAAACTTTTTAAAAACTACCATAACTGGTGTTGAATCGTGGGTTTGTGGGTATGAGTCCGAAATTATGGCTCATTCTTTAGAATGGAAGACTCAGGACCTAAAGAAGTGCGACAGAGCAGCAGCGGGTATCAGGACGATGCTGTCTCTATTCTTTTTTCATTCATAAGGGGAATTGTGCATCACGAATACGTTCAATCTGTACAGATAATCAACAAGGAATACTACTGTCAAGTTTTACCAAGTTTGAAGGACGCAGTTCTAAGCAAAAGGCTGACATTGCATAAGGGTTGGGTGTGGTAACTGAACCCTAAAAACTCACCTGCCCTTGCATCGCAATTTATGCAGCCGCTTCTTGCTCAGCAATAGATTGCGCGGTTCATACAGCCAACCTATCCTCCAGATCTCTGTCACTGAGAAAATTTCTCTTCCTAGAAATTAAATACCATTTGACAGAAACATATTTAAATGCGTTGAAGTGATATAGTAGAATGCGGCGAAGCAGCTTTTCATAACTTCAGATGACCTCAAAAAATTCTTCGAACAGTGAAAACACCACGGGGATAAGTGTGTGGCTTCGGCAGGGGATTTTTGAAGGTGAGTAGGTTTGAAATATGTAGATATTGTATTTGTTTTTAACACAGCCAGTCTGCATGTTTTTCTATAACATCTTATTTTTTCATACATGAGCAAGATAGATTTTATCAGTAATTTATTATGAAAAATTACATTTTATACGACAATTATCTTAAAGGGATACATTAGCTGCCAATAATACAAAATTGGTAAATCGGAACGGTAAAATTCCTCAAAGGAGCCTAAATGGAACAGTAGGGAAGATCTACGCAGCAATAGGTTAAAGCAATGCCTTCAGTGTAACATGTATCGCAATGAGACCAAAATCCGATAAACCCCTGTATTATCGAATTTTGTCGCTAGCTCTAATTTTAGCACATGCATTGTAATCAAGCAATTCTCAATCACATGTTTGCTGAGAAGATGAAACTAATTCTTTTCATAGTGCGAAAATTGGGGGAAATATCCGAGTTTACTATTTCTAATATCCGAGTACATTTACTCAATAATCGTTAATACCGTTCCATCGTCGTCCGAGACTCCGGCGAAGCGATGACCTTCCGGTCGTTCTCGGGCTGGCATTTTATGGATTTGCCGAAACAAAGATAACTTTTTTTTTTTTTTTTTTTTTTTTGTAGTACACATAGAAACTGAGTTTTAACTCCCTTTCTGAACACAATACTGGTAAATTTAGAACTCTTTTCCAGAGCAAAGTGGATTTTGTGTGAGAAGCAGAGGCTTACTCTGCCTCGTTCTCCGCCCATAAAATGGCAGCCGCACCGTTAGGCGAAAGTCGTCTCCACGACTCAGTGGGGCCGGGGAAAGCTAGCCGCAGCGTAGGTTTACATCACCGTACTTGCATGAAAATTTTACAATTAAAATCTTTAAAACCAGCTGATTTTTTTTTACCACTTCGCATCAAATGACATACTTGAAAATATGTACATTTTGTTTTCCGAAATTTTTCGTAATTTTCAGCCAAATAATTTAGATCGCTAAACTACACATTTACCGATTTAGTAAATCGATTTTGTTTCGTCCATAAACCAGAAATCGCTCACTGCAACATTTAAACTAATTTATTAAAAAAAATAGTCCTAGTGGCTTAAATTATCTTAAATATCCCTGAAAATTGCATGGTTAGGCTCAAGTGTTGATTCCATTTCAAAAATTAATACAATTGTTGAATAAAAATGAGACATGTTTACAATTAGTAAGCAATCTATAAGGTAGCGATGTCTGTTAGCTTATCTCAAAAGCTACTTGAGGGGGAAATATTGATTTTTAGTGTAATTATGATTAAGTCTTATGTTTACTTGGCTGTAATTTAAAGCTGTTCTTATCAATGTGCAAAGTTATGTCCTCGAGAATGAATTAACTGTGAAGAAAATGTCTACAGAAGTTTTTACCATTGGAAAAATAAGAAAAAGCCTTTAGGAGGATCCATCTTAAAAGCATTTATAACAAGTCATCCTTTTCCGCTGTACCATTATGGTACACCAGAGTGTCTGCAGAAAATAAAATCCCGATTACAAAATACAAACCTACCTCGTAGTCTTCGGATTTACAACAGTTCTGCAACGATAAATGTTAATCAGCCCTGTGCAAACATATCCGACTACTTACATTATTCACTAACATTGCAATGGTAATGTAATGAAAAATAATTCGTGGAAATAGATAGAAAATTTTACTGAATCTGGTAGGCGTATAAGGCGAGAAACATCGGAGACCAAATAGTTTTCAAACACTGCTGAAAGAACAAAAGCTGGTGGGGGAAGAGTTATTATGTACAGAATGATTTCGTGGCATTCTCTGGGCCCAGACATACCTGTGGAAGGCACTATGAACTAAATTCGCTATGAATATGCATCCTTGCAGACCACGTACACCCGTACATGCTGATTGTCCCTGGGGCTGATGGGATTTTCCAGCACGAGAGAGCGATGAGACACACAGCTAGAAATGTCCGAAAATGGTTGGAAGAACGCAATGAAATGCTTTATAACGAAGTAAATTTCTCCGTAATTTCTGTCCACGCCCGGATTCGAACCCGGATTTCCTCATTCCGGAATAAGTCACTCTACCAATTGAGCTACGCGGACGTTTTATTCTGATTTCTATCTGCCTTTATGTCGTGTGCTTCCTTCTGGCAGGTACGTCACATCTCCTGGTACGTTACATCATCTCCCACTCATTTTTTTTTTTTTTTTGAAGTGCTGGAGAAGGGATTCTCTTATTTTTCCTATCTCGCGGTGTGGAAATAACATCACACCAATGCGAGATTTTGAACGGTCGGGTCATCCGGATAGTTCGGGCGCCATTATAACGAAGTAAATTTCTCCGTCATGTCTGTCCACGCCAGGATTCGAACCCGGATCCCCTCATTCCGGAATAAGTCACTCTACCAATTGAGCTACACGGACGTTTTATTCTGATTCCTATCTGCCTGTATGTCGTATGCGTCCTTCTGGAAGGTACGTCACATCTCCTGGTACGTTACAGCTTCCATTTACTTTAAAATGCTTCCCTGGCCCCCTAGACTTCAAAATGCTTCCCTGGCACCCTAACTACCCAGACTTAAACCCAAATGAGCATCTGTGGGGCCACCTCCATCGTGCTGTTCTCTCTATGGATCCTGCAGCAGCCATCACTCGCACTGCAGTCAGCATGGCTTCACTTACCTGTGAACACCTTCCAGCACCTTAATGAGTCACTTCCAGCCCGTCCAGATGCTGTCCTCGCTGCACACGGTGGTTACTCTGGATATTAGCTGGTGGTCACAATATATGGCTCGACTATATATAAATATTGTTTGTTACCAGTACTCGCAACATCTAATGATGGATCATATTTTATGATCCGAAAGGTCTTATGTAAGGTTTTATTTAGATCCATTAAAGGTTTTATGATATTTCATGCTTATTTTTTAATCGTGCACAGACGGTAGTCATTTGATTTGTATTAACATATGCACGTTGTTGTGGTTTTTATTAAAAGACACGCTAAACGTTCTTCTTTATTTAAACGTTCCAAGAGAAAATTTTCCAAATATTCTTCAAAAGCACCCCTTCTTCTGAAGCATCAATTTTCTAGCTCTGTAATAAGATATGTTCTTCTTTTAATCTTTATAGAAAAATCTGTGCTGAGTATGTGCTAGAGGATCTTATTTTATGCACACTTGTTTGGAACCTTGAAAAAGCAGATGGAAGCATCCCTCAGGAGGTAGCAACGCAAATGAGACACCGAAGGATATATTGCTTTATAGAGCTCAGAAATAATGTTTGTCATCCAACATGTATTTTTCTTCTAAGTAGGGTTTTTACTCTACTTTCAGTTTCGCACTATTTTTTTTTTCGTTCAGTCTCTTCCGTTGGAACAACCGTGATGGAACGAAACGTTTTGTTTCCCTGTAGGGTATTTGAAACAACATTTTCCAAATATGTTTAGTTAAATATTTGAAACATAAATTATAATTAATCAATTTTAGACTATTTTGTTATCACTTTGAGCCCCAGTTGATTAATGTAATGTTATTTTTAATCGCTGCAGTTAAATAAACGCAGATCGAAAACACGTATTGCTTTCTGAAAGATTTTGTATCATTAAGCTTTTTGAAGAGTTGTATATCATTTTGGCTAAAATTGTGCTAAGTGTTATATACAGTGATGTGATTGCAGAAAACTGTTTTGGCTAAGTTTTTGAAGCAGCCTTTTTGAGAATTTGGAGCAGCTATTTTCAGAAATTGGAGCGATTTGGAGCAAACAATTTTAAAACAGATGAAAAATTTCGAAGTGTGATTTTCAAAAACAATTTTTGTTTTTTACTTCTAAAACTTCTAAATTTTTGTTTAAATAGTATTAATGCACCTTATTCAAAAAACTACTAATATTTTATAACTATTTTGGAGCTTACAGTAAATAATTCTTTGAAAACTGCATTTTGGAGTGTAACTTGCATGTGAAATGAGTTTTTTTTAAATGATCATATTTAATGACAGGAATGGATTAAATATAAGCGTCATAGAATAAAAAAATACTTACTTGTTGTAAATTTACCTTACATATTCTGAATATTTTCGAGAATATGCAATTTTGAAAAAAATTAAGAAAAACTTTAATGATAAAAGAAAAACAATATTTTTGAAACATAACACTCATATATGAAAGACAAAAAATAATCAAAGTATAGCCTGAACATATTTTATTTAAGATTTGTTCCATAATTTTACATTTTTCTTTTTTTTACTTTTACAGTTTCAATCTTTTATTCAAACTTTTTTAACTCTTTCTTATAATGTTCAAGTTTTTTTTTGCTGTCCTGTTGAACAGCTTGGCCACCTTGTAATTTGGAAAAATCCTTACGTGCAATATCCTGTGCAATCAGTTTTTCAGCATTATCTGACATTTTTTTAGCTGTTTCTAAATTAAGTTTATTTCTTTCTTCTTCCTTTTTCAGATTATCTAATTCTGACGCAGTACTTTTACTTTGTTCTTTCCTTTTAAGACTTCCAGCAATCCTTTTTCTGTAATTGTGTGACGCCTGTCTTACTGACTTTATCATTCCACAATTTATGTTGAGATTCCGGCAGTCATTGTCATATCTTTTCATAAAGGAAGTAACATGTCGTAGCCAATTAATACTTTCAATGTTCATTTTACTACGAGAAGTTAAAAGATGTTTTTTTTTTGGCTGAAACCTCTTTCAACTTCTGCATTACCATGAAGTATGGTTTTCAACGCTTTCACAAGCTTTGTCAGTAATGGATATTTCGCATTCCAAAACCTATCTTTTAGATTGAAAACATATGTCCAGAAGACATCTAAGCGAATAAAATTTGATTCGTGTAAATATTCATCACTTTCAGAATCTGACATTTCCGTTTCTTCAGACAGCTGCTTCAGAAAAATGGAAAGATCAATATATTCTGACTGAAATGTGATCCACTCGTCTGCTAGAGATGAAAAAATAGAGGGAGGTACAAAATCAGGTACTTGTGAAGCTAAGTATTTTACATCTTGTAAAGAAAAATCTTCTGTTCGGCATATAGGCTGGAGACATCTTAGGGACATGAGAATTTTATTGCTCAGAGGCATGGTTTTTAATAATTTCTTACTGCAGTTTTTATAAAATAATCCGGCATTTGCATAAAATTCCCTTTTTTCAGCTTCTGACACTTTTTGTAATGCACATTCTGTGTCTAAACCTATTTCCGCTTTATTCAGCAGATTATTTTCAATATCTAAATTCTTGAGCCCATGCCCACTTAAATGTTTGAAAGTTTGTTATTGAAGGAATCGACCTAAAACTTTATGAGCTCACACATTTCATCATACAAAATATGAAGTAGAGGACCATCTTTTTGAAACAACTTTAAGAATCCACTAAAAAGTTTTGCAGAATTCTTTAAGAAAAGCAATTTGGCATAGAATACCTTACCTTTTAAACACCTCTGAATTCTTACGAAACGAAATGTACTCATATTTCGCATATTTGTATCATACTGAGAACTTAGAAAGAAAGATTCAAGAGACTGATATTGCTCTACAATTCTTTGAATGGCTAAATAAAGTGTTAGCCATCTATTTTGTACATGGCATAAAAATATATGTTTTGTTAAGCCCAGACATAATTGTATTTCCTTCAAATCTTCACTCCTCACTGCAGATTGATTGAAAAAGTAGTAGATATGAAGACAAAATTCTTCAACTTCATTGAAGACACTTAAACCACTAATGAATGCATTGTGCACTTTATGGAGAAAGCAAGTTCCAATATTTAAGATATTTTTGTAAGATTTCAACAATTTTGTATGTAAAAATTTCATAACATTCGGACCATTTAAAAAAAACAGTTATTTATCTTGGGGCAGTAATGCCAATGTATCAGTCACATGCTGTAGCAGGATATCTGATGTTGCAGAACCTAAGAAAATTGAATTTAAATGTTCACAGACTAGAAGTTCCTTCTCTTCAGAATAATAACGAATCATAATATCCATCTGCTGTGCTCTTTTCTCCGGTACTGGAGTCTCATCAACTTGAACTGAGAAGAAACACAGAGTTTTAAAAATTTCATTAGTAACCTGTTCTTTGAAGTACGGACCTAAACCATCTGAAATCACATACGATAATTTACTACGAGTGCAAGTAAAATCACGAGCAATGGAAGAGTCACGAAATATATGTGGAAAAAGATCTACTACAGCACCCCCTGAACTATACGATACATTATTTATAGCTAATGTAATGGCATGGTTTGCTTCGGCGATTGTCACTTTATCTTGTTGAGAAATGTTGCAAGTATTCCGTAACTGTGAATTTTCAGATGAAATAAGGATTTTTTGATATTTCGTTTGATTCTTTAATTTTCTTGAAGGATCTCTCAATACTTTGCACTTATCTTGGTGCTTTTTTGAAAGAGCATGACTCTTTACTGCAGAACTGCCATGGTGGGTGCAATAGATGACAGTGTTGCATACAGCACAAAGAGCTTCTTCTTCTTTAAAACCTGCTGTACACAAAGCATTAATTAAGTCCCCATTTCCATCAATTTCCTTCCAAATGTCTTAATTAAATCTGCTCTTCCTTTTACAGGCCGTAACTGGAAATAAAAATAATAGTTTGAGTCAGTCTATGAATATGTTCACATTGATATTATAATTTATGCATCTATATATTTAAAAAAAAGTTAATATTTTTGCATGAACTTTGATTTTCTTTTAATTACGTTGAAACATCACATAGAAAAAATAAATTGACATTTAAATGCGTATAGACCGCGTATTACTTTCCCGAAATTATCGTACTCCTGAAAAATAAATACCAAATTTCTTTGTAGGTACATTGGCGATTTAAAAGAAATCCAGATTGTTATAAAATAATAATTCGCGAAAGCGATGTAAAAGGATTGGATACGGCGGTGTGCCCCAGCTTCAAATTTTGTAATGAACATGTAGCTAGAAGAATTTAATGAATTGTGTACACGCACCCTAATTTTAAGAAGGAAGTTTGGGTAAAAAAAAACCACAACTGAAATTTAAAATAAATGTCCTTAGAGCTCTGAACTTTAAGATAACTCAATACACATGTTTATTAATATTTATAAAGTAAAACATGGAAATCCGGAATGACCCAAAATACGGACATTTTTCTGTGGCCGTGAGAAAAGCTAACAAACGAAAGAGCAAACGAACGGCAACCAAAGAAAAAATAAAAAAAATTTGGCGTCTCTGGACCTCATCCAAAATTCCCAAGCCTTGGGCTGGCACATTCCGGATAATCACTGACTCCTAGTAACGGAAGCTTGTGTACCTCCTGTAATGGGAATTAAAATGCGAATACCTATTTTCCCGAAAAGTTAAGCAACTTATGAAACTTCTTTGCAGATATTGTGATTTGCTGAAAAAAGAAGCTACCCTAAATTTCACCAAAATGCGTTGATAACTTTCAGAATTAAGTCTCATTTTTTTATTACGGTAGAAGGATGCAGATATCTTAATAAAAAAAATTAGGTTTTACTTTAAAAGTTATCGGAGGATTTGGGCGAAATTTGGGAGATCTATTTTTCCTTAGCAAATCATAGTGTCTGTAAAACATTCGCATGGTTTTCTTAAATTTTCACAGTTTTATTCCTACTGAACCTGCAGATGCGACTCTTGCAGGGCGGATAGATAGGGTCGAAAGCGGGGGAGAATTAATGTTTTTAGAGCACGGAAATGTTTTACTTCTAGAAAAAGGAAGTAAAACTTTAGCCAACTTTTAGATAAATTTAAAAGGGGGCAAATGCGAGCATAGGGCCTTATTTGTTACGGTTTACCGTGGGGTAGGGTGTTCTAAATAGAAGAAGTGATGAACATTGACAGCGATGCACCTGTAATCAATAAACTCAATGATGGCGAAATTGGCGATATGATTTTGAAACAAGGCATGGATGACAGCGAGTCAGTTAGGGATAGTTTTAAGAAACTGAAACAAGTAGCGAATGCAGGCAGTTAAAGTAAAGACATCTAGTTAAACCCTTACATCTTCGATTCTTTCCACGACGGAAGGTGTCTGTGTAATAAGTGCGGAAACGTTCACACAACGTTTATTATTGAGCACAGCGTCGGGATAAGTCTCACTCTGCAGCAGTATTCATTTTACCCAAGTTCAAATAAATTACAAAAAAAAGTAGTATACGCGTATAAAACGCAGGTAGGATTTCAGCCCTAAATTTTAGAAAAAAAAATGCGTGTTATACGCCGATAAATAGGGTAATAATAATGCTAACGAGTAGGCAGTAATGCCAATGAGTTAGGCAGTAATGCCAATGAGTAAATCTTCCGTTGTTTCTCTTCCGTTTTTATTGATTCATAAAATGACGCGAAAAGTACTAAACGAGAGAAAATTTTACGATTTTCGTCGTTTTTATGTTTACCCGGTAACGCAATAACCCTATTAAATAGTGTTCTCAAATCGATATCTTCATAAACACAGCAGTATAGATAATAAATATATAGAAACAAAAATATATTTACCTGCATTTTCTTAACGATGCCGAAATGTCTACTGTTGAAAGAACATCGGCAATCCAAACGCGTGCAATTACTGCATACAACACGGCTCTACGGGAGTAAGAATGGAATCTTACTCCCGTAGAGCTCAATATGCTCTACGGGAGTAAGATTCCATTGTTCTCGGCCGATAAGGGTTCTCAGCTGCTATTGGCTCACTTGTACCCCACCACCCGCAGAGATAGGCTGAAAAATTCCGGCAATCTCCAGTGATTCGATGACGAAGTACCGGCGATGTGACGAAGTTCGGGCGATCTTCTATTAATAGAACGGCAACAAGATAACATTTTTCTCTCGGAATTTTGACGATTGGCGCAGTGCGGCGCCGAATTTCGCCAAATTTCACCTTTTGGCGCAAATTCCAACAGGCGAAACGATTTGGCGCAGTTTGGCGCAATTGGAGCAGCAATCTCATCGTTTTTGCATATGTATGCGAAAATGTGCAAACATATTCCAACCCTACACTACTTTAGACCAAAATGTGTGTTTATAGTAGTATATGTGGTTTAATACTTGAAATTAGGGTTCTTCAACCTTTTAGGAGCGAGAGTCACATCAATAAATCCGAACCCTTCCACAAGCCGCAAGTTTGTCTACATTGCGTGAGAGTTATAGATGACACATTTCAGTTCGTACTATTCTATACTTTTGCAGCCAAAAGCACGTTCAGTAAAAATATACTTCGTACTTTATGAAACCGAAGGAAAACAGTTCTAGTATAAACTTGATGTATATTATAGTCTTAAGGTTAAACTGGACATTGTTGTTTCTTGACTAAAGCCTTAATATCGGGTGTAAGCCGTGTTGTCGAGATTCGTAAAAGGACCTCAAATGATGATCGGTCAGACGTGTTCTTCGTTTTGGTTTTATATTCTTCAGTTGACTGAACTGCTCACATATGTAGGTACTGTCAAAGTAGAATACAAGAACAAAGCATGTTTATGTTTTTCTGGATCCTTTTCTTCAGTCACACATATTTGGAATAAAAGTCAACTACAGTAGGAACATGAGAAAACTTGCATTTCAGTACAAAGTAACCCTGCAGATCTGAAAATTCTAATTGTAGATGCGATGGAACATTTTCAGTGTAAACCAAAGAAGGGCGAGGCGAACATTGCAAAGGAAATTTCGTTCTTTCTAAAATCAGCAAATCTACTGTTGAACTCCTCTCACAGATTTGAAATGCATTGTGCACAATCATCAGAGATCCGAGTTCTATTTTCATTCACAAACGGCGCTAATGTTGGAAAGTGAATACATTTTTTTTGTTTTTTGGTTTTGCAACTGACGTTCTCACAGGATTTGATTGTTCTTTTAGAGAGCAAAGAAATCCTGTGGGAACATCAGTTGCTTTCACATGGTCGTAAAAATTTTGAACAAGTCGACCTTTCCCAAGTAAACGGTAGATCAATTTATTTAGGTGACTAGTAATATCGACAAGAAATGCAAAGTCACGGCCGCTTCTACTATTGGACCTTGCGAATATCTTTTTTAGATTCCATTAACTGCTGAACTTCGTCCTTCAATGAAAATAGGCGATAGATCATCTTCCCGTGGATCAAGCATCGTACTTTCGCGCAATACAGAAAGTCACTATGTTCAGTCAATAATCGCTCAATAACTTTTAAAAATGCCTGTGATTGAGACTTTTTGTCTGATAAAATTCACTAATTTCACAACCATAATCATCACATGTTCAAAGTTGGAGAGGGACATCGCACACATTTTTCTTAATGGGTGATGCACTGGAAAGCCTTCAACTTTGTATTGCCACACTCCATCGCGTCATATTTCATTTACGTTTTTACCTCTCACTTCTTTTCGGACATATGAAACGCACCATTTGTTGTTATGGCAGATATGATGCTCAAGTCTAATTCACTCTTAGCCAAGGTATCTCAAAGACACGAATACAAATCTGAATTCTGTGTCATGCATTCAAGAGCAACTGCACTGACTAATTCCTCTACATTCGTGACGTTTCTATCGACGCCACGAATGAAAATGGCTACTTGTGTAACAGTGGATTCATTAATCTCTATAGAATAAAACATGAACTCCTTGCAATTGGATTGAAAATTGCTTAACACATATGTAGCCAGATTCTCTACACGCTTATCTATTGTTACATCAAGCAAGGCAACGTTCGAAACAACTTGAGTCTGTAACGAGCAAAGCATATGAATTGCACACTGAAGCAATAATTTCAGGAATTTGCCGACAATAAAATGCCTTCAATGTTATGCAATTTTTTCTGTTATCATGCATATAAACCTAACACTGTTTTCACACTGCTTATTTACCTTGGGGTATAACGATTACTGGCAAATTAGCTTGTCTTTTAATTCACAAATATTTCGCGTTCTTCAGGGCCTGGATGATTATTTTAAGTAAAATATACTTTGTAAGTTTAAGATCCCAGTATAAAGATGGAAAATGAAAGAAAAAAGAAATCACTAACTAAAGGAAGGGGGATTTTTCAGTTGAGTATCATAAGAAGGTATTAACGGAAGTGGAGGAAGGTTCCTCGAATTCGTAAGAAAGGTATTGACACCAACCAAATTAATATATCTCGAATCAAGAATATTGAGCACTGTGCTTCGTGTCACAATACATTCTGACGTTATATTCTTCCATTACAGTAACGCTCTCATTGCAAATAAGACACATTGCCTTATTTCTATGCTCAACAAAACAGTAACAGAATGACCACTTCTCTTGAAAAAATCACACATTGTCTAAAAGCTTTCCTCCTCCTGCTAACACAGCTCGGCATTGTGCACGCATTCAAAGACTAAACGCGTCAGCTGAATTAAGTTCTTCATCCAGTTCAGGTCAACTACTCGGTTCCCTTCTTATCAACAACCAATCACGAGCTTTACATTCACCTGCTCCCTTCTTAACCTAAGGGATGCGCAAAACTTTTCTTCGTAGCATGCATTTCACTTAAAAAGTTAAAGTTTAAAAATGAGTAAACCAAAAAGTGTGTAATTTTACCAAAATAAATTGAACCAAAACACACATTTCTCCTCCTCCTAAATTAATAAAAATTAATTTAAGAAGGGGGGCATTGGTTGCTCTAGCATAAATCTCTTTGCACAGCAAATAGGAAATTTTGGGGGAAAGCCCAAAATGTCTCAAATAAATACAGTAAGGTAGCCTAAAATCGCTGAAAAGAAAGGCCTAATCAATTTTGATAGGGGGTTACTTAACGCCTATGAAGAGTAGAGGAAGGACAAAAAGAAATACATTTTGGATAAAATTAGGGCCTCCCTACCCGCAACGGGAAATCACAGAAGCCGTGGGAATAAGAGATTAGTTTCTGTTTGAAGTAGAACTAAAACTTTTCTCGAGTTTCCAATTTGATCTGTAGCCATTTAATAATATCATAGGTATTATCGTATATACTTCTAATGAAATTCTGCGATTCATGAGACCATGGTGGAAAGCGTTTGACATATCCCAAAAAAGCAAATAGGCCTTTAATATGTTAATAAAATTATTTTAAACGAATTACTGAAAGAAATTAGAAAATTACTGCGTAGGACGTATTTAGTCATTCAATAGATATACAACGGTGTAAAGTGAAGTAGAAAATTATTGTGGACATCTATATAACAGCGAGGTCGACCACCACTGGCCTTCACAACAGCCTCGATTTGATGTGGCATGTATTCAATGAGGCAATAATTTCGTTCAACATGTATTTTTAGTCAAGCAGATGTGATACCGTCTGTAAATTTTCAAACATTCGGTGAAATAAGATCTCTATTATAAAGGGTTATTTTAAATATGATTCCGAAAGTGCTCAATTGGAAAAAGATATAGAGACTGTGCGTCCGATTTTAGTATACCGAGGTAACTGTTGTGCTCCTGTAACCCTCTGTATCGATGCGAGCTTCATGATTTCGCCCGGTATCCCACCAAAAGCAGCCTTCCTCACCAAGAAACACCATGGAACTATACAGGTGTACCTGGTCTACAGTGTTATTAAGAAACCATATGGAATTCAAATGCTGTACTTGGAGTATAATAATACCAAATACTGTCAAACAAAGCAGATCACAGACCATTACACTTCGTTTCCGGTTTGTACTGTTAACGCTAGAAAGCTACCACCCATCAATTCCTACAACTGCTACTGTAATCTGTTCCAACGATTGCTAAGTATTAGTGGAAATTATGATTTACTGGGACAACCGAGCGTTTTCCAGTCGCCGAAGGTAAGGTTTTGGAACTCCCGTTCACATTGCCGACGAATTCGTAAATTTTTATGAAATGCGAGTTGTATACGAAGGGTAGGACTGCTGCAATAGTCCATGCATCGCAATATGCGCCAGGTTATGTATGCTGAAATTCAGCTTCTGCGTTTCTATTACGGTTATTTGAAAAAATGGATTCGTTTGTTACCTCGTTCTACTGCGGTGTAACAAACGAATGAGGTACAATTATACTGCGCGGTTATTTGACAAAATGGCTTTCGTTTATTACCTCGTACATTCCCCTTGAAGGAACATCGACCTGTCGTTTCCGCTCACAGGAAGTGTGTACATACTTTTTATTGTCTGTGCACTGACCATGACACACACCTTCAATGCAGTTGTTCTTGCATAGCCGAGAAGCTTTCCTCTTTCTGAGGTGCTTGCCTTTGCCCTCCTACCATTTACCATCGTGCTTTTTTCAAAGACACCTAAATCACGAATTTCCAATATATTTTCCCTAATTTATCTTCGCATACGTCTAAATCTATTATAAGATTGCGATTTTCTTCTGCCTGAATTACACAAATAATGGTATGGCAAACTTCTTTACCAAATTTGATTTCACTTCCCCTTACGTACTTTGCGTTGTACAAGAATTTACAAATTATTTCTTAATATTGAGCACCAATTTACACTTAATGGTCAAAACATTAGACCCCGCACGGGGATAACTGGTTTTCCAGTTATTTGGGGAGCGGCGCCCCCACGGCCCTAGCTGACCTTGTGACTGGTCAACATCTGATGTGATGTACCCGCACGGGGATAACTGGTTTTCCAGTTATTTGGGGAGCGGCGCCCCACGGCCCGAGCTGACCTTGTGACTGGTCAACATCTGATGTCATGCCACCGCTTGTTTTTTATTTTGGTGCTGATGGTGTTTGCAGGGACGGCTGTTCATCCAGCTGTTGGGGAGTCGCGGCCCCACGATCCCGAGCTGGTCTTGTGTCTCGCTTTTTCGTTTTTATTTATTTTCTCCACTGGCTAGTTGCCCGTGTTGTATACTTTACCTAATCGCTACCACGTTATGTACTAACACCCCGGTCTTGTGGTTTTGTTACCCTCCACCACTAACTGTTTTATGTTAACCGCTCAGTTCGTAGGTTGCTGAGATTCCGTTTAGGTTCCCTTCCAGGATTTCTCTTCTTTGGATTTCTTTTCTCCTTTTAACTGGTTTAGGTGCTAGACCTACCTGCATGTTTGCCGCGTGCGGAGACCCGTGAGGCGGAAATGGGATGTCTGGCGGCTGAGGTCGCAGGAGACCGGATAAGTGCCTCCTGTGTGCCAACACTCCTCTTCGACCCCGGCTTCGCTGTAAACGGGAGGCTAGAGACTAACCCACCTCTAGTCAGAAGTCTTGTACCAAGTTGTGTGCAGGGCTTTAGCGGCTTTTTTGTCGTATAGCACGGCAGGGTGAGCCCGGGGGCTGTGGGATCATGCCAAAGGCGTTGGCATGACGGTACCCGGAGGCCGAAGTGTCCGCCGAGTGCGTGTGATCACAGCCAACGGACTATATCTGCAACGTATAAGCTCCAGAACTGTGTCCAGCGTCATTTTCTTGACTTGCAGACCTCCAGTTCTCCCTTGTAGGGCTCGGTGGTGGGTGGAGTAGTCTGCAGACGAATCCTTCTCCTTTTTTTCCATGGGTAAACCCAAAAACAAACGCTCCAAATTCAAGTCACCTGTGCAAATGATCGTTGACAACGACTCTCCTTCGTCTTCTCAACCTACCAAGTCTCATACCCTTAGACGATCTTTAGACCATGACCTGGACCAAGAATGTGGAACCTCTTCTTCGGCAGCTGTACCAGTAGCTCCGAAGCGTCGTCTCCCCTCGATTGCTGTGAATACGCATGCTACACACTTAGTTGTGGAATCCATCGATCCGAATGAGAGACTGTTCACCAGATCTCCATTTTTCATTTCTAAAGCTTTGGACGCTGCGGTTGGCCCCTTGAAGTCTGTGAGGAAGCTTCGCTCTGGGGACCTGCTTGTCCAAACTTCCAGTGTTTCTCAGAGTAACACTTTTCTGCACCTCACTAGTCTTCAAGGCATTCCTGTCAAAGTGACACCTCACCCGTTGCTCAACACCTCTCGGGGTGTTATTTCGGAGTTTGATCTCTTGCCATGCAGTGAAGACGAATTGGTGACTGAACTTGCAGATCAAGGTGTTATTGCTGCTCGTCGTATGATGTTCCGGCGCGATGGTTCCTTGATTAAGTCTAAAAATGTAATCTTGACTTTTAACTCCCCGAAAGTTCCGACCGAAATCAAGGCTGGCTACTTGGTCTGTGGAGTTCGCCCGTACATTCCCAGTCCTCTGCGCTGTTTCAGGTGCCAGAGGTACGGGCATTCCCAACGTTTCTGTAAGAGTTCCGCTCGTTGCGCAAATTGTGGCTCCAGTGAACATGACGGGGATGGTTGCACTTCTGCGGCCTGCTGTGTTAACTGCGGTGAGGCCCATGCAGCTTACTCCCGCAACTGTATGAAATGGAAGGACGAGATGGCAATCCAGCGCCTCAAGACCCTGGAGGGCCTCTCGTACCATGCTGCCAAGGCCAAGTTGGGTATACCCACCAACCGACAGCGTACTTTTGCCGCAGTGGTTCAGTCTCTGCCGCAACCCGTGCAGCCCTTTGTTCCGCGCCCTGTAGCTCTCGCCGCACTTGCCAAGCGATCTACAGTTGAACAAGCGACACAGGTGGATTTCACCGAGCTCCAGCTTATTCGACCAGCTGAGTCTGCGCCTTCTCTTTTGAAGACGACCGACTCTTCCGGTTCCCAGCAGACAGCCTGTACGTGCGGAAGACCCGGCCCTCAATCCGCAAAGGTGTGCCGTGTCCATCCAACTGTCGCGGTCCACCTGACCAACATTGCAACTGTCTCGGACTCAGCGAGGTCCCCACCCTCACCCAACATTATAGAGGAACATCGGGGGAGGAGAGTGACAGTTCGTCCCCAGCCTCAACTAACATTGCCGAGGAACATGACGGGGAGGATAGTGATTCGTCCACGCCCTCGGCCAGCATTATATTGGAGTGTGTGGGGGAGGAGAGTGACTCATCCTATGTGTAGTTGTGTTCAATTTCGTAATGTGTTTTATCATTCTCATTCCTCAGTTTTACTTAATCGGCTTGTTTCTCACCATTTTACCATGTTTTTCATACTGTTTGTTTCATTGTCTTTTTTGGTCCTTCCTTTGTACTCATGGTTCGGTTTTACTTTGTCAGCCAGATTTTGCGATTTATGCCCCGTTTTTTAATTTTGTCTGTTTGTCTTGTATCTGGCGCTCTTTGGCCAACCATGGCCCTTGCGCCAATAAAATCTAATAACCAACCAACCAACCAACCAAAACATTAGAGGTACCTGCCTAATTGTGTGTTGTTCCTCTTGTAGCGCGGATAACAGTCTCTGCACGCCGCCACATTGATTCCACCAGATCCCGAAAGTAAGGCCAGTCATGCCTATTGCAGCATTGTCCACAATTCCACCCGTGATTTCTTTTCTATTGATGGCATATATTTAAAGTGCCTCTACCGGAAATATGACTGTTATTCACCGTAGTTACAGAAGGTTCCGAAGTTCCTCTCCAAATTTTCTCACCGTTCCTCCTAAAGTTGATGGGATGAATTCAGATGATGGCTTTACTTCGATGTAGTTATAGAAAAGCAGCACTACAAAAAAACGTTAGTGAAACATCTTGTCAAAATTATCTACTTTTTATACACGTGTATTTCACTTCAAATTTGTTACCAGCATTCTCCCTGGTTTGATGGAAAGCCTTACAATTTAACTTCTGATCGATTGACTTTCAAATAAATTCCTTACATCAAATATTTATTTATACATCTCATTTAAAAGTAACAGAACATATCTGTAAAGCATGAAATATTGATACGAGATTGGCCCACTGATTGATGTAATTAGCAAAGAGGACATGCTTAAATAATTTTCTAAGTACAAAGGTCGTCCCCAAAATAATGTCCGTTATGAAATAAAATCAAAACAAACCGACGTTGTCAGAGTTTCTCTATTTTTACTAATATTACATACACTGACGGAAAAAAAATCCCAACACCACGAAAAAATAATTGTAGAGAAATGAAATGGCGGCAATACATTTGTATAGGTAACATATATAATCGATTAAGGTTTCAAGATCACAGCTTATTGTAAGCGCGAGAAGAGCCATTTTAAATGTGAAATGCTGGTACATTAATAACCGGTGTAACCGCCAGAATGTTGAATGCAAGCACGCAAACGTTCATGCATTGTGTCGTACAGGTGCTGGATGTCAGTTTGCCGAATGGAGTTCCATGCCTATTGCACTTGTTCGGTCAATACAGGGACGGTTAATGCTGGTTGGGGGTGACGCTGGAGTTGTCGTCCAATGATGTCCCATACGTGCTCGATTGGTGAAAAACGGCAGTGGTTTAGAGTAAGTGCAATGCACGCTACAGGGCGTCTGCCTCAGAGCTGTCCTTCAAGTAACCGATTTGTAACAGTTCGTTGTGTCACTGTGGTGGCAACTGCAGCTCGAATTGCTGCCGCAGAAGCAGTACAATGCGCCACGGCCATACGCCGTACACGGCGGTCTTCCCTTTCTATAGTGCCACGTGGCCGGCCGGAACCCGGTTTTCTTGAGGCAGTAGCTTCCCTTGAACACCGCTGCTAACAATCATGCACAGTGGCTACATTCTTGCCAAGTCGTTCTGCAATATTGCGGAAAGAAAATCCACCTTCTCGTAGCCCTATTACACGACCTCGTTCAAACTCCGTGAGCTGTTGATAATGGCTTCTTCCTCTTCTTAAAGGCATTCTTGACTAACATCAACACACTACGTCGAATCTCAACGATAACTAACGCTCACGAACGTTACAGTGCGTATTTACAGCAAACCTGCTTTGCATGTTCCGAGGGGCGCTACTAGCGTCACACGTATGAGCCGAGCACGAAATTTCCATAGACGTCATCTTACAGATGTACCCTCACCGCCTACCAACTGTCGTTTATCTAACACAACCCCTTCTTGGTGTTGGGATTTTTTTCCGTCAGTGTATTATCACTCATTTTCCTACATAATCACCGCCGGTGTTTAAAGACTTGTCATATCATGTGACGAGTTTTTGAATAACTTCATCATTCTCCTCTTCGCTAGTACCTGAAACAACTATTGTACTCGGTCTTTCAAATCGTCACTAGCGAAACGCTGTCCTCCCAAGAAGTCTTTCAGTTTCGAGAACAAATGGTAAAAACTGGGAACCAATTACGGATTGTAAAACGTATGATTCAGAACCTCCGAATTGAAACACTAAAGCATGTGTTAGGTCCGACATCTAGCATGACCTTCAATTTCACTGAAGCATATGGTAGGTCCGACATCTAGCATGACCTTCAATTTCCCTCAAACATGTTTTAGGTTTGACATCTAGCATGACCTTCAATTTCCCTGAAGCATGTGTTAGATCCCACATCCCATGTGAAGACTCGCATTGTCGTGGAGAATAATCGCACCTTTAAAGAGCATTACGCGCCGCTTGTTTTGCATGACCTTACCCAGCTTCTGCAGTGTTCCACTATAGGTGCCGGCGTTGATGGTTGTGCCTCGGGGCATGAACTCCACCTTGAAGGGAATTCTACGGTCCCAAAAACTGTAGTCATGATCTTCAATTTCGAAAGCGTTTGCTTACATTTGCATGTCTTTGTCGGGAACCGGGAATGGTGCCAGTCATGCGACTGGCACTTGTTCTCCGGCATGAAGTGTCTGACTACGATTCATCTCCTGTCAAAATTTGGTCAAGAAATTCATCGCTCGTTTATACATAACGGGTCAAAAAACTCAAATCTGCGCCAATACGGTTCCTCTTGTGGTCATCAATCAACATTTGGAGGTATACACGTCTCACGAATTCTCTGGTAGCCAAGGTTTTCCGTTACGATTTCATAGAGCCGTACGCAAGAAACTTCATTGAAACGTCCAAGAAATTCATAGAGTTAGACGCGATGTTCGTATCTGATGACATCATCGGCACGGAACTTGTGGTCCGCTGTAACGAGTAGTGGACTGCTGGGACGCTGGGCATCACACACATCTTCTCTCCTTGCATTAAACATCCGTACCCGTACCCACCGCCGTACCGATGATTCCTTCATCACTCCTTCACAGTAAACAGCCATAATCCGGTAATGAATGCTTTTCCGACGAATGTTTTCAGCATTCAGAAAACGAATTACAGACGCACGTCAGACTCCGCTGGATTTTCAACTGGCTTCGCTATTTCAAACAAGCACAACAAAGGTTTAAATCACTGCATTAACACGGAACTTTCCGCGATCCTCAACAACGTCTGATTGAGGATGGGCGACCCCTTAATCAGAAGTTAGAGAGAGAGCGCGAGGAAGCGGACGCTTTGCGGTCCTCTATTCGCAAAAGGTCGTCCTCTATTCGTACTTGTACTTGCAGCAAATTCTGAGCTTCTGAAAACCAGAATGAAAAATCATTCCATAAAAATCCGATTAAAAAAAAATCTTTTTCGGTCAGATATTACTAATAAATAAACATTTTGTGCGTACTTATTTCCGAAAACAATGCTCAATTGAGCTGAGATAGGAAGCAAGCGTTTAACATATTATTATCAATATATATGCTTCTAAATGTCCAATTAAAAAATATTACTATTCCAGATACCATTTACGTTATGGAAAACTTTATATTTGTAGTTGTTGAGTTTTCTGTAATTTACAGTTCCGTCTATACTTGGTGTTTGTGCACTTGTGTTTGCACCTGTATCTCCCCTTCGAAATCTCTATTGAGAGTTGTGTTTACTGTCTGTCCTTCGCGACATTAAAATGAGGAACAAAATCTTCTTTAAGTAATTCATCGGTTTCCTGCAAGAGTCGTAAAAGTTGAAATACTTTTCTGGCTATCTGTGCTTCCCGGATAAGTATTTGAAAAATTATTTTTCCTTAACATAGCGTTTGCCACCAAGTATAACTTTTTCGACTAATTTCAAATTTTCTATTACGCAAAATGCTTTCGCTAACGAAGATTTACATCATATTTCCTTGTATATTTCTTCTTTTATCTGTTAAATTTGAAACTTCCCTTGTGCCTGACACCTTCCTTCATTTATAAGAAATGTTTTGTGTATCGTTTCTTAATTTTCGTGACATACTTGGTATCTGCTGGTGGACCTGAGATTCTGTTTCTGGACGTTTTACCGATTGTAGGAATCCGGTTGATTTACAGACTTGGAAAGCATATGTGTGCACCTCCGCCCCTGGTGGCTCAGTGGTGTAAGCGCTGGTTTCTGACCATACATCTGTGATGAGTCCGGGTTCGAATCCCACTGAGGCATGGAGGTTGTTTTTCTGAAGGCACTGGCTTGCTCCCTTCCGTGAAACCAGTGGCCCTCAGTCATTGACAGGCGACTGCGTATAGCCCAATGGGTTGCTCACGGTGGTCATTAAACCCCCAATAGAAAAAAAAATATGTGTAAGCACCTTGACAATTGTGACTGTGTTTCCTAGGTTACTATTACGAACACAATTTATATCTGGGCTGCTTAGGATTCCAGGATCAACGTTTGCTAGCGAAGAAAGTTATCTGCTTAGCCCCTGATATACACCATGAGACCTCACTTCATCTACGGGTGGATTTCAAATTTGCTTGTATTAGGATACTACCGTTTCAAGTATGCCAGTTTTGAACTAAAACTGAACAAATATTTTGAGATTTGAATTATTATCAATGTCTGTGATGGCTGTGCCGTGACAAACAATCGAACAGTTTTCTGTTTCCTTTTTCTGTATATTTAGACTGTGAAAAGAAGTGTGTGTGAAGATGGTGTAGTATGAATGTAGTGCTGGAGATCCCATTTTACTGCTTGATTGGCAATATAAGCTGATTTTTTTAGTGAAGGTTTAACGACCAACGTGAGCATCTCAATGGGCCATAAAACGTCGTCCCTCCCTAACTTAGGGCTACTGGTTCCAGGGAAGGAAGAGAGTCAGTGTCGTAAGAAAAATACAACTTCCATGCCTCACCGGGATTCGAACCCGGATCTCTTTCAGACGAAAATTCAGAAGTCATCGCTTAGACTACCGCGCTAACTGGGCGGCAGCTAATTTCTAGAGTATTTCTTGTGGGGCCGATAAGACAGCATGAGTTTAAAATCGAAAAACTCCTTTTTGCCTATCTTGAAAATAAAGAAGGAATAATTCAATCTATGCAGCATTTTTACATGGCTCTGCATAGGTAAAAGAAACTGTCACCAAAATGCTCATATTAGAAAGTTTTCATAGATAACGCTATCTATAAAACAGTATGTTTTACTTTAAGCTATATTTCCCTGCTCATTATGTAAGAGACCAATAATATCGAAAGCCACAAGCCCGCCTTGATCATTTTGAGTAACATTTCGCGCCTCTAAGTTGCTAGTGATTTAGTAAGCAAACAATCTAGCAAATCATTCTGAATTTCTTTATATGTTCCTTTAAAAAAACGTTGGCCGCCGCGGTGGCTCAGTGGTCTAAGAAATTGCTTGTGATCATTTTTCCGAAATGTGTCCGAATTCGAATCCGCTGAGGTATGGATGTCGTGTTTGTCTTACGGCACTGGCTGTCACTTCCTTGGAGCTAGTGGCCTTAAATTAGGGACGGTCGACTGTTTATAACCCATTGAGTTGCTCACGGCGGTCGTTAAACCTCCAAAAAAAAAAAAAGCGTTGAGTCTCCAAGGTGGTCTTTTAAAGATGCAACAAGTTCTGCTGACACGTTAACCTCTAGAAACGCCAGGATATAAGGACACCCCCTTTCTGTTACGAGCTCGAAGTGCTACTGCAAACGCTCCGCAAAACTTTACACAATTAAATATTTATTAAAAGGTATAACGATTTCTTGTAGCTGTCTCATTATTCCTTTTAATATTCAGATGACAGGCGCTGTCAGGTTGTTGGAGAATATCTATCTTTCCCAAAAGTTTAAACTCTAGAGTAAAGTTTAAATGTGATTGTGCTCATTCATTTTTTATTTTGTGAGTCAGGTCAGATAAATCAGAGACACCAAGATTCACTCAATTGGATTCACTACTCTGCTTTGCAAACAGCATGAAGAGAAAGCAATATTGGCGGTTGGTTACTTTACATCGAGAACCTTTTTTTTTATAAATATTCTGCTTAAACTCTATTTTAAAATCTTTATTTTTAGAATTAGTTATTTGCACTAGGTTAAAGTGCACTGTAAAGAAAGTTCTGAAATTTTCGAGCCCCTTTCCGTCATTTCTTTCGTGAATTAACGAAGAATATTTCTGATACAACTCGTTTCCTGAAGTTACGGAAAGAAACCTGAATTTCACGGATTTTTTGTACCTCAGGAAAATTCTCAATTTTCAGAAAAATTCCCGCAGTTTCTTTCTTGTATTGATGGTAAATTACCGCTTTAGGGTGTGCTAACGGAAAATTCTGAATTTTCAGAAACCTTTCCGCAATTCCTTTCGTATATTAACGGAAAAACTCGATTCTCACTCTTTCCGTATCCGTATAACGAGAAATTACCGGCAGTAGGGGCGACTGGTGAGAATACGTGAAGTTTTATTAACTTTTAACTTTCAATCGTCTGTCGAATTTTGTAGTTCTGTAGCGAGATCGGATATTGTAAAGAGCAAATCTCATTAATTTTGTTTATTTCGGCACAGGATATTTCGTCTCCTCTCTCCTATTTTGTGCACCAACTACTTGTATATTGTTACGGTAAAGAACCGGGTACTTAATTTATTCTACAAATGGTTATACGATGTCTGTGTATCATTCTTTGGAAAACTTAAGACAAAATCTATTAAGCTATAAAGAGTAAATTTTATTGTTCAGGACCTTTCTTTTTTTTTTGGTAAAATAATACTATTAAAAAAGTACATTTCACCTTTTTTAAAGATAACTGAAAGTCATTGACAGTTAAATAAAATGTTGGAAAGCATTTTGTTACTTCGAAAAATTATTGTGAGAAATGCTTTAAAAAAGTAATTCTCACCGTAATTTTTTCTACAGAAGAAATAAATTCTTACAAACTTATTCAGAAAAAAATAAGTTCCAACAGAAAAGAAAATGACTAAATCTAACGCATAAATAACTAGTTACGTCGAACAGCCCACAGTTACATCGGCCATTTTCAGTTGACTGCGAACAACACCACTCTTTGTAAACCCACTGGACAGTACGCTTCAACACACGAATAAATTGGGTGACTTCATTCACTTTATATCCGTAGGCACGGCTAAACACGATGACTCCCTTTTACAGCTCAGTAACGTTTGTCTGACTACCCATATTGCAGACTACATTCATCACATACACGTTGCTCTTCACCACTGCACGAGACAGAAATGATCGTGTAGACCACTCAGTGCTATTTACCTCCCAACAACGCTATCAAGATGCCCTCTGTGTAACGGGGAACTTCCTACTATTATTTTCGTTAGGAATGACTCATTTTTTGTCCTGTGAGCTATACATATACACTGAAGTGCCAGACATACTGGTACAGACGAGATTATGCAAAATACATAGCAACGTCACATATGGCCGTACACGGTTGAGTCCGCCAGTGCGTATATAGAGCGATAGACATCTTTGCCAGATGACAGTGCTTTTTTCGGCATGAAAACAACAAGTAATAATGATTTAAGCGATTTTCAACGAGGTGTCATACTTAGCGCTCGTGAGATGAGCCATAGTATTTCGGAGGTAGAAACCAAGTTCGGATTTTCAGGGACGACCATTGCAAGGGTGTACCGTTGCTACAAGAATTCCGATAAAACCTCCAACCTTGATACCAGTGTAGCCGTAAAGAGACATGGGACCTTCGTCGGCTGTCAAGAATCGCCTCACGCAACAGGCGTGCAACACTCTCACAGATATCATCGGAATTCAATGCTGGCGCCTCAACAAGCATCAGCGTCCGGACTGTGCAACGTATCTTGCACGATATTGGCTTTGGGAGCCGACGCGCAACTCGAGTCCCCTTGATGGGTGCACGACACAGAGCTATGCGCCTCGCTTGGACACGACAACACCGCCACTGGACCCTTCATGACGGGAAACAAGTAGTCTGGTCTGACGAGTCGCGTTTCCAACTGTATCGGGCAGAAGGAAGGATTCACGTGTGGCGCAAACCCTATGAAGCCATGGATCCCTCCATTCAACAGGGAACTGTACCGGCTGGTAAGGGGTCCGTAATGATATGGGGTGTGTTTAGTTGGAATTCACTGGGACCCCTGGTACGTCTAAAAACGTCTGTGACAGTTAAACGCTATGTGCGCTTCCTTTCTGACGAGGTACACCCGTTCATGTCCTGCATTAATGCTGAAGGGTTGGGCCTGTTCTAACAGAACAATGCCCCTCCACACAAGTCTCGAGGCGCCACATTATGGTTAGAGGAACATTCGTCTGATTTGGGGTGTTTCCATTCCCACCCAAGTTCCGAGAGCTGAACGTGATAGAACTAAGTTGGGATGCCATACAACGCACTATCGAACACAGGAATCCGAGACCTCGGAATACACCCGAATTGTGGAACGCTGTACAGGAAGTATGAAGTGCATATTTCCAGAAGCTAGTAGAGTCCATGATGCGTCGTGTTTCTGCAGTCCTGCTCTCCCGGGAGGGACCTACCAAGTATTAGATTGGCGTACCAGTTTTTCTGGCACTTCAATGTATATGTTCATCATTTCTTCTATTGAACCATGAAGCTGTCTTTCATTCGCATTATACATGTGGGACGGCAAAATTCAAAATATAAATCATAGAAGTAGAATTTTGTAAACAATAAGACTTAAGAAGAGGCTGCTGGCCATACCGACGTTGTTAGTCAAAAATAGCTGCTGGAAATTTAAACCCTCAGCTTCTAGACTCGTCCCCAAACAAAAGGCTTAATGGATCATACTGGATGTCTAAGCTTTGTTTCTTTTTAATCTCACAAAACATTTCACTTAAGAAAAAACTTTTAAGCTTAAATACTATCAGCTGCAATGAATATGCAAACTAAGATACAAGGAATATAAGCGGACACAATTTTTAACGTCAAACATATACAAAATAATCAAGAAGCTAAAAGCTCCGTTTTGTTGAGCGAAAGCATAACAATATCATTTTGTTTTATCTCAATAAACTCAACGGTTGTTATGCCGAAGTTTCTCAAACATATACGTTTGGTTTACCGTAAGGGATACAACACTCTTAATTTTAATGTAAAAGAATGACCTCGAATGCTTGGGATCAATAAACAGCTACAAACAGGAAGGAAATATAAGTAGTTTCTCTATTTCAACAAAATCGAGTTTCAGAAAGTTTGACAAATAGTAAGACGAAAAGAATTCAAAATAAATCGTTTGGGGAATTTTTTTTAAGTTCCGTCTGATATGAAGGAGCACAATAATTTCTAGTTGAAATGAAGAGTTAAGCTAAGATGGTCATAATTTGATATTTCATTAGAGTTCATATATCCGATTTGCCTTTCGAAATATCCACTGAATATTTAACTCATTGCGCAATATGGCCACGAAAGAGGATTTTTTTGTTTTTCTTAATTACTTGGCTCAATGTACCATAAGAAGCCGAAATCTCAGCTCAGCCGAGTCTTACGTAATATTTACTGATTACTTTGTCCTGTTCCGCCAATGTGGTTGGCTCCACGGGGACTAATGGAACGCACTGGATTTTATTTGAAACGTTGCGATAGTTTTCCTGCCTTGAGACTCTGGTTCGGGCCTCAGCCACCCCCGTGGCCCAGAGACCAGCCCGCGATGTTCTGCTGGAAGACGACCTAGCACACTTTGGCTGGTTTTCTGCAATGTCTGACGAGATAAGGCGTTAAATTTTAGGGTTGACTGGGAGATTGTCTACCCCTTTAACAGCTTTGATTTTTGGGGAATCAATTTCCTTTATTTAAACAACAAAGACTTTACACGCATATATATACTGTCGTCATGCTTAGGACTTAAAATGTTGAGAGATTGAATCAAAGTGTATTTACAAGGTATTTACATGGTTAATCCTCTTACGACTTGCTCTCTTAAGCTTTTGCCCTCATTCCGAATCCAAGTCGCTTTCGGTATGCACGTTCACCACTTGCGACTCGGTTCTCGTTTGACTGGGAAAGATCGTATGCTGCTGGAGGATTAGCCTCTTTACTAAGGCTATTATCCCCAGCTGTTATTGGAGGATTGAATGAGCAGATTCAATCTTTGCATTGTTTTCACACCTGGGATCAGTGTGTTTCTCCATTTCGCGAAGCCACTGCATTCAAGTACGCAGTGTTCCATGCTTGCCGACCGATTTCCACAGGGATAAGTGCATTTCCTGATTGCAAATCTGCTTAAGTGTACAGGGCAGATGCCATGGCCGCTGAGTACTTGATTCAGGAACTTGTTTGTGTGTGTACGTTTGGTCGAGACCTTTGGAAACACTCTATGTGTCTTCCGCCCTGTCTCTTCCGTGTCCCATCAGACCTGCCATTCGGCTAAGGTCTGACGTGCCAATGCTGCGCGGATGCTCCTGCGCGGAGTTCTGCATTGCACGTCTACCGTCTCTTTCAGCGTGGGTTCTTTCGCCAGCTGGTCTGCCCTTTCGTTTCCCTGGGTCCCGACATGGCTTCCTACCCAGTGGAAACTAAATGTCCCATCTCCTTCCGCCCTCAGGAGGGTTTTAATCCTCTGGACGTTGAGGTTTTTTTCTGAATCTACTCAGAGTCTACAGTGCTGCCTCACTGTCAGAGTAGAGTAAATGAAGTGCTGCCTCACTGTCAGAGTAGAGTAAATGTAGTGCTGCCTCACTGTTAGAGTAGAGAAAATGTAGTACTGTCAGACGGAGCGAGCAAATATAGTACATGATTATTGTGGTTGGCGACATGAGCTTGTAGAAGAAGGAATGTTTGGCAATACTCCTCGTCGCGGGATCGGACGCAGTGGCCAGAGCTGCTGAAACAAATCCAATAAGCAACACAAGCAAAAAAATTAAAATTAATAATCTTCTCTGCGCTGAATTTCTACACAAACTCGACATTCCTACTTATGATTGCGGGGGCATATGTTATGAGTTCAGCATAGCTTAGGATCAACAACATATTCCGAGTGTGCTACGAACTGTTCAATAATTTGCATGCAACGCTTCTTTAAAATGAGATACATTACCGCGATTTATATTGCATCTGCTTGCGCAAACCGGGCGGCTTGCACCAGTCGATTTCCTCGGATAAATCATGATTTCTTGAGACGCAGCACATCCGCTTTCGAAAAATTTAATGCTGTGTGCCTGGTGGAAATACAAGAATGTTCAACTTTTAGCTCCTACCGGATTGTGACTATACTATATCGGAAAGCATTTTCATTAGCTTAATTGGATTTAAACTAAACTGAGACAATGATTCTCGCCATTATTCAAAAAAATTGGCATTCCTTCCCTCTGTGGTTCGTGTAGATCTTTCCGAAAATGAGTAACTCCCGCTACAACTCGGATACAACCAAAACAATTCCCACTTCTGTTTGTTAACTAGTTGGAAAATCAGGAATTTTCTACCTGCTGGATGGTGTGTATACTTCAACTTGGTCAAACGCAGATGTAAAGATTTATTCGTGGATAAGTGGGAAGAAGTGCACCGTGCGGTGTGGAAACGCCTTGCTGAAGCATGGGTACAAACTCTTGAATAGCGTGAAGAAAGCCATTATATAAAATCGTTTTTGTTGTACTCTTCCAATTCAGTATATTTCTATTTTAAAAACGCACTGATTCATCACGGCCTCCGTAGAGATACAGTTTAAAAAAACATAATGACCGCATTTTTGAAGAAAGGGTTAGAGTGGCAATGTTACAAAAGATGGTCCTGGTGTTATTTTGAATTAGGTATCCAGACCAGCCTGTACAAGTCTGGATTACCCCACGATGCATCGGAAAAATACAGAGAAAGTTAAGAACGGCTTTTTCAGTCCAAAAAACGCCGTTCCTGAACCACACAAGCTCAGAAGGTAGGATTCGTCTAAAAAAATTGTTAGATTACGGTTCAACAAAAATTGAATTTGGCCAAAATGCTTGGCGCTGTGAAGACAAAAAGAAACACACTTTTTTTCCGAAAGTTATATTTTACTCGCTAAATGTTTCATTGGATCAATTGAAATTGTTATAAACAGGATGCCGCCCCTGTGGAGCAGTAGTTTAATCGATTGCTTCTGATTGTTCGACCGAGATAGGTCCGGGTTCGAATCCCGGTGAGGCATGGATGTTGTGTTCGTCTTACGGCGCTGGGTATCTCCCTTCCCTGAAACCAGTCGCCCTAAATTAGGGACGAGCGACTGCTTATAGGCCATTGAGTTTTTCAGGATGGTCGTTAAACCTTCAATAAAAAAAAACAAAAAAAACAGGATGTGTCGCATGAGGTTAACTGCAACCGTTCCGAGAGCAAGAATGGTTACCCAAATTTTTAATTTTGGAGAATTTCCATTAAATTATTTTTGAGATTACCGAATAAAATAATTTAGAAGTGATTTAGTAATCAAGCGATTACTAGGAAAATATTTGTAACTTACCTTTAAATTGTTAAACATACTGATAAGAGTAAAATATGTGTTCCAACGTACTCTTATTTCGCCTGAAAATTTCTGAATTTAAACTGAGATTTTCTGTTTTTAGGGTGACATTAATGATATCAAAATATATAATTTTACAAAGGCCTGAAATGCAGAATTTGTACAACTACTTAGAAAGTGAATTCCAAATTATTGTATCTTTTTGCCATGAACTCTTAAAGCAAAAAAACAGCTGAAATATGATACATTCTTGTCTGGGACTTGAGGAAATATATTTAACCTAAATACGCTTGAGTGTTTAAGGAAATTAAAAACAACCAATCACTCTACTCCCTGCTAAAATCTTATATAAAATGTAATAATGGTGGGAATAGAAATCCTATTACCTTTTCTCTGTGATAACATAACGAAATGTTTCTGACAAGGGATTTATCGATGTTCTGAAAATGAATTCAACAATATTTATCAGGGTTGAATTCAAATGATAAGAAATCAAATCTTATGAATGTTTTAAAATTGCAATTTGAATTTATTTTTCCTGTGATTCTTTAACCGTATCAACATTCGAATTCAAATTCGTGATGCCGGAGTAATTATATTCAAAATATGTAAAGCTGCATGATACACAATTCTAACTAATCACGCATTGTGTTACTTTTAAATAAGATATATTTCATTGTTTCAGTCAGACAGAGTATTGCTGCAGTTGTAAAAACTGCTTTAAAATATGCACGTTGATGGAAGAGTTTTACAAAGTTATTGCAAGAATTACATTTATAAAATATATTTTTAGGACTTAATACTGCGCGAGACACTTCCATTTTAAATTCATCACCTACAAAGTACAGGAGTCTATTGATAGATAAGAAGTGTGAATCAGTTTTCAGCTGTTCAGTGCGACCCGTAAGTTAACTTGGTAAGTTCAACTTCCTGAGAAATGCGTAAATAATTCTAACTTCAGAAGACGTTCTATATAAGTTCGGCGCTTGAATGTTATACAGAGCTTCATTTGTATGATATATTAATCTGCTTTGTTTTACTACTATTTTCTATGATTCATTGCTATTGTGACAGAAATATTTTACTTCGAATTGAGCTGTATTTTATGCCAAAGGAACACTGACTGTGAGAAGAAAAATGGATGACGAAGAACTTGTAATTCCCAGACAAAAAAAAATACATGCACATTCTTGGACAGAGCAAAATATTAAAATAATAAATACACAGTTGACGTGGACCAGAAACTAAGGTATCGCTGGAACTTGATTCCCGGTGGTTGCCGATGAGAAATTTTTAGATGACTCACTTATAAACGTGGAAAGAGCGAAGACTTCCACTTAATTAAGAGCAAAATAAAATTGAAATGCAAACTACAACACATACTGAAATACGTGTAACAATAAATTTCATCATTGACTTTAGATCTGATAAAAAGTAATTTCTTGGTGTTTCCAGAGATGGATTTTCATACTATATTGGGTCGATGTAATAAGAACGCAATCCCCGATGATCATTTGAAACACTTGGAAACTAAAGTCACATTGAAACATTCTAAAAAATCAGCCTGTTTGAACTTATACATTAGTTCTTGAGTGCTTAAAATTTATTAAACGAAGCCCAGTTTACCACTTAAAGTAAAATGACTCCCCTGTAGGCCAATACGGAAACAAGTTAGTGAAATCATGCAATGCATTGATTATAATACGCTTTCCAACATACCAGAAATCATAACTCAAATTATTACTCAAATTATGAGAATAATGACTGTGGAATAAATCTCGGTCCTGTGCCCTGACCTTTGATCCCATTTCGATGATATTCAATAGAACTGGTTTGGTATACCTCCGAAATAACATGGTAAACGTTTGTCGCAATCAAAGCATTTTTACGTACGTTATGATGCATAAAGACTATGGAATAGATCCTGCTCCTGTGTCCTAACCTTTGACCCCATCTCGCCCATTCTCAAAAGATTTTGTCCCCAGGCAAGGCCCTACAACATACTAAAATTTCTTCCAAATCGAAGCATTTTTACGTAAGTTATGACGCATAATGGCGATGGAAGTGATTCCGACTCTATGTTCAGACCTTTGACCCAATTTCTCCCATTTTCAATAAGGTTTGTCGCCAGGTGGTCCTCTACCACATACTAAAAGTTCATCGAAATCGAACCTTTTTTACATTAGTTATGACGCATAAGAACAATGGAATGAATCTCGCTCCTATGTACTGACCTTTGACCCTATTTCGTTCACTTTAAATAGGGTTCCTTCCCAGGAGATTCCCTACCAGATACTAAAATTTCACCAAAATCGAACGATTGTTACGCGAGTTATCCTGCGGACCGGCATACGCACACAACGCGTGACGTAATGAGGCAGATGGGAATCGCGACCATCTGCTTGCCACAAGAGTGACGTCATAAAACTTTAATAGGATCCACACACAATGCGTGACGTAATGAGACAGATGGCGTGTTCGCGCGCCAACATTCTCAAAGGCGAGATTATGACGTCATAAGATTTCTAAGCATTGGTAACATTAATGGAACAACGCCATCACTAAAAACGTTATAATTCGGGGTGGTTATTTAACCCACTAAACCAACTCTCCTAAAGTCGAGATCAAGTGAAATCGATTTCTAGTACCAGAAAACGGTAGGTTAACGCCTTTCATCAAAATTCTTTGAGCCGTTTTCAAAATAAAATGTACATACATACATACAAGAATTGCTACTTAAAGGTGGACGTCAAGTAATTTTGCTTCCTATACTTCCAATGGAAAAACTTCTGTATACATTTTCTACACAATTAATGCGTTCCCAAGGATTAAAATATCTTCATTTTATAACTTGCAATACTTAATATTTTCTAAAACATAACCATATTTATGCAATTGAACATTTGTTTGTCTATTGACGTAATGAAAATACAGGTCGCGCTATCATTTTTCTGGACAATTAATGCGTTCACAAGGATGAAAATTCGAATATCGATTAAAATAGCTTCATTTCATAACTTGGAATACTTAATATTTTCTAAACCATAACCGTTATTATGCAGTCCAACGTTTTTTTGTCTAGTGACGTCATCAAAGTACAGGTCGCGCCATCTTTTCTCTGGTTTCAACACCACCAAAGGAAAAGTAATTGATTTTTAATATAATTATAGTTATGTTTTAGAAAATATTAAGTTTTCCAAGTTATAATATGAAGTTATTTTAATCGATGTTCAAATTTCCATCCTTGGGAACTCATTATTTGTGAAGGAAATGTTTACAAAAGTCTTTCCATTGGAAGTATAGGAAGCAAAATTACTTGACGTCCACCTTAATAATATGGGGTAAGGACAATGGAATGGATCGCAATCCTATGTCCTGACCTTTGACCACACTTCGTCCATTTTCAATAGGGTTCGTCCTTAGGTGGTCCCCTACTGCATACGGAAATTTGATCGAAATCGAACCATTTTTACGCACGTTATGACGCATAAGCGCAATAGAATGCATCCTGATCTTATGTCCTGACATTTGACCCCACTTCACCCATTTTGAATAGGGTTTGTCCCCAGCCGGTCTCCTACCACATAGTAAACTTTCATTGAAATCGAAACATATTTTTTTTTGATTGGAGGTTTAACGACCACCGTGAGCAACTCAATGGGCTATAAGCAGTCGCCCGTCCCTAATTTAGGGTCGCTGGTTTCAGGGAAGGGAGAGAGCCAGTGCCGTAAGACAAACACAACATCCGTGCCTGACCGGGATTCGAACCCGGACCCCTTACGGACGAACGATAAGAGGCCAGCGCCTTAGACCACTGCGCCACCGGGGCGGCCGAACCATATTTACGCAAGTTATGTCGCATAAGGGCAATGGAATGATCCCGCTCCTACGTCGTGACCTTTGACCCCATTTGTCCCATTTTCAATAGGGTTCGTCCCCCGGTGGTCCCCTACCACATACTAAAATTTCATCAAAATCGAACCATTTTTACGCCAGTTATCGTGCGAACAGACGGACGGACAAAGCTGGAGCATATACGCTTCTTCATCCTACTGTTGGAAAGCGTAAATAAAAAGGATTACCTTGAAAAACACGAATATATTAAGTAATTAGTAATTTTCTTTGTAAATATCTTTAAGGCTCAACGATTTCGTTTCAGATGCATTTTGTTGCTCATGTTCTCAGAACCTTTTTTCTTAAATTTACTTATGGTTATTTAAGAAATTCTTATTAAAATATTCGATGACCTTCAAAATTAAAGACCCAATATATAACACAAAATATGTTTCAAATATTTATATCTTCTTTGCCAAATATTTTTTAAGTGAACTTGTTTTCTGGTGTCTGCATAGCTTTTAATATAATTTCATCGCAATAAATTTTATTCAGCAGTAATTAAAGTATGACAGTCAAATGCAAAATTTGAGAACAAAACATAAAAAATACCGGTAGTTTTTTGTTTTTTTTAATGGCGGCCTAGCTACGATATTAAACCTCAAAGTAGCTTTATAAAGATGCCATTACCTCACTGGAGAAAACATGAAATCTCAAACATCATATTTAACCAACAACTTTGCTATTACTGGAAATCTTTTGCTGTCATTCCCATTAACGGAGATTATGTAAAATGTAAAGAGATTGTATCGCACCTAACATAGTGTAACAGTGCACGTCGTGAAGCATTAAATCTACAAAAGCTCCCTGAGGTTTTACTCTTCCCGTACCTTCTAATCAAATGAAAGGCCTGTTTGAGAGATTCCGGACACTTCAAAACCTTAAAACACTAAATTATCAAGTTAGGGAAAATTTTATATTAGTTTATTATTTTTAACATAAATACTGCAGATTGTAAATATCCACCTTCTTTCTCTGCTTACATGGTGTCCAATTTGAACAGTATTATCACCGAGCATATGAAGCAAAAATCATTCCTCCCTAAATGAGGCTTAAAATCTACTATCTCTACATATACACCGAATGATCACTGAATTATGTTCACCCCTTTCAAAGTCGAAGCGACCCTTAGTTCACGTGACTTCCAAGACAGGGCGATTAGTAGACAGAGGTAGCACATACAAGGTCTGAGTGTAGCAGCAGGTAGAACAACTCCGAACGTGTTGGGTAAACGCAAGGATGTAGCAGACACTGAGAAAGGAGAGATTATTTCAGCTCGAACAAAGGGAGCCTCTATTCCCCAATCGGCTGAACTGGTGGGTTATTCGACAGCCGCCGTACTTAAAGTATATCAGGATAGAGCGAAAATGGTGAAACAACGACACGGAGGCAAAACTGCACACGACAGCGAATGGTTGAGATGACACGTGAGCGACGGTTCCAGCGACTCGTAGAGCCAACAGACGAAGATTTGTTGACTACCCAGTACAACTGAGGTCAATAAAGAAAAGTATTTGTCATGTTCAAGCGTACAACACTCGTACGCATGGGCTCTAATGGCAGACGACACCGACGAGATCCTCTCCTAAAAAGGGTTAATCGGCGGAATACATTTTCCTGGTGTAAAGAGCATTCAAGTTGGACATCGGACGACTGTAAGAAAGTGTACTTGTGTGACGAGTCGCGCTCCCGCCGGTGTAGTTCATCAGGGGAGATATTCACTCCAAAGCAGAGAGATGTGGGTTCGAATCCTACTACTGGGAAAAAAATTCAATATACTGAAATGTTTGGCAACTTACAAAGTGCATTTGGAATAAAAAGATTTGAAACGACAAGAACCTTCAAGTGTGTGAGGTAACAAATCGAAGTTTAACGGAACATCAGCTTTAAAATAAATAAATGAATACAGCAAGCGTGAAGTATGGAAATCTCAACGGTATTTGTGAAGGAGATATTCATTCAAAACTTCAACAGTAAAGTATTTAACCAACACACAATTTAGCCACTAATCCACTACCGTGCAACGCCTTAGACAGTTAGAAGGAACAACTGAATAAAAAAAAGTGTTTTCGAGATTAATGGAACAAACATTGTTAAGTATTGCACTACAAGGCAGAAAAAGCAGACCGGTAAGAGACCAAACTAAAACTAGAACAGGATGCATTGCAAAAGGTTTAAAAAAAAGCAAAGACCATGGTGAAAATCCCACACAGCTGATATTGCAGATGTAATAGACTGTACGTGGAAAAAGCAGTTAAAGAATGAGAATCAGAGTTTACAACATTTCAGAACAAGACATAGATAAAGAACATCGTAGACGGAAGCAGCAGGTTCTAGATTAAATCGCGAAATATTTGCAATGTTTTTGCAAGCTATTTGAGAGAAAGTGAATGTAAAAGGAATTAGTGATATTTTTACTTCTCACTAAAATAAAATATAGAGAAATTATCAATAGATCTTCTCTGGAAAAATGAAAAATACATATACTTCATATCTGAGCATAATTACAAGAGATTTCCGAGCAGCATAACTTCTTGTCAACGAGGTGGATTAACTCTCACTGTTAAGTGAGAAAGAAAGATTGTTAACAGAAACCAGTCAGACAAAAATTTTAATTGAGTTTCAATATAAAATTAATGGCTCCAAAACCTTTTAGTAATTATTCGACTTGTTCAGCCAATCTCGTAAGTAATATTCACTGGATACTGACATTCTTTCATTCACGACATAACCTGCCTTTCGGAATTTCTGGGCAATACGCATGCTTCATTGAAAAATGAAAATATTAAATTTGGTATGCCATGGCAGACCATTTTTGTTATCTTCTGCATACTTCGTAGGTTTCTCCATAATAGCAGATATCTCTCTGATCTCGTTATCGTAGAGAAATAGACACGATATGTAGTTTCCACAGAAATACAGAGCGTAGGTTAATAGCGAATAGGTGGCCTTACTATAAGTTTAATAGGCTGAACGCTCGCGGAATTTGGAGCAGTGTTGGAAGCAATATCAATGCTGTTTGGACGGCAAGATTCGGATTTATGGGGAAATATGAAAATTTCTTCGCATTCTTTCTAAATGTTTATGGTGCCCATATATATTTATTAGCAACTTTTTCCTGAATCAAAAGCAATTTAGCGAAATTTCTGTCCTTTGCAACATGCCAGAACCTATGAATATTTTGATTACTGTAGATCTCTTAGAGATGTATTCGTGAAGTGCATGGTCGGAAAAATTTACTGTATTTGAGGTTCTTAAGTAGTTGTCACCATGTTGAGCTTGATCATACGACATCAGTAAAAACCAGTTTTAATAGTTATCCTGTAAAGATTAAATTCATTTGCAGTAATATTTGTAAACAAAATTTTATATTTTTACCATTTTGCTAAGAATTTCGAAATCGATACTGAGTGTTACATTCTGAAAAACGAGTTTAAACTCGCCGTGTAAAATGCATATTACGATATCAGGGGAATTAAAAAAATGGTCCTAAAATTACCTATACGGATTGTACGTGAAAATGAATTGCTACAAGAGACAGAAAAGGTACTACAGATACTAGACAATTATAACAAAATCACATTAGTTTCAAGTTCTTAAGGTTTTAACCTATTCGATGGTTACCTTGAGCAGAAGCCGTGCTATATTATGTGGTCAAGACAGCCAAACACATTACAACATATAAATTTGTGTCAAACTGTTTCATTTTATAGATAAAAATTATTTTCAATGGAATATAATCTCCAGTACCGGATGGGATCATATAATGGTCTCACAATTCATCTGAAACAGTTAATCTAAGGCGAGCGGAAGAAACCAGGCTAAAGTTTATGACGATCCACAAAAATGCATTTTCCCGCATACTGGTTAGTATTTACTTTAAACCGGTCGGAAGAAAAAAATGGGAAACATTTGTTGGTAAACAGAACATAATTTTTTATCGTATTTCTCAGTTTTTGCCCTTCATTGATCGAAATAACAGAATTTACAAGCAGTCCATGTACTTTTTGATTCCATTTCCCGCTGCTTTATTAGAAAAAGCATTCTGGTAAAAAAAAACAGAAACTTGGAAGATATATTTTTTTTGATTGGAGGTTTAACGACCACCGGGAGCAACTCAACGGGCTATAAGCAGTCGCCCGTCCCTAATTTTGGGCTACTGGTTCCAGGGAAGGGAAAGTGCCAGTGCCGTAAGACAAACACAACATGCATGCCTCCACGGGATTCGAACCCGGACCCATCTCGGACGAATTATCAGAAGCCATTGCCTATACCACTGCGCCACCGGGGCGGACGAAAGATATCTGAAGCGTAGGAGAACCGGATGACCATCAAATCGTCCCTTTACCTGGATGGAACGTCTCAACTTGGGGTTATCAAAATGGACCAAAATCAACTCGAGCGAATATATTTCTAATTTAAGAAATCGGCCGGAAACAGCTGGAAGGAACGAACATGCGAAGCAGAAAGCTTTGCCTTTGAAACCCTTTTATTCGTGATTGAAAGTGTCGCATTAGCAGATATTTCCGTGAATTATTTATGACTAAGTGCTACAGCGGCTATAACTATGGCGTCACTCTTTAGGAAAAAACAAAAAATATTGACTAACGTGTTTCTTCCGAGCAGCATGATAATAATGTCATAGGGACTAGCATGATAATAATGTCAGGGGGACTAACCCTCGTGCAAGATGCCTTAGGACCAGAGAATGAAAGGCTTATCACAGTGATAAGCTTCAAGGACTTATCAGAATGAAAGGTATAATACCATCGATGGCATCACGAGAATAGAACTTCTTGTAGTGCTCAAAAGAAAGGAAGAAGAAATGCTGGTCACGACAGAGTTGGGTCAACTAGAGATTGGACAGGCATGATATTTGAGAAGGGTTTTACGTCAGCGCTGACACCACTCTTTTCACGTAAGCGCTTTCCGTATCACATACAATGTAAACTAAGAAAACATATGTCATTCGAAATTAGTTTTTAAAATATTAAATCAAGTAAAAAATTAAAGATTGTTTTTGTTCAGGTATTATTGTGAATGATAATCTCCAATATTTTGTCCAGAACTTTTTATTCATAGCGATAACTATCTTTTTGCAAACTATGAAGCAGCATAGTTTGCAAAAAGATAGTTATCGCTACGAAATAGATCTAAATAATGATAATTTTTTTATATACTGCGTGGTCATTCAAATTTACCAGCTACTCAGTGTTCTAAGGCTTTGAATTCTGACCATTCCTCAAATTTTTCCAGAGTTGGGGTTTCGTGATGTACTGCAGCGATGGCTGCTTATTGTTCATCTGAGTTACTCCTGCGCTCGTGTACTGGATTTAATTGGGACGCTTGAATCAAATAATTTTCAGCGTTGAGCTTTTTTCCTAATTCCAGGAGGAAATGAAGCGCTGGAATCTGATCATTGATTCCAATTTAGCAGGGCTCGTGTTTGGAGTTGATAGAAGGTCCGGATCAACGGAGTTGGTCCGAGGATCGAGTCCCACAGTGAAGTGAGGCGGTAGCCTATGATTATTCCTTCAAAATGTGCCCATATTCCAATCACGGAGAGCAGTCAGGCACTGAAAAATATCAAAATAATAAATATAATATAAAACTTCTGATTACGGCAGTTGGAGCAGTGACATCTGTTACGGAAGTATTACAGCGCGTGCTTAGTCGCAGTAGCAAAATTGAAATATTATTTCAAGCTGTTATTTTACTATTTTACAAAGTATGTAATGCAATACACTATTTTAACTGCAAAAGTTCTGAGTGAAATATCTCCCAATTAGATAATCTCGATTTAAAATCTCAAGTATTCCTAATTTAAGAAGTTTTATTTTTTATTTTTTAAATTTATATTTATCATGGGGTAAAGAAATTTTATTAACATAACAAATGATTTCTGAAACCGGTGGCCACTGATCCCGTCCTTGATTAATTAATCACACTTGGTACCCTCATAGTAAAATAAATATTAAAAGAGCAATGAAACCAGAATGAAAGACGAGAGTCTTGGAAGCCATAATTTGCTTATTTAATAATATTTAGAAAAAGGACTCAAGTACCAAAATGACTTGAATACGACTAAATTAAACAACAGTGTTTTATGTATAATTACAACCATACAATCCTCTTCAACGCAGCCGCAGTAATAATGGTTCGTTCCGAAAAAACAAAACTCAACACACTTCCCGATTTACTTTTCAGAATTCCGAAAAAGAGATTTCCTGTATGTTTTTGTCACAAACTTCTTTATTCTAAAGTATTTGTTCTGTGGATAATACTGATTATTTTATTAGCTTTTGTAAAAAAAGAAAATACATCCACTAAGTCATTTGAAAAAGTAAAATGTCACTCCAATCTACATGATCTCTTGTAGATATTAAACTCGGTAAGTCTATCTCCGTCAAGCTATTTGCGCTCTTAGAGTTGACAAAAAAAAAATCTTAAACATGAATGAATTCCGAATTCTATGTTTATTTGTAAACAAACGTATTGTACATACGGCAATGAGAAAGCAAAAAAATGTACAACAAAGTAGGACTGGTTGAATATTGGATTGGAAAAAAATTAATGTCCGACGAGAAGTTACCCAACTTTGAAGCACAGGCCACTGTGCTCATTAGCTACTGAGACTTCGCTGCACACCGGCATCACATCAGCCGGTAAGGGGGCTTTAATCAGTAGTAGTTAGCCGTTAGAAGGTGAAGAGTGTAAGAGACAGCATACATGGTAGCGGACAAGAAGCAGATCCTCTAATTCATGCTGTATGGGTCTCGTTGCGGCAGCACCCACCAAGTGCTGTACAGAACATTGCCAGTGTGTGCCATAATAACATACAGCATCGGCAGTGATGTCGTCGGTTTCAACGGTTTCGAGATGGAAATTTTGAGCTATCAGGGTGTGCCAATGGTGGAAGACCTGCAACAGAGGATATGGATATTCTAAGACCGCAGTCGAAATCTGCGCACGTATGATCTCGCGGGAGTTGGCTGATCAGCTGAGATCTGCACACACGAGCATTATCACGCACCTACGTTAAATTGAGCAGGTGCACAAGAGGGGAATTCGCGCGCCTTATCACGTCACAGTTCAGCAGAAAACAAATCGCCTGAATGCATTCTTTTCCCTGCTTGGACGTGACCAAGTGGAAAAGTTCTGGGACCACATTGTGACAGGTGACGAGAAATAGGTGCAGTATGACAATGTCAGCAACTGGAAAAACAGGCTGGACGCAAAAACGCCGACGCGATGCAAACCCAAAGCCTTGCTCAAACCTATGTAAATTCCTTCTTTCTCTTTGTTGGGATTTGTGGGGTGTCGTGTTTTCTGAGTTGCTTCTCAACAGCACAACTATCACCGACGAAGTGTACAGTCGTTATCTCGACAATCTACACGCATTACTTACGTCGAAACGACCAGCACTGCAGAAATTTAAGGGCATACTCCTGCAGCGGGGTAAGGCGAGACCTCACACATTACCCGTGACCTGTCACAAGATTTGGGACCTGTGCTGGAATCTGCCGCATCACTCAAACAATTCCGCGGACATTGCCAAGCGACTACCAATAATTACCGGTCTTGCATCATTTCCCGGAATACAACGTTCACCAACACGGACGCTGCTGATTGTGCACTTTATCACTTCTACAATTTGACGATGGTTAACGATTTACATCACATAATAGGTATGTTGAGGGTTAAGAAATTGAACCACAGATTTCACTTTACACGTGGTGAGATTGAAGATTTTCTTCTTAATTTTAAACTCGTACAAAAACAAAAAACTCTATAAACGCGATGAAATTTACGACGTATGACCAACAAGTGACTCCGACTGCTTAACCTTGAACTCCGCAAATTTATGGGCCTGCGCGTGCTCAATGCACAAACGGGTACTGCTTCTCTACCACCTTTCGTATACGAGTATTCTCACTGTACAGCTTATGAGTAATGATCATGATGCCAGAAAAACTGTACTCCTACTTATGAATAAACTAATCTTCGCTTTATTAAAAATACTCTTCAGCGTCCCAATGCTGCCTACAACGATCATGAAGCTACTGCATCTAGTGATGAAAAGCCCATTTTTAGATATTACTCTCGTCAAAGGCCATTGAATTCGGTCCATGGCATCATATATTCTTCTTACGTTAAAAGCATTTCCATGAAGATGAATATCTTTAATGCAAGTACTCCTGCTACCAGAAAACTTGGGTAAAAGTGATATATCCCTACCGATAGGCAGATGAACAGTGAAATTCTCCCATGAAGACTACCTACAATGTTAATTTTGCAAACGGCTGCGTTCAATTTGCAAGTAAGCGATTGCTCACATACAGAGAGCAAAAATGAAAGTTTTAATTTGTAAGTGAGATACTTCTCACGTACACAAAGTAAACCAAATTTGTTATTGCCCAACAGAATCAATTAGATTTAAAAAATGTATTAAATTTCCTTCAGAAATTATTGCAAGATTAGAGGCGCAATATTCCCTAAATGTTAAACAGATATATAATACATCAAGACATGATTTCTGAAAGTTGTTGATTAAAAAGAGCGTTTTTTTTAATCTATATTGTTGTCTAACAACAAGAACACTAAAATGGTCATTAATTCATCAAGAAGTGCTTATAAGAGCACTTCGTGATGGTAGTAGTAGCTTTTCTCAATAGAAGAAGAACAGAATTTTATTTCTACGCATTTTAAACAGAATTACTTGGAAAATTAATTCCGAAAATAGAGTTTTTTTCACATCATGAAAATCAGCTTTTTCCTGTGCATTTGATAAAATTTTGAACGGGATAAGTATTGTGTTTAAACATTTCGATGATTTAGCACCTTTTTGAGATCTCTTGATAAAAATCATTTTTCCTCTTCTATCCATTGCTAAAATTTAATGTAACTGAGTACATTAGCAGAAAAAGAAAGTTCGAGGAGATTAATTTTATGAATCCAAACAAGGTGAAACTTGTGATGGCTGTCACCCCTACTAAAATATCACCTCCCAAAACGGTCCTGTCCTGCACGGATGCTATCACCTATAAAGACAATGCATGAAAATGCATTATTTTTCGGCCACTGAAAGTCATTTTTGAAAAGCTTATGAGAATGTTCCTGCATTTCGAGGTCGCGAATATGTGGAACATATTAAAAACACTATTTTTTTGGAAATTTCTAAAAAGATAACGAAAATGCCTTGAGCATAAAACTTTGGAACGCCTGTAATTTTTTTCTTTTTCTGTCACTACCCTTCATGAGACTGTAAATGGTGGGTGGTCTTTGGAGTCAGTCTATTAAGTTTTTAATATTTTTTAAGACATGATACAATTTTCGTTTAACTAGAGTACGGATGTTCGATTATTATTTATTGTCCGAAAATGATAGCGCGAAGGAGCAGTTCGTCCCACTCATCTTAACAAACAAAGCCTTCTCACATAACGCCTGTACTTTTTGAGCAAACTGATGGTGCATTTCAAATGAGAAAATTAGACATCGTTGACTTGAAGGAAGAAAATGGATGGAAGGGAGTTGTATTTACCTTACGACAAAACTGCAGGTTTGCTGCTATGGTGTTTGGCAACTTACTTTTCAGTTCCTAAGGTGACACACGTCGTAAGAGCGTCAATACTTCCAACAGATAATAATTACACCAATACAAAGTATGGAGAAAACAAGGTCATATAATTCGTGGGAATTGTGTACATCAAAATATTTAATCATGTCAAGCTTTCGCCTTCAAAGGGAGGCTTTATCAAGAAGAACGTACATTAGAACAACCATCTGTTTGGAGTTTTAAAACTGATAAATACTGAAAACGGGACTCCAGTGAGCACACAAACAGGTGCCGCGCTACAAAGGTCCAGTTTTGATGTTCCTAGCACCAGGAGAGGCGTAATGCCCGATGACAAGCAGTCAGCAGTGCTACAGGTATGGGGCGTCGGTTCTACTAGCTCAGGGCATGTGCAACTTCCGGCGTACCGTTTGTTTCCTGACACAGCTTGGTCCACCGGCATTTAACCTGAAATTATTAGCGACGCCGTTGTCAAGCGGTCGGCCTGAAGGAGCCTCCAAAGTTAACGCCAGCCCCTGTCATCAATGGCGTGTGGTCTGACACGGGTATCGTTCACTTGATCGAAGGGTCACTTGACCGAAAATTATTTCGCCGCAAATCACTTGATCGAAAGGTACATTTCACCGAAGGATCACTTGACCGAAACGTTCATTTTACCGAAAGGTCGCTTTACCTAAAAGTTTATTTCATCGAAAGGACATTTGATTGAAAAGTTCATTTCACCGAAGGATTACTTTACCTAAATGTTCATTTTATCGAAAGATCATTTCACCGAATGGTCAGTTTATCGAAAACTTAGAATTTTGTTGTTAGAGATGTGATGGAGTGAGGTGCGGGTTTTTAAAATACTGGCCACCTGAACATTATCAGATTGTATAAAATATGCACTTTTAATTTCTAAGAAACACCTCCCCATTAGTAGGTTTTTCGAAATATAGCATTAATTATAAGGACTAGATCTGTACCTTTTTGTCAAATTTTAATCCTCCGAGCTCATACTTATAAGGGTTACATAGTAAATCAAGTAATTAATGTTCCACTTTTACTCAAATACAAAACATTAATTTTTTGACCGTAGGTCTAGATACAGGCTATTTTAACAGATTTTAACCCTACTCATATTCATAAGCATTACGTAACATGTAAAGTAACTTTTTATATAAACCTTATGAACATGAGCACGCATGGCTAAAATTTGCTAGAAAGGTCTAAGACGAGACCTAGGGCCCTAAAATTGATTTTTTGTTTTGCCTAAAAAAATGTGCAACATTATTAACTTGACTTTTTATGTAAACCTCGTACGATTGAAATTGGGTAAAAAGGAATAAGGTAAGGCCTAGGGACCGAAAATTGATTCTTTTTTGCCTGAAAAAATGTGCAATATTATTAATTTTTCTTTTTATGTAAACCTTATGAACATGAGCACTGAACATGACTTTTATGTAAACCTTATAAACATGATTAAAATTTGCTAAAAAGGCCTAAGCCGAAGTCTAGAGCCATAAATGTGATTATTTTTGCCCGAAAAAATGTGCAACATTATTAACTTAACTTTTTATTTAAACCTTTTGAACGTGAGTTCGTACGATTAAAATTATGTAAAAGGGCCTACGGTAAGGGCTAAGGACCTAAAATGGATTATTTTTGCCCAAAAAGTGTGCAACATTATTAATTTTTCTTTTTATATAAACTGTATGAACATGAGCCCTGAACATCATTTTTATGTAATCCTTACGAATATTGTTAAAATTTGCAAAAAAAGTCTAAGCCGAGGCCTAGAGAATTAAAATTAATTATTTTGGTTTTAAAACTAACTCTGTGTCTTCTCTGTGACACGGAGACATCAAAAGTGTAGTTTGAGTATGATCCCCTAATATTTCGGTGGTCTGCTGTCTGCCGAACTTGCACCATGCTTCAACAAATCCTATAATGAATTAAAAGTTTTCGATAAACTGACACTTCGGTGAAATGACCTATCGATGAAATGAACTTTTTGGTAAAGAGACCTTTTGGTGAAATGAACTTTTTGATTAAGTGACCCTTCGGTGAAATGTACCTTTCGATCAAGTGACCCTTCGGTGAAATGAACGTTTCGTAGGAGTGATCTTTAGGTGAAAAAATATTTTCGGGGAAGTGACGCTTAGGTGAAGTAAACATCGGGAAAATGCACCAGAACCGTTCTGTCACCGGGTCAGGTTCATTTGTACGATGCTTCAAAATTGCGTTCCCTCAGTAAATTAGGTTGAAAGAGCTTAATTCTGAGAAACATAAAAGGTACTGCAGACTCTGTCGTGAAGGGCTGAGAAAAAAGAACACTATCCTACCACGACAATATAAAGACATATCTCTAAACATATTTAAATAAAACGAACGGGGAGTTTTTTAATATTACGATTTTACTATTTTTTGCCTCTAAACTTCCGAATTGCTAAACCTCTAACCTCCCCCATTTAAAATTTGGCCTGGTTGTCAGAAACCTACTCCCCCTGAATCTCGGACGTGCTTTATGGACGGCCCCTAATGGTGGACGGATTGCACAAAGCGTGGGATTGCATTCGTGTGCTGGATCTCTATCGCACGTGTCCTTGCCAAGTATCAGGAAAAACATCGAAATGGGATACATTTGTGAAAAGTATATGATGCCAGTCTGTATTGAATGATATTGCCGCTGGACGTCCGAACCCAGGAACATCTTTGACGAAGGTGTGCTAATCTCATTGATGTACACCTCTGCGGCCCAATTTCTCGGCCTCTGTACTCGTGAAGACGGTTTCGTTTCGTTTGGTCATATAATGTGACACCAGAGGCTTCTTGAAATGATACCTGGAGTTGGCTACTGGTGATGCTTACGCTCCTCCGACCGGTGACTGCTTTTTTAATGAAATCGGATGAAATATGTACATTTAAATTAAGCAAATGAACATGAGAGCCACTGAAACCACAATAAATAACGTTTTGCCATTTACCTTCAAGTACAGATGAACACTTTTCACCTTGATTTATAATTTCTGTACTGGGCATTTAAAAATATATTTTATATATATGTATTTTTCAGTTTAATTACCAAGAAAAACAAAAATGTTTACATTACCTGTTAAATCATTCCAGATGTATTAATTTATTTTGAATTGCGCTTTTATTGCAATAAAAAACATGTACTCTTTCATAAATTCAGCAAATTCTTAGGTGTCATCAAAAGTATTTTCCGAAAGAATGAAATATTGTAAAATTCTTATTAAATTTACCAAAACTCAGCAAAGCACTTAAGCAAAACAATGTCATCCAAGAGAATAAAATATACGAGAATATAACTTTAACAAGAAGTAAATTATACTCCAGAATTAACTTAACTTTAGCAGGAGAAGGTCATATTAACTGGATATGCGCTAAATACACAGTAGTCATTTGTTAGTGGTCTGCAATAAATTTCCAATAAAAAAAAAGGGAAATGTCGGCAACACAATGTCAGATTAAAGAGATTCTACTGCAAATTACACGTCATACCAACCACAAAATAAAACAAAGACAAAAAACGTAGTGTTGAAACTTTTGAAAAGAAAATGCCGCAGAAGGAATATAAAATGCTATATGGAAGTAAAACTTAAATCTACAACGTAACCTTCATCTAACGCAATGTCATTCACTTCACAAGTAATATGAAATCTGGTTTTACGCGAGATTTCTACTATTGCAGTTGCGACGTAATATTTGTGCAAAATTAATTATTTTAGGTCACAGTTAAAAAAATAGCAGATCGTCTTCTAGAATTTCGAATTTCTTAAAACGAAGATTTTGTCTAATTGGGCATTATGTGCTCTATAAATGAGGCTTTTTATTCTTCGGCATACATTCACTAATTTGCTAATTTAGCTAAGATTTGCGTGAAATTTGGATCTCAAAAATACAGCTGTTTGTTCAACAGAGTTTCTTATTCAAGCGAATAAACCAATTCTCTACATATTCGAGATTTTTCAAAAATTCCCGATTAAGTACCTATCATTCAAAGAGCTTTAAACTTCCAAACATTGCCATAAAGGGTGCAACAACAGATAAAGTGCTGTCCACTTTCAACATAAGTTGCAAATGATCTGTGATGACAATTCTTTGATGGAAAGAGTAAAAATAAGTGGTAGTCGGCTGAAGTAATCAGTGTTTCTGTTCTCGAATAATTGGTTTTGCGATACTCAGCGTTATTAGAAAAATCTTGATGAACGAAACTTTTTTCTTTGTTGAAGTTGAAGAGAACGTGAAAATATGTTTTATGAATCCGCATTCTTTTCACTTGCGTTCTTAAGCGTCAGAACCTCATATTCGAAAAATACCAGGAAAAGAAATAAATAAAAAAAAAAGAAATGTTGCTAATTTCTATTTTTAAATTTGTTTTTTAAAATGATGGACATAATTGGGTGGGATAGAACAAGAAGCGAAAACCGAAATTTGCATTTTGTTAACCCAGATGATTAAAATAGCACTAAAATGACAGAGCACTGAACAGTTGGGATACCCCAGTCGCATAGCATCAGTGCTATTACAATTAGGTACGCACTTCTTGATAGAAACGTACTCTGAAATACACCATGCATGACTGATTTTTTCCTGATCAGGATTTTTAATTTACTAACGTAAGGACGGCTACTATTAATTGGTTGCTGTACCCAAGGGGCCTCCATACATAACCTTTTCGGGAATTCTGTTATATAGAATGAAGGAACCTATTAAAATTTCCAAAGTTTCCTTTAAGTAAGAAATGGAATCGTATCGCTGCCGTAATTTCAAGCAAAACATAGTTTAAAATCGATTGAATAGTTATTCCATTTACCAAATATTTGCTTAATAATTTTCTACAAATTTTTGCGTTCGTTTTAGGTGTAGTAATATATGAGAATAAAAGGGAATATTTATATAACATCTCAAATTTTCCTGCCGTTCTTAATTTTTTCGTTTTCCTAAACACTTTGACGATCATGACCCGAAAATCATGTATCACTCTAAATAGCATAACGCCCGAAACTGTCTGTTGTTTCGCTTCTTTGTCTGATAACAGCAATAATGACTGAGGGTGATTCCTGCTGATCTCTTATATATCGAGAAATTTTTAAGGACAAGTAAGGGAAGGAAATCTGACTCACTCTAAACAGGAGTTTCGATCGGCTATGGCCATTTGCACGTACGGGCGTTATGATGGTTAAAGGGTTAAAGTGGTTAAGTCCTCTGATCATTTTAAATATTCTGTTCTCTAGCCACTCATCATTAATAATCATTATTATTAAAACGATGACAAAATTCGATATGCCATCTTGATTGGACGTTACGTGATGTGCGTTATATTATTACAGCTAGGGCGTATGTACCTGAATTTGTCATACATCTTGATTTGCTTTGAAACCAAATGTTATATGTTCGTACTTGAATACTCCTGCTGGCATCGTGATCACCAATGTGCATTTTTCTGCTGCATGCAACTCCCCATATCTCGTAATGCTTGAAAAAATAACTTTTTTATCATAAATCGCATTCAGATATTCGCATGAGTTTTTATACCAAGACTTGTCTTGTAAGATCAAGGTACCCCGCGAGACAAACTACAAAGTGTGCCTCAGTGGGGATCCCTGTTCTTTGGTGGAGAGGGAGGCACGAAGATTACTATTCAGAACACAAGTAAATCTCTCTCAGCTATTCAAAAAGTGGAACAGCCTAGAGAGTCAAACTCCAAGACAAACACATTTATTTCATACTGCCATTCATTTCAAAACATTGTTAATACAAAATTCATACAATCCTCTCACATACTTTCACACAAGGCTCGAACACAGATATTCGAGGCCACGTCAAAAGCCAGGAGGCAGTGCTGTTCGCTCCACCTACAAGTGAACAAGCTCTTAATGGTTTAAAAAACCTATACCAGTAAGAAAAGGGGAAAAGGCCCCCTTCCTCAAAACATAGGGGAAAAAATCCACAATTGTACCAAGATTGCTTGCGTTTCCTCCCATAGAATTTTCACCGTGGGAACTCCGCTGTAATTCTGATCACGCAGTTTTAAACTTCATACCGATTGATAAGTCAAAGTTCTTTAGAGCCACAAAGGCATCACAGAATGCCGCTCTGCTTTACTGCAAAAGAAATTCATCCAGTTAGTTTTATTTGATGTGAGAAAATTATTATATCGAAATTCCCGAATCCGCAAAATGTGAATCTATGTTATTGGTCGGATTTAGCATCTCACAATTCCTCTAAAGTTGTCATTTCGGAAATGCAATTTCTTCTGAATCTAAATAAGTCATCTACTTCGTATTTTTTGAGGAAATCGTAAGAAAAATATAAAATAAATGGAACGAGAAAGTAACTTCAGCTGAGAACCGCATCGTTTCTCACGTATCATGATTGCGTGATTTAACAAACTCCCTGTTATTATCTGTGAAACGATGGCTTCCTATTTTTTAATCACTGACTTTATAATTTGAATTAAGCAGCAAGTAGATCTGCTTTTCAAACTGATGGCGGATAAACATTTGGTCGTGGACTCCACTTCAGCTGTGGCAAAAGAATTACTATGCTTTGGAGAGCACGAGAAACTACAGGCCTATTTTCCGACCAGTGCGCCCCAGGGATCCGACCCCTTTCCGAAACGTGACTCAAATTCCTGTCCAAGACCACGTGGATGTGTCTAGCGCTAACTGAGGGAACCATTTCTATGGCATGTACGCTTTTTTCAGTTTTAATTTGTCTATTTTGAGTCGCCTAGTAATTTGGAATGTGGAATCCCACATTCTCTTTCTTTGTACTATTTCGTTGACTTCAGTGTGCCTGGTCATTTAGCTTTTATGACAAGGTGGTATTATGTTTTGACAAAAATGTGTGCAATCATTTTGTAAGCCCATCTGCCTGCGTTTTCTTTAACAATTTTCTGGAAGTTAGTTTTATGTTGTAGACTACGTTCCTTAGGATTCACTAGATTTTTCTTTACGATCCCATGAAAAAGGTGCTTCAAAATGCAATGCTTCATTTCGAAGTTATCACGTACCTACGATTCACTATTTCTGTACTAATTTGACTTCTGCTATCCTGGAATGGGTGTGTTGTTGTATCATAAATTTAACGAGGATATGATACGCTTTAAAATACGTCACATTACTTCCCTCTCAACTTTTTTTTGAAGCGAAGAAGAAACCTTTCTTTAACTCCAGACGAAGTGCGGAACTAACGTCACACATGTTTTGAAGAACACAACAGCCAGGAGATCCAATTTTATGTTCGGGCGCCAATGAGAAATTTACAAATTTGTCGGTGACAGGGATCGAAGACAAGTCATCTTGCTCCGTAGAGGGTGACTCTAGCCGAATAAACTACACCGAGAGAATGTGTAGCTGTAAATTTATTGTCTCGGCTCTCTGTAATACGTCACAATTGTTCTTACATTTGCACGACAAGAGCACATTAGAATGCCTCTCTGATAGTATCATATCATCCGCGTGTGAGACCCTTGAGGTTAACTATATAAAAAAAAGATCTACATGCTATAATTAGGTTTCTAAAATTTGATGTCGCGTGTGTGATTGCCACTCGGTGTTCCTAATAATTTGCTACCATGGTGTATGATTTGTTAGTAATCCAACAAAAAAGTAATGACACACGTCTTTGTGAAATCATACGAGTATAATGTCGAATTGTGCTCTTAATGGAAAACAGTTTACTACAAGCAGTACTGTTATTCTCAAAAAACTATTTTGACATTTTTGTTTTATTGATGTGTACATAAGTATTTTAGACGATTTTTTTATGAAATAAATATTTAACAAACGTTTGTAGAACATTTTCATAAGAACATGCATTTCCTTCTTTTTTACATAATTAAGAATGCCTAAGTTCAGAAAAATAACGGGCAGTAACATAAAATGTGCCGTTTCCAAAAACCCCTTCCAATTTTTGATATAATCATTGACTGGTTAGGTACTTCATTATTTCAGCCTTTCCCCTGAAGCTGGGGACAGGCTTCTAACAAACCAATTTATAGCAAAAAGAAATCCTAAACATTTGTTTTAAATATATAAGTAAATATTTAATTTTAGAGAGAAATTAGTAAAAGTAATTAGAAACATGTTGGATTTATTCGGGTTATTTTCAGATATATGAGCACATAAACTAAAGCAGTAAATTATACCGCACACTTACCTTACAGCATACAGCAATCCCGGACGCCATTGGCCTTCATAAAAATCTGTATTTAATGTAGTATGGGTTCAATAATGCGATGAATTTGTACTAAAGGACTTTTCGTATTCGTAAAGGGGGATCTCTATTACAAAAGTTTCTATCAATATCACCCCTGAGGGTTCAATTAGAATAAGATTCAGGGATGTGTATTCCATTTTGGGAACTGAGGTAAACTGTCGGGCGGATGGAATCACGGTGTATCGATACAAGTCTTATGTTATAGCCGTTATCCTGCCAGCAGTAGCCTTCGTTATCAAGAAGCATACTGAAAATGTAAGGATGTATCTGCTTTTCCGTGTAGTTAAGATACCACGTCGCATTCAAATCCTGTACCAAATGTATTGATGTACGAACAGCTTCAATGCTAAAAATAACAGATACTTAAACATATTTACTGAGTGAAAGTACTTTAAGAAATAAATCTGCAGATATGGATCCTTTACTTTATTAGTGCTTCACTTACATGAATAAATGTATTGGAATGGAATTTATTGAAAATAAGGAAACGACTAAGTCTAACCGAACACATAGCTAAAAAAAATTTAATTTTGAAAGGCGCAAGTTAAAGATTCTTAACTCATGAGACAGAAAATTATAATTAAGCTCAGACCTTAAGTTCATATCAATGTTAAATATGACCGGACATGCAATGTCACTAGTAACATCGGTTCTCGTGAACGGTTTATTCAGTGTGTGGAGGACACAGGAACGCCGTAAGAGGTATTAAAAAATCAACCAATTTGTCCAATATCAGCTTTCATTTGAGGGTCATGATGTGCAAAACGAATGATATGGGAGACATTGATCGTAATATGCAGTAGTTCGCACCACGGTTTCTTGTTGATTCATTTCCAAAACGGGGGTCCTCATGCACTTTTTGTGCGCAAGGGAGCAGGGGTATGCTGGTAATAGTCACACAAAAGAAAAATCCAGGAATCGGTGATCCTGTGAATGTATTATGTTGGTGCGTCAAAAGGACCGGAAAACAAAGTCTGGTGGTTAGAACATCAACCATTATGAGACATTTACAACAGAATCCTAAACGTACCGGGTTTTAAGGTGTCCCTCGCCACGTCAGTGCTGAATTCTTAACGGAAATGCCAAGCTGTGACCCGTTTGTTACCATGTTGAATTCTAATAAATCTTGTATGATTTCTCTGACTCAACAGCTGTTGTCATTCACGAAATCGCACATAGTATGACGGTTTGGAGTGTGGCAAAAAACACGTATCCTCGGGTTGTATGTGAAAGTTCCAGGAGATTGTCAAATTTGAAAAACTGTGGCCAACTTTCTTGCCCTGTTCGGATTTTCACAGAACACTTGTTTTGCCCATTTATAACCTAAATTTAACTCCAGTTGATATTTTCAGCTAATCGGCACGTACTATTGCAAAACCCGATGGTGTGATGTTTAACGTGTTGGAGTGAAAGATGCTGGGAAAAAAATTACCCGAACTAATAATGGATAGCCATTTTTACAGCACTGCACAATTCTTTCTTGACAAATGTAACTTTTTAGAGAGACTTTCACAAATGCAACTTTTTGAGTAATGCATTAGTGGATTCCTCCATTCTTTTTAATTTTCGGAACAGCAAACGTGTGGTTACAACAATATTTTCACCAAAAATCAAAACAAATCATAGGAAGTGCTCCCTTCAGAGACATTTCTAAGATTGTTGTAATTGAAAATAATTGTTCAGAAGCCCTCGGCGTAAATACAGCATTCACTTAGTTGCAATTCAGAATATGAAATGTTCGACAATCTGTGCCGCATATACACTGAAAAGCAATTGGATTAGAGATACCTGTCTAGTAACGTGAAGCACCACCTTTCGCCCTGAGGACGGCGGCGATTCGTCTCGGCATGGACTCGACAAGACACCGGAAGCGTTGGGAAGTCGTACGGATCCATGACCCCTGAACAAGCTCCCACAGTTCACTAAGATTTGACTAAGGAGTCACAGCCTAGAACATCTCTCTCGATGGCATCCCAGATATGCTCGATGGGATTGAGGTCAGGTGTCCTAGCTGCCCAAGGTAACGAAGTCACGTCGGTGGAGTGTTATCCAACCCCACGGATACAATTCGGAGCCGATGGCACGGTGCATTGTCTTGTTGCAGGATGAGGTATCCAGTGGGATGTTGAAGACGCATAAACGGGAGCAAATGGTCGTCCAGGATATCCAGGTAACGTTAACCTATGAGGGACGATGTCACACGTACCAGGAGTCACATTTCAGTCCACGTAAATAGTCCCGAGACGAGAATGTCACCCCCACCAGCTTGGAGAGTACCCTGCTGGTAAGAAGAATCCATCATTTTTGCCATCCGCATGTCCCTACGTGAATCTCGACTCAACAGTTCAGGCAATATTTTTCCACATGTCTAGGGTCCAGTGACGATGTTCCCGCGCCCATGCTAATATTTTCTCCCTGTGTCAGCAGCGGTACCCTCGTGCACCTGCTCATTTCTGTAAATATGTTAATATAGGCAATTTTACAAAAATAACGCAAAAACCAATTTCTTTTTTTACTTTTTGTGTCCAAATCAATATATAACTCTTTAACTGGCTGGAACGACGGAAATTTAGATTAACAAAATGGGCTAAAATCAGATGGAACAAATATATTCCCTGTGTAATACGTGGGACGAACACGGCTGGAGAGAGTGAAGTCGCACATCAGAAAGCGTTGCTTTCCTCTTAGCTTTGTTATTCAAATTAGTCATTTAGGAGGGTGATTAACACTAACCTTTACCCGAGTGCCTACTGAAGAAGCTATTAAAATTTTGACGAACCTAAAAGGGGTTATAGAAGATGTTTGCATTTTTTTTATTGGAGGTTTTACGACCGCCGTGAGCAACTCAATGGGCTATAAGAAGTCATCCGTCCCTAATTTAGGGTCATTGGTTACGGAAGAGCCAGTGCCGTAAGACAAACACAACATCCATGCGACACCGGATTCGAACTCGGACTCCTTACGGACGAATGATCAGAGGCCATCGCTTACACCACTGTGCCACTGGGGCGGCAGATGTTTGATGCACCTGTTTCTACCTAATGGCATGATATCATGCCAAAGGATAGAAACAATCTTTGGTAGTGTGTGTGTGTGTGTGTGTTGTTGTTGGAGGTTTAACGACCACTGTGAGCCACTCAATGGGCTATAAGCAGTCGCCCGTCCCTAATTTAGGGTCACTGGGTCCAGGGAAGGGAGAGAGCCAGTGCCGTAAGATAAACGCAACATCCATGCCTCATCGGGATTCGAACCCGGACCCCCTTCGGACGAATGATCAGAGGCCATCGCTTAGACCACTGCGCCACCGGGGTGGACAATCTTTGGTAGAAACGTGCTTTCTGTCACGGTGCAGAAGATAAACATCTTGAAGATAATTTTGATCACCAGTGAAATATATCGTGATGTTTGTCTCTATGCTTAAGCTACAGCAATATGGAACCGGAAATCCACATAACGTTTCTTTCTAATACTTACACTTGCAAGTGTGTCTTTTAACATTTGAATGAACCCTCGCCTCGGATGCACAATGATAATAATTGTTATGTTTTTCTGTAGTATATTTTTTTAAATTTAGAAATTTTAATGTAATGTTATTTGATTTGTCTTAAATGGTCAAGTAACATGCAAAGTACAGAAAGCTTCTGCCCTGCGCTCTCGAAATAAAATTAAACGACTTGTTGAAATCGACTACAGATGGAGCAGCTCATAATCTTCTGAAATGACGTTTTCTTTGGCTAATTTGCTGTACTTGAAGGGCAGCTAATCTGATTGGGTCCAGAATAGATATAAAAGGACCTTTCGTTCATTTCTTCACTGCATTTAAGATTTTTAACGAGACATTTTTCTTATTGGAGGTTTAACGACCACCGTGAGCTACTCAGTCCACTAGAAGCAGTCGTCCGTCCGTAATTTAGGGTCACTGGTACCAGGGTATGGAGAGATCTAGCGCGGTTATAAAAACACAACATCCATGCCTCACCGGAATTTGAACCCGGACCTATCTCGGATGAATAATCGAAACCGTCGTCAAGCGTAGATCACTGCGCCATCTGGGCGGCTTTAGCGAGATTAAACGTTATTAATGACTGAGATATGTTGAGGGAATCTACCTGTGTCCAAGATTTTGCGTTCAGCCACTCAGCGTCCTCACAGCTGCTAGTTTGCACTTAGTTCATGCCATGGTAAATCCGGTCATACGTAATCTGCACAGGCACCATGAGTACGTTCCCTGACACCAATGGCTCCCTGTGTTTCTCAATTCTTTGGAGATAAATGCATTTCAAATTAGAAGCATTCCAAAGCAACATGCGCTGAAGAAATGGTTTTGACAGTAGAGATGACTTTTCAATTTCAACAAATTCTCGGTGTAATGTAATCTAATGGCGAAAGATGGGTCGTATACCATTCACTGTCACTAGGTTTTATGGCCAAAGCATTAGTACTAGTATAAAAAGTGCTATTTACTATATTTCCAAATTACTCTTATAAATGAGTAACGGGAAAAGTATCCTTTATTCATGGTTGTTATTTCTGTATTTTCGAAGTTCCATCGTATAAATGCTAGCAGGTGGAGAATTTTTTTCTCCTACTGATAATATTGGAATTGTTATGTACACATGAAATTACCGATAATTCCCATAAAAGGAATGTTCGCATGCGAGGCATTTTTGGAAAGGTGACGCATTACTGATTGTCCTCTTGTTTCGGCAGACATGGCATCTGTCTTCTGTGAAAGAAGTGATTTCTTCTGGGAAATTTCTAAAGATCGAATTTTGTATGGTGTTGTTTCAGGATTAATTTTTCTTTTGAATGAATGAACTCGGGCGCTATCTGGGACCGATGGTTCGATTCCTGCTCCAGGACGACGAAATTTCCAGTTTTCGGATAATACCTGGGTAGGCATTCAGGTCATATTTAACCCAATAAACAGGTTCACATCTTCCAAATTTGTATTAATTTTTCTTCCTTTATTAACCTGTAAAAAGGGGAAAGGGTACTGAAATTAAGAAAATGGCAACATGCTCTTCTGAATGTTATACAGTTATGAGTGACTCAAGAGCTTTGGCTCATGGTTGTCAAATCTTTAAATAACGGGTACTTATGTTACGTAATTTTACCTTTTCAGCTCTAATTTTCTATATTTCTAAAGATCCGCCTTCCGAATTGCTCTTTTATTTTTATTTTATTTTTTTCTGCATGTAAGGACTTAAATTACAATGCGATTTTACTAGAGAATTCCATGCAATATTGATTCCATGTAATCATTTCAACGTTGAACCTAGAAACCTGTCCGAAACACTGTGTTACTATTTTTCTTAACATTAGGAGTCCGTTTTAAAATTTACTTCCCATATTACAGTCAAATAATTTTTCATTATTATTATATATTCATGAACAATTCATACAATAAATAGTTCCTTTCCAGGTGCCATTATACGGTAAAAAGGGCTTCTCATTATTATTACACAGGGTGACTCACAAAGAAGCACACAGTTTCAACACACTATAAAATAAGAACAATGTAAGATATTTTATGTTACCTGTAACAGAATTGTAGGGGAATGTTTCAAGTTTTTTAGAGACAGTTACAGATGTTCTATGTGTGAACCTTTGGTCACACGACACACATCGAGCCGGTAATCCATTTCCGCACAAACGCGAAGTAATATATCTCAGTCAAGTGCAGTGATCACATATTTATTTGAAAATCAAGTTTCCGTTTTCATTCATAAAGGAATGTTGAAGTTCGCCAGAGTTCTGTTAGAAGCACAATTTTCTTGTAAATTGCTAAACAAGTAAGAAATAAGCCTTTTGATGATTTTGAAGATAATAACACTGGTGAGTGCAAAGTATTAATGACTTCAAAATTAAAACTGTGATAAGATATATTATTCGACCTCAAATATTAGGTAAAAGTACATCACATTGTGAACATTCAAAAAATATCTTTTAGCATAGTAAAATCCGTATATTTTCTGGTGTTCATTTATTAGTATTTTATGTTTACCTATTTCTTTGAAAGAGTCTCCCACTGGAGATGAAAGCTTTGCGAATATATATACTTCCTACGTCAGTAAATAAATATATTTTACTATGCTACAACCGTCTTCTGACTTCTTTATCACATACACAGTGTTCCCGTTAAGTAATGGTACTAAAATTAATATATCAAAACAACAAATATAATTTGAAATGCCACCTAGACGGATTAAAAATTATGTCCCTCTAACTGTACACAAGGGTGAATTTTTTCGTACAGCTGTTGCAAAGCACGGTGGAAGTTTTGAACCGGAAACTTCTGCAGTCTGTTGGATAAACCTGGTTGGATGTCCTATACGTCGCCGAAAGTCTTTTCTTTCAAGGCACACTTCACTTTCAGGAAGCGAAAAATTCTGTTTGATTCAAACCTGGTGAGTATAGGGAAGATATTCGATCACAGAGATCGACCTCGAGGCTATTAGCTGCTTCATGGGCAGAACACATTGTACGGGCGCATTGTCGTGTAAAATAGATTGCTTTTGTACAACAATTCATTTATGACACGTCGTAGCTGTTCAGCGCGATTAACTTAGTGGTTGTTCGCCTTTTATGGACAACAATTTTTCTAGCTTTCACAACATTTTTCTTTTTCCGTAAATAAACTGTACGTTCTGTGCGTGGTTCATCATCGAGGGACTGCCTCCGATCTTTAAAAGTTGAAATCCAGTAGAGCTCTTGCGTAAAGCTCATAGAATCATCACCGTGAACCCTTCGATGTCTTGGTACATTTCTGTGGCAGTTTTCCCTAATTTTCTGTAAAAATTTGTCACCACTCCTCGATCCATTTTGCAATTTCTGACATGCTCCACACAGTGTTACTTTAACAATCACAACACGAAATCAATTCGTCACTCCACTCGACTCGAAAGTTACCCCTGCTATAAACAGCACACTCTATCAGTCAAAACTATAAGCACGTTTGAAACCGGTATTCTAGGATGTTCTGTAAAATTTAGTCTCATTAGTTAATGCGCACACTATGCTGAGAAAGGAATCATTTTTTTCACTTTTTCTTCAAAAATTATATTATTACACCTCACCACTTTCAATTAAACCAACTTAGGTACTTGACGGGAATGAGGCGCCACAAGGATGACGCAAACATTTTCAAATTAAACCTGATTGCATTTATTCCGCTGCCGAATGAAAAATTTTCCTTCATGTGACGTCCCGCAGTTCCACGTAAACTCGAAATCTGCGGAAGTGTCCCTGTCTGTCTTAAAGGTACCTTTGGATTTGCTTCACTCTAACTCCTGGCAAATAGTTCAGAAGTATTATATTTTCGTGTATCATTCATTCGGTTTCAATTGAAAAATTAAAACTGTGTTTGTTTCTAAATTAATACAGGGTGTACACAAATTAGTTGCGCAAAAAGAATGGTTTATTATGCGTAGTTATATAGGCACACATGAGAGTTAACAAGATTATAAGATAGTGAAACACATCATGTTTACCTTTTTCACAAATGTTTCATATGGCTGCCCTTCGTTACCCTGTAAATGTCCCATCGGTACATCAGTTCTTGCCATATGTTAGTGAGCATGTTCACGTCGATCAAACCAAGTGCAGTGCTGATTCGTGATTTCAATTCAGGAATGGTTTTCGGAAGCGGCGGGCGGTAAACCTAGTCTTTAACAAAACCGCATACACTGATATCTAGGGGTGAAAAATCTGGTGATCGTGCTGGCCATGGAATAAAACCTCCACGACCAATCCAAACTGGTACTTCAGCACTGAGGTAAAAAGTCACCGCTCTGTGGAAGTGACACTGTGCGCCATCATGTTGAAAAATGAAACCTTTAGGCATTGTTTCTTTCAGGATCGGCATCAGGTAAATCTGAAGCATGTCCAGGTATACGATTCCCGTAACAGTTTTTTCAGGAAAGAAGAATGGGCCAAAAACATTAGAACAACTTACGGCACTAAACACGTTTACCATGGGACTATCCCTTTCATGCTCAAAGGTGGTATTGGTATTTTCCGATCCCCCATATCCTGACATTATGTCTATTCACTTTTCCACTCAAATGGAACGTTGACTCGTAACTAAAACTAACTGCGACAGGAAATCGTCTTCCCTTTCCATGCGCTCTAACCTATCGGTGCAAAATTTTGCTCTATTCGTCAGGTCCATGGGCTTCAGAGCTTGAACAATTAGCAATTTGTAAGGTCTGAACTTTAGCCGTTTTCGCAGGGTTTTATTCACTGTTGTTTTAGGAATTCCCAGTTGTAAACTAGCGCGTGCTGTAGATTTTCCCGGACTTCTCACAAATGATTCTCTCACTGTATCCACCGTCTGTTCTCGCATTTTAGGTCTGCCTTGGCACCTAAGCCTATGTGCCACACATTCCGCTTCGGTAAATCGATTGTGCCATGCTAAAATGGTGTCTCTTTTTGGCGCACTTTTATGGTATTATCGACGGAAATTTAGTTGCACTTGCACAGCGGAATGCGGTTCATGGAACCACAGACAGCATTTCGCTTTTTCACTGCCGGTATACGTCTCCATCGTTACGCAAACACAGAACGAATGATGAACAACCGTGACCTACAGCTCACTGAGACGTGGACATGACACACCTAGCGCCATCTATTCGCAAACTTAGGATACACTAAGACTCATCTGCATTTGAACCGGTAACTTACAGTTAATATTTCGCACATTATTCACTTACGAAATTGCCTAATTTGTGTACACCCTGTATTTTACTCTTTCTAACTTGAAACACAAACTACTCCTTATTGAAAACAACAAAAGAGAAGTTCCTAACGTACGTCTACTATAAATTGCAGTTCCTCTGTTGTTTCGGAATTCCATGAATTCCCTGTGGTTCGGAACATGAGGTTGTTCGCAATATTGACTCGCTTAACTTTCGGAGTAAGCTTGGACACTCAGATAAGAGAAACGTCTACATCATGTTCCTCATGTTTAATCTCGAAGCCGTTCTTTTTTAAAAACATTACATTAAAACGGTACATAACACGCTAATAGGACGCAGGTGTAAAGGCTTTGGTCTCCAGGAAGGCTAGCAAAATTCGTTTCAGAACAGCATGATCCATGAATTCAAGCAGCTGTGAGAAGGGCTTTGGATCCACAGCCTTAGTAGAAAAGGCGGAATGGGAAGCAATTTTTCTTACTATCACTAGTGTAGGAGTATCCTTAGCTGGATGGCCAGCTGCTTTGGACTTATTTTATTGGCTGCTTAAGTACACATATTATTTCCGATGAACATCTGCATATAACGTGTGTGTATATTGGTTTCCAAGATGACTCACACCTGAGCAAAATTGTGTTATTTCCATCTCTGCTGTAAAATCATTACAACTGAGAAGAGAATTGGATGCACTGTTATGCCTGAAAGAGGAAACGAGATAAATTTATTTGGATCTTGATTTCGTCGTCGAACAGAGTAAAACCGAAGTTGAGTGCAGTGCGTGTAATGCTATGGTGAATAATTTCTTCGACGTGCTAGGATTTAGTTACCCACATGTGAGTCAAATAATACTCCTTTCTCAATGTCCCTCTATGGATCTATATTCCAGTCTTTAACGGGGTCATATCTCCCTCACAATTCCACATTTACATCCCGGATTGATGTATGGTGCACCATGACAACGGAGACCTTATATTTGCCTTCGAATACGCCTCGATCGCCGTACTCAACGACAAACTGTAGCAGCCAGGGATTCTAAACCAAGGATTTTCAAGTAATTGTACAGGCAGATATGGTTAGGCCCACATCGATATGGACTGTGAACCTCTGACTGACTGAACAATGGTAGCTCTCTCGCGAGCCATTCGGACCTCTTCCGTAATTTTCAGCACATCGACGAACGAGCTTTACAGGGCGAATGTTGTGATGTCATAAGTTATTTGATACTGAGATAAGCTTCTGTGTCGGAACTAACAATCTACGACGGACAGTCTTCAGACGTCTTCATCACCGGGATATTCTTGTTCCTATCTATAAGAATTATGCGGGTTCTCAGCCTGGTGTCATGCATTTTGATTCAATTAGTTTCGATAGCCGTTCACTACTCATAAACATGTTGGGTACCTTTTGGATACGAAAACACGTCGATGTGGTGACATAGCCGTTTTGGTATCGAAATTCGGTGGTATCCCTGATGTCCAGTTTCGAAAGATACCTCCTTTCCCTACACTTCAAATTTAGCAATTAGTTCCCATCTCGTGTTTTAATGCAGCATTGACCAGGTCGATTTCAAAGCTTTCCTTCAATACAAAACGTGTAGGGTGAAATTGGGAAACGATTTAACGCTTTGAACCACCCTCTCGCAATGCAAATGAATAGTGCACATCATTTGACTAAGCCTGGTCGATGATACAACAAGACAACACCCAGAGATGTTCCCAATCAATCTATGATGCTTTGCCGAATGAGTAGCCGAACATTGTAGTTATAAGATCTACTGAATAAAGCCACATTGTACTGTCTGATCGCGCATCACATAGAAGTAATCCCCCTGAAAATGAAATCACTTCTTTGGCATCTACTTGGTTACATGAGTATGGTGATTTCCGTCTGATTGCATTCATTATTTTAAGGAGTGGCATTTTCTATGTCTAGCGGTGTGCCTTAATCTCTTCATATAATTTATATGGGAAAAGTAAAAAAAAATGCAGCATACTCTTTAAAGGCTACCTAAATTCTACTTAAGTGTGGTACTTCAATCAGCGCGTGAAATCGGGTGTTTGTATATATATTTCGGAAAGTTGTTAGGAAAAATAAATTTTAAATAAAATTTTACACTTTAAAATTCATTTCTGCTTCATAATTATGTTTACGTAGCTTCGAGCAATTAATTATTTGTCAGTTTTAGCCTAAACGTTAGATTAGGATCGACGCAGTGCAAATCCAATGTTTCAAAGTTTTGTTTAATTTAGTCGTATTCACAGCTATATTCGCAAATTTTCTTAGTAAGAATTGTAATGCATATTACTGAGACTTTGTTCTTATTATCTCCAATGAAATGAAAGGAATGTTGAATATCTGTATGTCTTCAGTAATTTGTAGGGAGTTCAGACGATTGTAAAACCCAATAGATTTGTTATATTCACTTCAATTAATTGAGTATTTTAAACTTCCTTCAAATTCTGCGCATAGAAAGTCCTGTTTCTCCGTAGAAGACTTCAGCGATCTGGTTCCTAAGAGAATGTCGTCGCACAATAGTTGCGTTTCTTACACAAACATTGTTGTTAATTTTGTCAATAAATAAAGACCAGGTATATTTCAGCATTTGAGAAACCAGTGAGCTCTGCTGTTATTAAAATGATAACTGCAGTCAGAAGGAAACTCAGGGTAAGCCCTTTATCGAATTCCGAAAGAACCTTTATTCTTCTGGAACACCACTGGTGCTTACAGAAGAGCCGAAGTTTTAAATATTTGCCTAGGTCACTTGGTATTTCAAGTAACGACTATTTTAAATATACACTGTGTTAATGACTTTTACGTACCGTGTCCGCAAAGTCTATCCCACATTACAAAAATTAATATAGAATATCAATGTTAGTTAAAATCAAATGGTTGGCAATAATATAGCAACACTCGTAAAGTGCTCTTTAAGTTCGTTCCTTGAGCACTACTACTGAATAAGGGGATCATTCATCGATAATGGCTTCCATGCAAGAAAACACGGCGTGCGCGTTGTCGTTGCATGAGACCAAATCGGCGGTTACTGTACAGTCTCATTTCAGAAAAGAGTACAGACGATCATCACTGCGCCAAAAAAGGATAAAAGCTTGGTATGAAATGTTTAAATCGATAAGCAGTGTTGGCGATCTCCCCGAGCTGGCCCACCACCGGTTACACAAGAGACAGCTGCAGGTGTCAGGCGACATTTCTGCGAAACCCAAGGAAATCCATTCGTCGTGTTTCACTTGAAACTAGTATTACCCGTGCCACGGTTCGCAACATTTTACCCAAACGTCTACATCCGTATGCTTGAAAGGAACAGATTTTTGAAGCTTTTCATTCAGCCTTGTGACCAGCCTTGTCGTGCCGCATTTTAGACGGAGATGTTGCCGCGCATAGTTCATAATAATGATTACCTGCACCATGTCTGTTTCTCAGATGAAGCCACATTCCGCGTCTCTGGTACAGTAAATAGGCACAATGTGAGCATCTGGTGATCAGAAAATCGCCATTATTTCATCGAACAAGAAAGGGCTAGCCAGAATGTGAACGTAGGGTTAGTCCTGATGAATGAGAGAATAATCAGACCCTAGTTTTTATAGAGCCAACGGTGTCATGTAACGTATACTTAGACATGCTGGAACTTTTTGTAAAACCTCAGTTTCATGCACTCGAACTTTCCGTTGTTTTCCAACAAGATGGTGCCACACCACATTGGTCAATAATGGTTCGTGAGTTCCTAAATGCCACATTTTCGGACAGAAGAGTTGGCCACGTCGGTGCCATGACAAGGCCACCTCGACCCCCGACATACCCGCCCTAGACTTTTTTCTGTGGGGTTATGTAAAAGGCTAAGTTTATTCTAGCAGTGGTCCGGAAGTCCAGACGTTGAAGAGCAGAATAACGGACGTCACATGTTCTGTCTTTGCTGAGATGTTAAGCAAAACATAGCGTGAAATCGAATAGCGAGTAGATGTCCTCGAGGCTACAAATTACCCCAAACGGTTGTGTACTCACACTGGGAAAAAGTTTTACTTGTGCACCATCATTTTCGTGGAATCCTCTTCTTGTGCCTGTACATTCTGTTTATTAATTTCCGTAATGTGGGAACACTATGTAATGATGTAGAATGATTGACCAAGACATGTGAGAGAGTAAGAAACCATGACCGCCACTGCCATTCATCTTCATAGATATCTGCTATAAAGTAAACATAAAAAACGAATACAACGGAAAAGCTTAATTAGAAACTTTCAAAATAACTGCAGCTTCAGCCATCGTTTGTTTTTATTTACTGGATAAATAATTATCTTTCGAAGTAGCAAAATGGAGGAGCAGCGTGTGAATGTAGAAATCTATGTTTATTGTCGTGAAGAAATTTGTTCGACTTAGTTCACATGAAATTATATTTGCAGAAATTGAAATGTAGCTGTTTATAATTTTAAGAAGCAAAATTACTTAAATTTAGTACAGTACAGTTTCAATATTAAGTGGAAAATACACAGAAATTTGCTACACCTTTTTTAGCATAAGATTACTTCTAACTTATGTTATGTAAATAGGAATGTGTTTTTCTTTTTTGAAACATAATACTGTACGTAATATTTCACTTTTGGGTATGCAAAATCTCTCTCTTTTCCACAAACTTTTGGTTTTATAAGGATTTCAATTGCTGGCACTCAATCCCTTTGAATGATAGTAATACCAATATTCGCACACTAGACACTTTTACTATGATAAATAGAAATTTGGCCTCAAAAGGTGGAAAGTCTAATCGCGGGCGAAGGAATATAATGCAGCAATGAAGGATTGACTGATCATTCACAGCGAGGAGACTGAACCGTTCACTATTCAATGTGAAGATTCATTTGTTGCTGTAGAATCGTCCAGGAATAGCCCTGCGCAATGTACACAAACTGAACCGGAAATAAAATAATTATTACTTAAAAATATATAATCCATACTGCAATAAGTAATTCATACTAACCTGAAACAAAGTAATTCATATCGAGCCAGAAATGCGTAAAGTAATACATCAGAAAGGGTATGAAGAACTCCCCCAAAACTAGAGAAAATAATGGATAACGCTGCAATTACACGGTTAGAGGCTACCATATTTTGTAGCAAATTGTTCAAAATTCGTGGTGGACCTAATACAGGCAAATGAATAGTGCCAAAGCACATAATTAGAATCAACTTTGTCACAAACATATTCAGAATAAACTTTGTCACAAACATATTCAGAATCAACTTTGTCACAAACATATTCAGAATTAACTTTGTCACAAACATATTCAGAATCAACTTTGTCACAAACATATTCAAAATCAACTTTGTCACAAACATATTCAGAATCAATTTTGTCACAAACATATTCAGAATCAACTTTTATTGAAATGGCAGAACGTTTTGCGAACACTGCTGGCGATCATGGATTAGCTTTGCAGCATTGAGAGGAACGCTAAAAATCAGAATGGACATATTTGAAACCATGGAAATATAGGTTGTGATGTCAATATCTTTCGACAACATTTTGCGAAATCATAAGTATTTCGTTTACACCATGACGGAATTTGGACCAAGTCTGCAATATTGCTGGTGGACCATAGCAGAAATAAGCAAAAATCATGTTAAAGGGCGAGCCGAAACGTTACGACTAGCATGTCTTTGCAAATCTATGTAACTGCTGGTAAAAGGTTACGCGTGAAAACGTCATGATACGTTATAAATAACATCCTGTACTGAGTTCTTTTAATCAGTGTTATTTTTTAGTAACTTAAGGCAGAGGACCTAAGCCAGTTTGGCAAAGGCCAAATTTTAATAATCAGACGACAAACGTTAATAGTCGTAGCATTTTCGATACCGCAAGTGATCCGTGGTAAGTAACTTCAAAAAATGGTTCAAGGAGCGGAGAACTACGATCCTCTGGAGAGGTGTGGGCCGGCCTTTGTTCATCAATGTTAGAACTCCTTGAACTATTTTTTGAAGTTATCAATGTTAGAACTCCTTGAACTATTTTTTGAAGTTACTTACTATGGCTGACTTGCGGTATCGAAAATGCTATGACTATTAACGTTTGTCGTCTGATTAATAACATTTGGTCTTTGCCAAACTGGCTCAGGTCCTCTGCCATTCTTTACTGAAAACTAACACTGATTAACAGAACTCAACACAAAGAACATTGCTTGGTATAAACTAATTTGCATATACTGACCACTTGTTTTCCTCATTTAAGCTTCCACTTGTTTTCCTCATTTAAGCTCCCACTTGTTTTCCTGCTGAAAATCTGATTGGAACAAGTTGATTCAGTCTGCAGCATGCAATGGATTTTACTTCTGGCTTTGTTAACAGTGTATTATAACTTTGTGCGTTATTCTTGAATATGAAACATAGTGTAGAACAGAGTAGCAGGCCACCAGACCAAAAAAACACCAGGGAAATAAGCAGGAAGATGACGTACCGAATTCTAAGTAAAACACCATATCTTCTTAAGAGAGCAACGTGTTAATATGAAAGAAGAGAACAAAATCACCCGTACAACAGCACAGAGCACAGACGAATTACCTCATCGCACAATAACAGTGTAGATGCTTTCTGTCCAAGTAGTATGTCAGATTCCAATTTGTTTGCCGCCCCTTGATAATCCTGTCAGTCTTTTCTAGCTTTCTGTTACAAACGTAATATATAGACGTTCCCTTAATTGCTTCCAGATTCGAAGGTCGTCAGCGAAGAAAGCTGCGGTCTCAGCCCGTGATTTGCGCTGTGATAGAGAACGTCTAGAACTCATTTCGTTCACAGGAGACAACAGCATTCCGATGCATTGAACATAGACATTCTCCGGTACGAGAAGCTGCATAAAAACAGCGTTGGGACACTGAGTGAGGTGTGTGGAACCCTATCACTGTACACAGAGACCTCCACTTTTAAAGTACAAATCGCGTTTTCATCAATTGCGGACGACAGAGTGGCTCAGTGCTGTACGCGCAGGCTTATGACGATTCTTCCGAGATGGACATCAGTTAGAAGCCCGGTGAGGCATGGATGTTTTGTTTGTCTTACTGTATCGGCTCAGCCATTTGCCTGGGGCCCGTGATTTTCAATCAGAGACGGGCGAATGCTTTGGACACATTGAGTTGCTCCAGCTGACTTTAAACCTTCAAGCAAACAATCCATTCATTGGGAAACCTAGCACGATATCCCTTTATCTCTTTGAGTGTTGCGTTTGTTTCTGCTGGCGCGTAATTCACCGATAGCCTTTGCGAAAGCAATGTGGAGATTTCAAAGTTCATTGTATGCCGCATTTTGATTCATTGACGAACTGCACATAAGGGTCACTGAATTTATTTGGGTACATTTCGTACTTGTTCACTGCTTAAAATTCAGACCTGTTCCATAATATGAGAAAATTAATATTTTACATTACTGATATAGAGGATGAGTCGAAAGTTTTGCAATATTTGCATAAACGCATGTGCTGCGGCGGATATGTCACGTGTATAAATTAGTTGAAGTCCGGCACTGCAGTCAGTCGAAAGGGATATAAAATGGTAGTCGTTGTGTGAACAGCATTGCATATCGTTGTTCTGTCAGTGGTTGGGAAGCCTGAAATATGAGCATCCACAACCGGCTAATTAGGGAAATTTTGATTTATGAGTTAGAACTCGGCCATAACGCTGCTCAAGCGACAAGAAACATTTGTCATGCAAAAGGGGACGTTTCCGGGGACCACAACACCGCAACCAGATGGTTCTAGAAATTTCGCTCAGGTGACAGAAACCTGGACGGTCAGACAAGGTGAGGTAAGCCGCGTGCCAGGCAGAAGACGAAAATCCCCAAGGACGCGGAGATCATCAGGTGAGTTGGACATACCATTGACCTGCGTGGTTTGCCACCTTCAGCACCTCGGCTAGGTCTACAGGTGCTTAAGCTTTGTCCCTCACGAACTTACGCCAACTGAAGCAAATCGCGGAGTGTAAGTGTACACAAAGCTCTTAGAGTGCCAGCGCTATGTACGTGTCATCAAGAGAATTTTCACGTCCAATTAAATCTGGTTCTATTTCTGTAATCCTAATACACAACGGCAGCGGTTGAGCCCGTGCCAGCTTCCAGAACCTGTAACCAAATGTGGGCGCTTCGAGCACAATGTGATGCTCTGCGTCTAGTGGAATTTCGAAGGGATTATCCATAACGAATTTGTGGCAGACAGTTAGTACGTCAACGTTAAGCTCTACTCTGACCAGCGCGAGAAGATGTATGCCGTTTTGGAGGAGAAGTACCCAGCACAGCTAAACAGAAGGCCCGCTCTTCTACAGTTGGACAACGCTTGGTCTCATACCGCGCGAACGAACCTGGCAAAACTCCAGAAATTTGAGCGCATCGATCTGATGCCACTTAGAATATAGTGCGGACATTGCCCCGTTGGATTATTACTTGTTCCGGTCCATGGCCCACTTTCTTCGCTGACTAAACTTCAACAACCTGGAGGAGGTGGCAGCAATTGTGAAGGGGTTCTTCGCCTCGAAGGACAAGAACTGGTACTACCGCGGAATCGAAGAACTGGAAGACAGATGGCTAAACACGGTGCAACACGATGGTTTATACTTTGAATGGTAGTCAACTTTCGTCGTAAAGGTAGTTTGAAGATATAAAGTGATCCAAATTTTGTAAAACGTTCGAGTCACACTCCGTATTTGATATTTGGCAAAGGATACTTATCTTGTCCGTAATATAACTTTTTGTTCTCGTTCGCATTTCTGTCGCTTTCAGCACAGTATTTAGGCATATCACATTTCCTTGAATCTTTTAAATTTTTCTTTTTCTTTATTGGTTTATGTAAATGGAAAAAATCACGTTTGCCAATCAGGTCTTCCTTTTCTGTTTGACTAAAATACGTGTTTTAAAAACATTACTGTAATTTTTTAAGGGACGGATGAGTTGGTTAACGACCTCCGTGAGACATTCAAACAGCTATAAGCCGTCGACTGTTTTTAATTTGGGTCCACTGTGTTCAGCGAGTGGAGGGTTCTGGTGATGTAAGACAAACATAACATGCATGCCTCACCGAAAAATCGAATCCCAATATATTTCGGACGAATATTTAGTAGCCATAAAATATGGCCCTCCGCCACTGTAGTTGTCTTTATTGCCCATTTAACGGTAATGTCAAGTTATTACTTTAAAAATAAATTTTAATTTCCGTCCTACGATTAGTCGAGCAAGTTAATTTGAAAAAAAATTTTTTTTAATAAAACCAACACATTAACTGAATAATGAATAAAAAGCCAGAATATAATACCTGCTTTTAAAACGTGAACGAATGTACACCCTAAAATGAAATGTTGCCGCAAAAACTGCTTGATATGTATATTTTTGTTCAGGATATATCTTGTACATCTTTGGCGAATTACCAGAATTTTGCCACATCATATTACAGAGCAGATGAATGTTAAAAATAAATAGTTCCATTATATTTTTAAATAATATAAATAAATTTTGAAATACATCATAGCGAGTAATATATCATAACTGCAAGGTAACTGGGGTGGTCGGACGTGCAAAGATGTTTTAAATACTAAAAAGATATATCTTCTGTATGTAGTCGTTTGTTTATCTAAGGATGGGTCCAGTGTGGACCCGAAAGTTCTCATAATTTAAGACTTGTATTTATACAGGCATAATAAAAAACTGGAGTGTGTGTTCCATCCCAGCTGGACTTCGTACATGGTGCTATGTGTATTATCTGCCCTACCGAAGATTCGAATTCACGTCTGCACGAATATATAACAGAATTAGCCGACTAATTCTGTTATATACTGAGGTGGTAGTTAAACCTCCAATCAAAGAATAAAATTCTAATTTACTGGCCAATGTGGTACAAATATTTCGTATTGTCAAAAAGTAATTCGTGCTTTACCAAGACACTAAGATATTCTTGACAGTGAACTACTGAAAAACACTGCCCGTTTGCATGCTTCTTTTCCCCATGTCACGGAAACGTCAAGTAGAATGCCGTGATGATTTTCATTCATGTATTACCTTTGCGTTGTCGGCAAACATTTCTGAACAAGTGTTATCGATAAAATTTACGAAACTTCAAAACTCCAAACGGAAACATGAAAACGAGATTCATGGTTTTCAGTGCTCATTGTTTATCTGCTTCTCCGGGCAATCACGGAGACGATGTAAAACTATTCATCCAGATAAGCTAAATATGAATGCCGTTGTTTGGACTAGAGAACCATGTAATGTGTAATATTCAAATTACTCAGAAACTTGACCGTTCTGGGGGAGTAAGGGTTAGCACACTCGAGTGCAAACCGGGAGACGCCGATTAGATCTCCCCTCCAGGACGATGAATTTTTCAAGTTTTCGGATATTATGTGACTTACACTCTTGTCGTAATTTACACCAATGTACTGCTGCCGGAAACTTAAATTTCTTACAATGTAGTTAAATATGAACCTTTAAAATCAATTAGAGCAATTCAAGACTTCATATTTAAAATAAAACGTTTGAAGGATTTAATTCAGAACTTATTTGCAAATCATTTATATAAACTATTTTTCGACATCTTTAAACATATACTGAAAATGAGAAAATTTCAAAACTCAGAATTTTTTGTTACCTGTATTTTTTCACACATGAAACTATATATGGCATTTTATAACTATTGTTATTTTTAGATTTCACCGAACAAATGATTATTTCGAATATTTCATGTTGGTGATAATTCAAATCTCAGGTAAATATTACAATAAATATATCTATTTCGATATCTTCGATTGATATCTTAGATTAACGCTCGAAAGAAAAACCCGAGAAGTAATTAATAATTAATATTTAATATACCAGCGAGATATTTATGTCTCCTTCTACCGTTCTGCTTCGGGAAGAAAATGTCTGTTTTTCTTATGGTTCAAAAATCAGATTGCAAGCATACGTTCCAAGATTTTTTAGTATCTCCGCCTTTAACGTCCTAACACGATGTAATGACTGGAACTTGGATTCTAACCGATGTTTAGTACGTCTTTTGTAAAAAAAGATAGTGCTTCTGTTATCGGTATGTCCGTCCGTCCGTCCGTCCGTCCGTCTCTCCGTCTGTAACCACGGTATCACTGCAACTATTAGTCCGATTTGAAAAATTCTTTTTGCATTCGAAAGCTCGAAATATGCAAATGATGATCCTTTATTTCGGTTTTTTTTACGATGTACATATTTTGCCGCTAGAGGGCGTTAATGCAGATGATGTCGAATTCAAAGGTACGTTTTATTCCACATATTTGCTTATAAACATCCGATTAATAAAAATTCTTTTATCTTTCGATTCCATTTATGTCCAAGAGTTTTTTAGATATAATATCGTTTTCAAATTACGTATTGCTTTTCCGCTAGGGGGCGTAAAAGTAAATTACATTTTTCACGATAACTCTTCTCCTAAAACTCTGATTTGAAATTTTTTTTGAGCGGATACATTTCTTGATGGAAAATCTTCTGCATATAATTTCAAATTTTTGGGAAAGAACACTTTGGCCACCAGGGGGCGAAAGGTTTATTTTTGCTTCTGATGTATTTGCCATAAAATCTGAGCTTCTAACATACCGATTGAAAAAATTCTTTCGTGGACTAATGCCACTCACTTCGATAAACGTTTTCGGAATATTTTCTTCCTAAAATATCACACAGTTTCTCCGCCAGGGAGCGTAATTGTATATCTTATTTCTGTCAATATCTCTACTTCTAGGAGTCCGATTTGAAAAATTCCTTCTTTGTTGGATAGTGTTTTCCGTGTGACATGTTTTTCATATAATTTCAAAATTTTCAAGTAATTCATAGACTTCCGCTAGTGGTAGTGGGCGTAAATGTAAATTGCGTTTCGCCCTATATCTCAGATTCTAAATCTCCGATTGAAAAAAATAATTCTACACCGAATATAGCTCCTGATGGGAAATCGTTTGCACATAATTTTCAATTTTTGAAAAAAAATGGTTTCGCCACCAGGGCGCGTAAATCTTAATTTCCGCTTTTGATGCATTTGCAGCAAAATATGAGCTTCTAAATTCTCGATTGAAAAAACGTCGTTTGTAGGCCGATACTACTCGTGTCGACAAACGTTTTAGAAACATTTTCTTCTTACAATTGTGCATGGTTTCTGCGCCAGGGGGCGTAGATATATATTTTATTTTTGTCAATATTTTGACTTCTAGGATTCCGATTTAAAAAATCCTTCTTTGTTGGATAGTGTTTCTAGTGTGACATGTTTTTCCTATTAATTCAAAATTTTCGAGTAATTCATAGACTTTCCGCTAATGGGCATAAAGGTAAATTGCGTTTCCCACTATTTCTCTGCTTCTAAATCTCCGATTAAAAAATTCTTTCTGCACCGGATACAGCTCCTGATGGGACACCGTTTGCACATAATTTCCTGTTTTTTTAAAATGGTTTGGCCACCAGGTGGCGTAAGTCTTAATTTCCGCTTCTGATGTATTTGCAGCAAAATATGAGCTTCTAACATCTCGATTCAAAAAAGTCTTATGCTGACCGATGCTGCTCACGTCGACAAACATTTTAGGAACATTTTCTTCTTGAAATAATGCACGGTTTCTACGCCGGTGGGCGTAGATGTACATCTTATTTTTGTCAATATCTCTACTTTTATAAGTCCGATTCGAAAAATTACTTCTTTGTTGGATAGTGTTTCCGATGCGAAATGTTTTTCCCATAAATTCAAAATTTTCACGTAAATCATAAACTTTATTTAAGCTAGGGCGCATAATGGTAAATTGCGTTTTCTTCTCCTAAAACTGATTTGAAACTTCTTTCTGTATCGCATACAAGACCTGATGGAAAATATTTTTCACATAATTTCTAATGTTTTGTTAAGAATGGTTGGGCCACTACGGGTCATAAGGGTTAATTGCTGCCCCTGATGTATCTGAAGCAAAATCTGGGCTCCTGAAAACTCGACTAAATTTTTTTTCTTCGACCGATACCGCTCATATGGATAAACCTTTTGCGAATACTTTCTTCCCAAAATAATGCATGGTTTTTCAACCAGGGGACGTAAAGTCACATCTTATTTTTGTCGATAACTCTGTTTCTAAGAGTTCGCAAACTCACGATTCCGTTTACTACAATATCTGAGGGATTAGAGACCCGATTGAAAAACTTCTTTCTTCCGTCAGATACTTTTGTTTTCCATACCGGTTCCATTTACTTTAAATAGCTCTGGCAAATTTAATTTGTGTCAGAATGGATTCAAAAGACGTACTTATTACACCCGAAAATTCGGTGTCATCTTTCTTGTTATAGCTGGGCATGAGATATAAAATAAAGATGAAGAAGTGTTTACAAATTTTTCTAATGCAACAATAAGGCTACGGTACGTCCTGGATGGCTGGAAATCTGCAAAAGTAATATAACTTTTAAACCAACCAAAAATATTTTCCTTATCAGAAAATTGCAGGCCTAATTTTAGCACGTCTTTTGTAAAAAAAATTTCGTGCTTCTTTTTGGTTTGTCCGTTCGTCTGTACCCACAGTATCTATGCCACTATTAGTCCGATTTGAAAAATTCTTTTTGCATTTGGAAGCTAGAAATATGCGAATGATGATCCTTCATTTCATTTTTGTACGATGCACAATTTTGCCGCTAGGGTGCGTAAATGCAGATGATGTCGAATTCAAAATTACGTTTTAATATACATATTTGCTTCTAAACATCCGATTGAAAAAATTATTTTATCTTTCGATTCCATTTGTGTCGAAGAGTGCTTTAGACATAGCTTCACTTTCAAATTACGCATAGAGTTTTAGCTAGGGGACGTAAAAGTAAATTACATTTTTTCCGATAACTCTTCACCTAAAACTCCGCTTTGAAAAATCTTTTTTCCAGCGGATACATCTCCTAATGGAAAATCTTTTCTTTATTATTCCGAATTTTTGATAAAGAATACTTTAGCCACCAGGGGACGTAAGTGTTAATTTTTGCTTCTGATGTATTTGCCATAAAATCTGAGCTTCTAAAATATCGATTGAAAAAATTCTTTTGTGGACTAATGCCACTCACATCGATAAACGTTTTCGGAATATTTTCTTCCTAAAATATCACACAGTTTCTCCGCCAGGGAGCGTAGATTTATATCTTATTTCTGTCAATATCTCTACTTCTAGGAGTCCGATATGAAAAATTCCTTCTTTGTTGGATAGTGTTTTCCGTGTGACATGTTTTTCATATAATTTCAAAATTTTCAAGTAATTCATAAGCTTCCGCTAGTGGGCGTAAATGTAAATTGCGCTTTGCCCTATATCTCAGATTCTAAATCTCCGATTGAAAAAAATTAATTCTACACCGAATACAGCTATTGATGGGAAATCGTTTGTACATAATTTCTAATTTTTGAAAAAAAATGGTTTCGCCACCATGTCGCGTAAATCTTAATTTTCGCTTTTGATGTATTTGCAGCAAAATATGAGCTTCTAAATTCTCGATTGAAAAAACGTCGTTTGTAGGCCGATACTACTCGTGTCGACAAACGTTTTAAAACATTTTCTTCTTAAAATAGTGCATGGTTTCTGCGCCAGGGGGCGTAGATATATATCTAATTTTTTGTCAATATTTCGACTTCTAGGATTCCGATTTTAAAAAATCCCTTCTTTGTTGGATAGTGTTTCTAGTGTGACATGTTTTTCCTATTAATTCAAAATTTTCGAGTAATTCATAGACTTTCCGCTATGAGGCGTAAAGGTAAATTGCGTTCCTCACAATTTCTCTGCTTCTAAATCTCCGATTTGATAATTCTTTCTGCACCGGATACAGCTCCTGATGGGAAACCGTTTGCACATAATTTCTAGTTTTTGTAAAAAATGGTTTGGCCACTAGGTGGCGTAAGTCCTAATTTCCGCTTCTGATGTATTTGCAGCAAAATATGAGCTTCTAACATCTCGATTGAAAAAAAAGACTTGTGTTGACCGTTGCTACTCACGTCGACAAACCTTTTAGGAACACTCTCTTCTTGAAATAATGCATGGTTTCTACGCCGTTGGCGGTAGATGTATATCTGATTTTTGTCAATATCTCTACTTTTATAAGTCCGATTTGAAAAATTCCTTCTTTGTTGGACAGTGTTTCCGATGCGAAATGTTTTTCCCATAAATTCAAAATTTTCACGTAAATCATAAACTTTATTTAAGCTAGGGCGCATAATGGTAAATTGCGTTTTCTTCTCCTAAAACTCTGATTTGAAAACTTCTTTCTGTATCGCATACAAGACCTGATGGAAAATATTTTTCACATAATTTCTAATGTTTTGTAAAGAATGGCTGGGCCACTAGGGGTCATAAGGGTTAATTGATGCTCCTGATGTATTCGAAGCAAAATCTGGGCTCCTGAAAACTCAACTAAATTTTTTTCTTCGACCGATACTGCTCATATGGATAAACCTTTTGCGAATACTTTCTTCCCAAAATAATGCATGGTTTTTCAACCAGGGGACGTAAAGTCACATCTTATTTTTGTCGATAACTTTGTTTCTAAATGTTCGCAAGCTCACGATTCCGTTTACTACAATATCTCAGGGATTAAAGACCCGATTGAAAAACTTCTTTCTTCCGTCAGATACTTTTGATTTCCATACCGGTTCCATTGACTTTGAATAGCTTTGGTAAATTTAATTTGTGTCAGAACGGATTCAAAGGACGTACTTATTACACCCGAAAATTCGGTGTCATCTTTCTTGTTATAGCTGGGCATGAGATATAAAATAAAGATGAAGAAGTGTTTACAAATTTTTCTAATGCAACAATAAGGCTGCGGTACTTAATGGATGGCTAGAAATCTGCAAAAGTAATATAACTTTTAAAACCAACCAAAAATATATTCCTTATCAGAAATTTACAGGCCTGATTTTAGCACGTCTTTTTAAAAAAAAATATCGTGCTTTTGTTTTTAGTTTGTCAGTTCGTTCGTCTGTACCCACCGTACCTAAGCAACCATTAGTCCGATTTGAAAAATTCTTTTTGCATTTGGAAGCTTGAAATATGCGAATGATGATCCTTCATTTCATTTTTGTACGATGCACAATTTTGCCGCTAGGGTGCGTAAATGCAGATGATGTCGAATTCAAAATTACGTTTTAATATACATATTTGCTTCTAAACATCCGATTGAAAAAATTATTTTATCTTTCGATTCCATTTGTGTCGAAGAGTGCTTTAGACATAGCTTCACTTTCAAATTACGCATAGAGTTTTAGCTAGGGGACGTAAAAGTAAATTACATTTTTTCCGATAACTCTTCACCTAAAACTCCGCTTTGAAAAATCTTTTTTCCAGCGGATACATCTCCTAATGGAAAATCTTTTCTTTATTATTCCGAATTTTTGATAAAGAATACTTTAGCCACCAGGGGACGTAAGTGTTAATTTTTGCTTCTGATGTATTTGCCATAAAATCTGAGCTTCTAAAATATCGATTGAAAAAATTCTTTTGTGGACTAATGCCACTCACATCGATAAACGTTTTCGGAATATTTTCTTCCTAAAATATCACACAGTTTCTCCGCCAGGGAGCGTAGATTTATATCTTATTTCTGTCAATATCTCTACTTCTAGGAGTCCGATATGAAAAATTCCTTCTTTGTTGGATAGTGTTTTCCGTGTGACATGTTTTTCATATAATTTCAAAATTTTCAAGTAATTCATAAGCTTCCGCTAGTGGGCGTAAATGTAAATTGCGCTTCGCCCTATATCTCAGATTCTAAATCTCCGATTGAAAAAATTAATTCTACACCGAATACAGCTATTGATGGGAAATCGTTTGTACATAATTTCTAATTTTTGAAAAAAAATGGTTTCGCCACCATGTCGCGTAAATCTTAATTTTCGCTTTTGATGTATTTGCAGCAAAATATGAGCTTCTAAATTCTCGATTGAAAAAACGTCGTTTGTAGGCCGATACTACTCGTGTCGACAAACGTTTTAAAACATTTTCTTCTTAAAATAGTGCATGGTTTCTGCGCCAGGGGCGTAGATATATATCTAATTTTTGTCAATATTTCGACTTCTAGGATTCCGATTTTAAAAAATCCCTTCTTTGTTGGATAGTGTTTCTAGTGTGACATGTTTTTCCTATTAATTCAAAATTTTCGAGTAATTCATAGACTTTCCGCTATGAGGCGTAAAGGTAAATTGCGTTCCTCACAATTTTTCTGCTTCTAAATCTCCGATTTGATAATTCTTTCTGCACCGGATACAGCTCCTGATGGGAAACCGTTTGCACATAATTTCTAGTTTTTGTAAAAAATGGTTTGGCCACTAGGTGGCGTAAGTCCTAATTTCCGCTTCTGATGTATTTGCAGCAAAATATGAGCTTCTAACATCTCGATTGATAAAAAGACTTGTGTTGACCGTTGCTACTCACGTCGACAAACCTTTTAGGAACACTCTCTTCTTGAAATAATGCATGGTTTCTACGCCGTTGGCGGTAGATGTATATCTGATTTTTGTCAATATCTCTACTTTTATAAGTCCGATTTGAAAAATTCCTTCTTTGTTGGATAGTGTTTCCGATGCGAAATGTTTTTCCCATAAATTCAAAATTTTCACGTAAATCATAAACTTTATTTAAGCTAGGGCGCATAACGGTAAATTGCGTTTTCTTCTCCTAAAACTCTGATTTGAAAACTTCTTTCTGTATCGCATACAAGACCTGATGGAAAATATTTTTCACATAATTTCTAATGTTTTGTAAAGAATGGCTGGGCCACTAGGGGTCATAAGGGTTAATTGATGCTCCTGATGTATTCGAAGCAAAATCTGGGCTCCTGAAAACTCAACTAAATTTTTTTTCTTCGACCGATACTGCTCATATGGATAAACCTTTTGCGAATACCTTCTTCCCAAAATAATGCATGGTTTTTCAACCAGGGGACGTAAAGTCACATCTTATTTTTGTCGATAACTTTGTTTCTAAATGTTCGCAAGCTCACGATTCCGTTTACTACAATATCTCAGGGATTAAAGACCCGATTGAAAAACTTCTTTCTTCCGTCAGATACTTTTGATTTCCATACCGGTTCCATTGACTTTGAATAGCTTTGGTAAATTTAATTTGTGTCAGAACGGATTCAAAAGACGTACTTATTACACCCGAAAATTCGGTGTCATCTTTCTTGTTATAGCTGGGCATGAGATATAAAATAAAGATGAAGAAGTGTTTACAAATTTTTCTAATGCAACAATAAGGCTGCGGTACTTAATGGATGGCTAGAAATCTGCAAAAGTAATATAACTTTTAAAACCAACCAAAAATATATTCCTTATCAGAAATTTACAGGCCTGATTTTAGCACGTCTTTTTAAAAAAAAATATCGTGCTTTTGTTTTTGGTTTGTCAGTTCGTCCGTCTGTACCCACCGTACCTAAGCAACCATTAGTCCGATTTGAAAAATTCTTTTTGCATTTGGAAGCTTGAAATATGCGAATGATGATCCTTCATTTCATTTTTGTACGATGCACAATTTTGCCGCTAGGGGGCGTAAATGCAGAAGATTGTGAAATTCAAAATTACGTTTTAATATACATATTTGCTTCTAAACATCCGATTAAATTTTTTTTTTTATCTTTCGATTCCATTTGCGTCGAAGAGTGCTTTGGACATAGCTTCACTTTCAAATTACGCATAGATTTTCCGCTAGGGGACGTAAAAGTAAATTACATTTTTTTCGATAACTCTTCACCTACAACTCCGCTTTGAAAAATATTTTTTCCAGCGGATACATCTCCTAATGGAAAATCTTTTGCTTATAATTTCGAATTTTTGATAAAGGATACTTTGGCCACCAGGGAACGTAAGTGTTAATTTTTGCTTCTGATGTATTTGCCATAAAATCTGAGCTTCTAAAATATCGATTGAAAAAATTCTTTCGTGGACTAATGCCAGTTACATCGATAAAGGTTTTCGGAATATTTTCTTCCTAAAATATCACACAGTTTCTCCACCAGGAAGCGTAATTGTATATCTTATTTCTGTCAATATCTGTACTTCTAGGAGTCCGATTTGAAAAATTCCTTCTTTGTTGGATAGTGTTTTCCGTGTGACATGTTTTTCATATAATTTCAAAATTTTCAAGTAATTCATAGACTTTCGCTAGTGGTAGTGGGCGTAAATGTAAATTGCGTTTCGCCCTATATCTCAGATTCTAAATCTCCGATTGAAAAAATAATTCTACACCGAATATAGCTCCTGATGGGAAATCGTTTGCACATAATTTTCAATTTTTGAAAAAATGGTTTCGCCACCAGGGCGCGTAAATCTTAATTTCCGCTTTTGATGCATTTGCAGCAAAATATGAGCTTCTAAATTCTCGATTGAAAAAACGTCGTTTGTAGGCCGATACTACTCGTGTCGACAAACGTTTTAGAAACATTTTCTTCTTACAATTGTGCATGGTTTCTGCGCCAGGGGGCGTAGATATATATTTTATTTTTGTCAATATTTTGACTTCTAGGATTCCGATTTAAAAATCCTTCTTTGTTGGATAGTGTTTCTAGTGTGACATGTTTTTCCTATTAATTCAAAATTTTCGAGTAATTCATAGACTTTCCGCTAATGGGCATAAAGGTAAATTGCGTTTCCCACTATTTCTCTGCTTCTAAATCTCCGATTTAAAAAATTCTTTCTGCACCGGATACAGCTCCTGATGGGACACCGTTTGCACATAATTTCCTGTTTTTTTAAATGGTTTGGCCACCAGGTGGCGTAAGTCTTAATTTCCGCTTCTGATGTATTTGCAGCAAAATATGAGCTTCTAACATCTCGATTCAAAAAAGTCTTATGCTGACCGATGCTACTCACGTCGACAAACATTTTAGGAACATTTTCTTCTTGAAATAATGCACGGTTTCTACGCCGGTGGGCGTAGATGTACATCTTATTTTTGTCATTATCTCTACTTTCAAAAGTCCGATTCGAAAAATTCCTTCTTTGTTGGATAGTGTTTCCGATGCGAAATGTTTTTCCCATAAATTCAAAATTTTCACGTAAATCATAAACTTTATTTAAGCTAGGGAGCATAATGGTAAATTGCGTTTTCTTCTCCTAAAACTGATTTGAAACTTCTTTCTGTATCGCATACAAGACCTGATGGAAAATATTTTTCACATAATTTATAATGTTTTGTTAAGAATGGTTGGGCCACTACGGGTCATAAGGGTTAATTGCTGCCCCTGATGTATCTGAAGCAAAATCTGGGCTCCTGAAAACTCGACTAAATTTTTTTCTTCGACCGATACCGCTCATATGGATAAACCTTTTGCGAATACTTTCTTCCCAAAATAATGCATGGTTTTTCAACCAGGGGACGTAAAGTCACATCTTATTTTTGTCGATAACTCTGTTTCTAAGAGTTCGCAAGCTCACGATTCCGTTTACTACAATATCTGAGGGATTACAGACCCGATTGAAAAACTTCTTTCTTCCGTCAGATACTTTTGTTTTCCATACCGGTTCCATTTACTTTGAATAGCTTTGGCAAATTTAATTTGTGTCAGAACGGATTCAAAAGACGTACTTATTACACCCGAAAATTCGGTGTCATCTTTCTTGTTATAGCTGGGCATGAGATATAAAATAAAGATGAAGAAGTGTTTACAAATTTTTCTAATGCAACAATAAGGCTACGGTACGTCCTGGATGGCTGGAAATCTGCAAAAGTAATATAACTTTTAAACCAACCAAAAATATTTTCCTTATCAGAAAATTGCAGGCCTAATTTTAGCACGTCTTTTGTAAAAAAAATTTCGTGCTTCTTTTTTTGGTTTGTCCGTTCGTCCGTCTGTACCCACAGTATCTATGCCACAATTAGTCCGATTTGAAAAAAATCTTTTTGCATTTGGAAGCTTGAAATATGCGAATGATGATCCTTCATTTCATTTTTTGTACGATGCACAAATTTGCCGCTAGGGGGCGTAAATGCAGATGATGTCGAATTCCAAATTACGTTTTAATACACATATTTGCATTTAAACATCTGATTGAAAAAAATAATTTATCTTTCGATTCCATTTGTGTCGAAGAGTGTTTTAGACATAGCTTCACTTTCAAATTACGCATAGATTTTCCGCTAGGGGTCGTAAAAGTAAATAACATTTTTTTCGATAACTCTTCACCTAAAACTCCGCTTTGAAAAATCTTTTTTCGAGCGGATACATCTACTAATGGAAAATCTTTTTGCTTACAATTTCGAATTTTTGATAAAGAATACCTTGGCCACCAGGGGACGTAAGTGTTAATTTTTGCTTCTGATGTATTTGCTATAAAATCATAAAATCTGAGCTTCTAAAATATCGATTGAATAAATTCTTTCGTGGTTTAATGCCACTTACATCGATAAACGTTTTCGGAATATTTTCTACCTAAAATATCACACAGTTTCTCCGCCAGGGAGCGTAGATGTATATCTTATTTCTGTCAAGATCTCTACTTCTAGGAGTCCGATTTGAAAAATTCCTTCTTTGTTGCATAGTGTTTTCCGTGTGACATGTTTTTTATATAATTTCAAAATTTTAAAGTAATTCATAGACTTCCGCTAGTGGGCGTAAATGTAAATTGCGTTTCGCCCTATATCTCAGATTCTAAATCTGCGATTGAAAAAATTAATTCTACACCGAATACAGCTCCTGATGGGAAATCGTTGGCATATAATTTCTAATTTTTGAAAAAAAAAATGGTTTCGCCACCAGGGCGCGTAAATCTTAATTTCCGCTTTTGATGTATTTGCAGCAAAATATGAGCTTCTAAATTCTCGATTGAAAAAAAGTCTTGTGTTGACCGATGCTACTCACGTCGACAAACCTTTTAGAAACACTTTCTTCTTAAAATAGTGCATGGTTTCTGCGCCAGGGGTGCAGATATATATCTTATTTTTGTTAATATTTCGACTTCTAGGATTCCGATTTAAAAAAATTCCTTCGTTGTTGGATAGTGTTTCTAGTGTGACATGTTTTTCCTATTAAGTCAAAATTTTCGAGTAATTCAAAGACTTTCCTCTATGGGGCGTAAAGGTAATTTGCGTTTCCCAGTATTTCACTGCTTCTAAATCTCCGATTTGAAAAATTTTTCTGCACCGGATTCAGCTCCTGATGGGAAACCGTTTGCACATAATTTCCAGTTTTTGTAAAAATGGTTTCGCCACCAGGTGGCGTAAGTCTTAATTTCCGCTTCTGATATATTTGCAGCAAAATATGAGCTTCTAACTTCTCGATTGAAAAAAAGTCTTGTGTTGACCGATGCTACACACGTCGAGAAACCTTTTAGGAACATTTTCTTCTTGAAATAATGCATAGTTTCTACGCCGGGGGGCGTAGATGTATATCTTATTTTTGACAATATCTCTACTTTTATAAGTCCGATTTGAAAAATTACTTCTTTGTTGGATAGTGTTTCCGATGCGAAATGTTTTTCCCATAAATTCAAAATTTTCACGTAAATCATAAACTTTAATTAAGCAAGGGCGCATAATGGTAAATTGCGTTTTCTTCTCCTAAAACTCTGATTTGAAATTTCTTTCTGTATCGCATACAAGACCTGGTGGAAAATATTTTTCACATAATTTCTAATGTTTTGTAAGGAATGGTTGGGCCACTACAGGTCATAAGGGTTAATTGCTGCTCCTGATGTATTTGAAGCAAAATCTGGGCTCCTGAAAACTCGACTAAATTTTTTTCTTGGACCGATACCGCTCATATGGGTAAACCTTTTGCGAATACTTTCTTCCCAAAATAATGCATGGTTTTTCAACCAGGGGACGTAAAGTCACATCTTATTTTTGTCGATAACTCTGATTCTTAGAGTTCGCAAGCTCACGATTCCGTTTACTACAATATCTGAGGGATTAAAGACCCGATTGAAAAACTTCTTTCTTCCGTCAGATACTTTTATTTTCCATACCGGTTCCATTGACTTTGAATAGCTTTGGCAAATTTAATTTGTGTCAGAACGGATTCAAAAGACGTACTTTTTACACCCGAAAATTCGGTGCCATCTTTCTTGTTATAGCTGGGCAAGGTATATAAAATAAAGATGAAGAAGTGTTTACAAATTTTTCTAATGCAACAATAAGGCTCCGGTACGTCCTGGATGGCTGGAAATCTGCAAAAGTAATATAACTTTTAAAACCAACCAAAAATATCTTCCTTATCAGAAAATTACAGGCCTGTTTTTAGCACGTCTTTTGTAAAAAAAATATCGTGCTTCTTTTTTTGGTTTGTCCGTTCGTCCGTCTGTACCCACAGTATCTATGCAACTATTAGTCCGATTTGAAAAACTCTTTTTTTGCATTTGGAAGCTTGAAATATGCGAATGATGATCCTTCATTTCATTTTTGTACGATGCACAATTTTGCCGCTAAGGGGCGAGAATGCAGATGATGTCGAATTCAAAATTACGTTTTAATATACATATTTGCTTCTAAACATCCGATTGAAAAAAATATTTTATCTTTCGATTCCATTTGTGTCGAAGAGTGCTTTAGACATAGCTTCACTTTCAAATTACGCATAGGTATTCCGCTAGGGGACGTAAAAGTAAATTACATTTTTTTTGATAACTCTTCACCTAAAACTCCGCTTTGAAAAATCCTTTTTCCAGCGGATACATCTCCTAATGGAAAATCTTTTGCTTACAATTTCGAATTTTTGATAAAGAATACTTTGGCCACCAGGGGACGTAAGTGTTAATTTTTGCTTCTGATGTATTTGCCATAAAATCTGAGCTTCTAAAATATCGATTGAAAAAATTCTTTCGTGGACTAATGCCACTCACATCGATAAAGGTTTTCGGAATATTTTCTACCTAAAATATCACACAGTTTCTCCGCCAGGGAGCGTAGATGTATATCTTATTACTGTCAAGATCTCTGCTTCTAGGAGTGCGATTTGAAAAATTCCTTCTTTGTTGGATAGTGTTTTCCGTGTGACATGTTTTTCATATAATTTCAAAATTTTCAAGTAATTCATAGACTTCCGCTAGTGGGCGTAAATGTAAATTGCGTTTCGCCCTATATCTCAGATTCTAAATCTGCGATTTCAAAAAATAATTCTACACCGAATACAGCTCCTGATGGGAAATCGTTTGCACATAATTTCTAATTTTTGAAAAAAAAATGGTTTCGCCACCAGGGCGCGTAAATCTTAATTTCCGCTTTTGATGTATTTGCAGCAAAATATGAGCTTCTAAATTCTCGATTGAAAAAACGTCGTTTGTAGGCCGATACTACTCGTGTCGACAAACGTTTTAGAAACATTTTCTTCTTAAAGTAGTGAATGGTTTCGGCGATAGGGGGCGTAGATATATATCTTATTTTTGTCAATATTTAGACTTCTAGGATTCCGATTTAAAAAAATCCTTCTTTGTTGGATAGTGTTTCTAGTGTGACATGTTTTTCCTATTAATTCAAAATTTTCAAGTAATTCATAGACTTTCCGCTATGGGGCGTAAAGGTAAATTGCGTTTCCCACTATTTCTCTGCTTCTAAATCTCCGATTTGAAAAATGCTTTCTGCACCGGATACAGCTCCTGATGGGAAACCGTTTGCACATAAATTCTAGTTTTTGTAAAAAATGTTTTGGCCACCAGGTGGCGTAAGTCTTTATTTCCGCTTCTGATGTATTTGCAGCAAAATATGAGCTTCTAACATCTCGATTGAAAAAAGTCTTGTGCTGACCGATGCTACTCACGTCGACAAACCTTTTAGGAACATTTTCTTCTTGAAATAATGCATGGTTTCTACGCCGGTGGGCGTAGATGTACATCCTATTTTTGTCAATATCTCTACTTTCAAAAGTCCGATTCGAAAAATTTCTTCTTTGTTGGATAGTGCTTCCGATTTGAAATGTTTTTCCCATAAATTCAAAATTTTCACGTAAATCATAAACTTTATTTAATCTAGGGCGCAAAATGGTAAATTGCGTTTTCTTCTCCTAAAACTCTGATTTGAAAACTTCTTTCTGTATCGCATACAAGACCTGATAGAAAAGATTTTTCACATACTTTCTAATGTTTTGTAAAGAATGGTTGGGCCACTAGGGGTCATAAGGGTTAATTGCTGCTCCTGATGTATTTGAAGCAAAATCTGGGCTCCTGAAAACTCGACTAAATTTTTTTCTTGGACCGATACCGCTCATATGGATAAACCTTTTGCGAATACTTTCTTCCCAAAATAATGCATGGTTTTTCAACCAGGGGACGTAAAGTCACATCTTATTTTTTCCGATAACTCTGTTTCTAAGATTTCGCAAGCTCACGATTCCGTTTACTACAATATTTGAGGGATTAAACACCCGATTGAAAAACTTCTTTCTTCCGTCAGATACTTTTGTTTTCCATACCGGTTCCATTGACTTTGAATAGCTTTGGTAAATTTAATTTGTGTCAGAACGGATTCAAAAGACGTACTTATTACACCCGACAATTCGATGTCATCTTTCTTGTTATGGCTGGGCATGAGATATAAAATAAAGATGAAGAAGTGTTTACAAATTTTTCTAATGCAACAATAAGGCTACGGTACTTCCTGGATGGCTGGAAATCTGCAAAAGTAATATAACTTTTAAAACCATCCAAAAATATATTCCTTATCAGAAAATTACAGGCCTGATTTTAGCACGTCTTTTGTAAAAAAAATATCGTGCTTCTGTTTTTGGTTTGTCCGTTCGTCCGTCTGTACCCACAGTATCTATGGAACTATTAGTCCGATTTGAAAAATTCTTTTTGCATTTGGAAGCTTGAAATATGCGAATGATGATCCTTCATTTCATTTTTGTACGATGCACAATTTTGCCGCTAAGGGGCGTAAATGCAGAAGATGTCGAATTCAAAATTACGCTTTAATATACATATTTGCTTTTAAACATCCATCCGATTGAAAAAATTATTTTATCTTTCGATTCCATTTGTGTCGAAGAGTGCTTTAGACATAGCTTCACTTTCAAATTACGCATAGATTTTCCGCTAGGGGACGTAAAAGTAAATTACATTTTTTTCGATAACTCTTCACCTACAACTCCGCTTTGAAAAATCTTTTTCCAGCGGATACATCTCCTAATGGAAAATCATTTGCTTACAATTTCGAATTTTTGATAAAGAATACTTTGGCCACCAGGGAAGTAAGTGTTAATTTTTGCTTCTGATGTATTTGCCATAAAATCTGAGCTTCTAAAATATCGATTGAAAAAATTCTTTCGTGGACTAATGCCACTCACATCGATAAACGTTTTCGGAATATTTTCTACCTAAAATATCACACAGTTTCTCCGCCAGGGAGCGTAGATGTATATCTTATTACTGTCAAGATCTCTGCTTCTAGGAGTGCGATTTGAAAAATTCCTTCTTTGTTGGATAGTGTTTTCCGTGTGACATGTTTTTCATATAATTTCAAAATTTTCAAGTAACTCATAGACTTCCGCTAGTGGGCGTAAATTTAAATTGCGTTTCGCCCTATATCTCAGATTCTAAATCTGCGATTTCAAAAAATAATTCTACACCGAATACAGCTCCTGATGGGAAATCGTTTGCACATAATTTCTAATTTTTGAAAAAAAATGGTTTCGCCACCACTGCGCGTAATACTTAATTTCCGCTTTTGATGTATTTGCAGCAAAATATGAGCTTCTAAATTCTCGATTGAAAAAACGTCGTTTGTAGGCCGATATTACTCGTGTCGACAAACGTTTTAGAAACATTTTCTTCTTAAAATAGTGAATGGTTTCTGCGCCAGGGGGCGTAGATATATATCTTATTTTGGTCAATATTTCGACTTCTAGGATTCCGATTTAAAAAATCCTTTGTTGGATAGTGTTACTAGTGTGACATGTTTCTCCTATTAATTCAAAATTTTCAAGTAATTCGTAGACTTTCCGCTATGGGGCGTAAAGGTAAATTGCGTTTCCCACTATTTCTCTGCTTCTAAATCTCCGATTTGAAAATTTCTTTCTGCACCGGATACAGCTCCTGATGGGAAACCGTTTGCACATAATTTCGAGTTTTTGTAAAAAAATGGTTTGGCCACCAGGTGGCGTAAGTCTTAATTTCTGCTTCTGATGCATTTGCAGCAAAATATGAGCTTCTAACATCTCGATTGAAAAAAGTCTTGTGCTGACCGATGCTACTCACGTCGACAAACATTTTAGGAACATTTTCTTCTTGAAATAATGCACGGTTTCTACGCCGGTGGGCGTAGATGTACATCTTATTTTTGTCATTATCTCTACTTTCAAAAGTCCGATTCGAAAAATTCCTTCTTTGTTGGATAGTGTTTCCGATGCGAAATGTTTTTCCCATAAATTCAAAATTTTCACGTAAATCATAAACTTTATTTAAGCTAGGGCGCATAATGGTAAATTGCGTTTTCTTCTCCTAAAACTGATTTGAAACTTCTTTCTGTATCGCATACAAGACCTGATGGAAAATATTTTTCACATAATTTCTAATGTTTTGTTAAGAATGGTTTGGCCACTACGGGTCATAAGGGTTAATTGCTGCCCCTGATGTATCTGAAGCAAAATCTGGGCTCCTGAAAACTCGACTAAATTTTTTTCTTCGACCGATACCGCTCATTTGGATAAACCTTTTGCGAATACTTTCTTCCCAAAATAATGCATGGTTTTTCAACCAGGGACGTAAAGTCACATCTTATTTTTGTCGATAACTCTGTTTCTAAGAATTCGCAAGCTCACGATTCCGTTTACTACAATATCTGAGGGATTAGAGACCCGATTGAAAAACTTCTTTCTTCCGTCAGATACTTTTGTTTTCCATACCGGTTCCATTTACTTTGAATAGCTTTGGCAAATTTAATTTGTGTCAGAACGGATTCAAAAGACGTACTTATTACACCCGAAAATTCGGTGTCATCTTTCTTGTTATAGCTGGGCATGAGATATAAAATAAAGATGAAGAAGTGTTTACAAATTTTTCTAATGCAACAATAAGGCTACGGTACGTCCTGGATGGCTGGAAATCTGCAAAAGTAATATAACTTTTAAACCAACCAAAAATATTTTCCTTATCAGAAAATTGCAGGCCTAATTTTAGCACGTCTTTTGTAAAAAATTTCGTGCTTCTTTTTTTGGTTTGTCCGTTCGTCCGTCTGTACCCACAGTATCTATGCAACTATTAGTCCGATTTGAAAAAATCTTTTTGCATTTGGAAGCTTGAAATATGCGAATGATGATCCTTCATTTCATTTTTGTACGATGCACAAATTTGCCGCTAGGGGGCGTAAATGCAGATGATGTCGAATTCCAAATTACGTTTTAATACACATATTTGCATTTAAACATCTGATTGAAAAAAATAATTTATCTTTCGATTCCATTTGTGTCGAAGAGTGTTTTAGACATAGCTTCACTTTCAAATTACGCATAGATTTTCCGCTAGGGGACGTAAAAGTAAATTACATTTTTTTCGATAACTCTTCACCTAAAACTCCGCTTTGAAAAATCCTTTTTCCAGCGGATACATCTCCTAATGGAAAATCTTTTCCTTACAATTTCGAATTTTTGATAAAGAATACTTTGGCCACCAGGGGACGTAAGTGTTAATTTTTGCTTCTGATGTATTTGCCATAAAATCTGAGCTTCTAAAATATCGATTGAAAAAATTCTTTCGTGGACTAATGCCACTCACATCGATAAAGGTTTTCGGAATATTTTCTACCTAAAATATCACACAGTTTCTCCGCCAGGGAGCGTAGATGTATATCTTATTACTGTCAAGATCTCTGCTTCTAGGAGTGCGATTTGAAAAATTCCTTCTTTGTTGGATAGTGTTTTCCGTGTGACATGTTTTTCATATAATTTCAAAATTTTCAAGTAATTCATAGACTTCCGCTAGTGGGCGTAAATGTAAATTGCGTTTCGCCCTATATCTCAGATTCTAAATCTGCGATTTCAAAAAATAATTCTACACCGAATACAGCTCCTGATGGGAAATCGTTTGCACATAATTTCTAATTTTTGAAAAAAAAATGGTTTCGCCACCAGGGCGCGTAAATCTTAATTTCCGCTTTTGATGTATTTGCAGCAAAATATGAGCTTCTAAATTCTCGATTGAAAAAACGTCGTTTGTAGGCCAATACTACTCGTGTCGACAAACGTTTTAGAAACATTTTCTTCTTAAAGTAGTGAATGGTTTCTGCGATAGGGGGCGTAGATATATATCTTATTTTTGTCAATATTTAGACTTCTAGGATTCCGATTTAAAAAAATCCTTTGTTGGATAGTGTTACTAGTGTGACATGTTTTTCCTATTAATTCAAAATTTTCAAGTAATTCGTAGACTTTCCGCTATGGGGCGTGAAGGTAAATTGCGTTTCCCACTATTTCTCTGCTTCTAAATCTCCGATTTGAAAATTTCTTTCTGCACCGGATACAGCTCCTGATGGGAAACCGTTTGCACATAATTTCGAGTTTTTGTAAAAAAATGGTTTGGCCACCAGGTGGCGTAAGTCTTAATTTCTGCTTCTGATGTATTTGCAGCAAAATATGAGCTTCTAACATCTCGATTGAAAAAAGTCTTGTGCTGACCGATGCTACTCACGTCGACAAACATTTTAGGAACATTTTCTTCTTGAAATAATGCACGGTTTCTACGCCGGTGGGCGTAGATGTACATCTTATTTTTGTCAATATCTCTACTTTCAAAAGTCCGATTCGAAAAATTTCTTCTTTGTTGGATAGTGCTTCCGATTTGAAATGTTTTTCCCATAAATTCAAAATTTTCACGTAAATCATAAACTTTATTTAATCTAGGGCGCAAAATGGTAAATTGCGTTTTCTTCTCCTAAAACTCTGATTTGAAAACTTCTTTCTGTATCGCATACAAGACCTGATAGAAAAGATTTTTCACATACTTTCTAATGTTTTGTAAAGAATGGTTGGGCCACTAGGGGTCATAAGGGTTAATTGCTGCTCCTGATGTATTTGAAGCAAAATCTGGGCTCCTGAAAACTCGACTAAATTTTTTTCTTGGACCGATACCGCTCATATGGATAAACCTTTTGCGAATACTTTCTTCCCAAAATAATGCATGGTTTTTCAACCAGGGGACGTAAAGTCACATCTTATTTTTTCCGATAACTCTGTTTCTAAGATTTCGCAAGCTCACGATTCCGTTTACTACAATATTTGAGGGATTAAACACCCGATTGAAAAACTTCTTTCTTCCGTCAGATACTTTTGTTTTCCATACCGGTTCCATTGACTTTGAATAGCTTTGGTAAATTTAATTTGTGTCAGAACGGATTCAAAAGACGTACTTATTACACCCGACAATTCGCTGTCATCTTTCTTGTTATGGCTGGGCATGAGATATAAAATAAAGATGAAGAAGTGTTTACAAATTTTTCTAATGCAACAATAAGGCTACGGTACTTCCTGGATGGCTGGAAATCTGCAAAAGTAATATAACTTTTAAAACCATCCAAAAATATATTCCTTATCAGAAAATTACAGGCCTGATTTTAGCACGTCTTTTGTAAAAAAAATATCGTGCTTCTGTTTTTGGTTTGTCCGTTCGTCCGTCTGTACCCACAGTATCTATGGAACTATTAGTCCGATTTGAAAAATTCTTTTTGCATTTGGAAGCTTGAAATATGCGAATGATGATCCTTCATTTCATTTTTGTACGATGCACAATTTTGCCGCTAAGGGGCGTAAATGCAGAAGATGTCGAATTCAAAATTACGCTTTAATATACACATTTGCTTTTAAACATCCATCCGATTGAAAAAATTATTTTATCTTTCGATTCCATATGTGTCGAAGAGTGCTTTAGACATAGCTTCACTTTCAAATTACGCATAGATTTTCCGCTAGGGGACGTAAAAGTAAATTACATTTTTTTCGATAACTCTTCACCTACAACTCCGCTTTGAAAAATCTTTTTTCCAGCGGATACATCTCCTAATGGAAAATCATTTGCTTACAATTTCGAATTTTTGATAAAGAATACTTTGGCCACCAGGGGACGTAAGTGTTAATTTTTGCTTCTGATGTATTTGCCATAAAATCTGAGCTTCTAAAATATCGATTGAAAAAATTCTTTCGTGGACTAATGCCACTCACATCGATAAACGTTTTCGGAATATTTTCTACCTAAAATATCACACAGTTTCTCCGCCAGGGAGCGTAGATGTATATCTTATTACTGTCAAGATCTCGGCTTCTAGGAGTGCGATTTGAAAAATTCCTTCTTTGTTGGATAGTGTTTTCCGTGTGACATGTTTTTCATATAATTTCAAAATTTTCAAGTAACTCATAGACTTCCGCTAGTGGGCGTAAATGTAAATTGCGTTTCGCCCTATATCTCAGATTCTAAATCTGCGATTTCAAAAAATAATTCTACACCGAATACAGCTCCTGATGGGAAATCGTTTGCACATAATTTCTAATTTTTGAAAAAATGGTTTCGCCACCACTGCGCGTAATACTTAATTTCCGCTTTTGATGTATTTGCAGCAAAATATGAGCTTCTAAATTCTCGATTGAAAAAACGTCGTTTGTAGGCCGATATTACTCGTGTCGACAAACGTTTTAGAAACATTTTCTTCTTAAAATAGTGAAAGGTTTCTGCGCCAGGGGGCGTAGATATATATCTTATTTTGGTCAATATTTCGACTTCTAGGATTCCCATTTAAAAAAATCCTTTGTTGGATAGTGTTACTAGTGTGACATGTTTTTCCTATTAATTCAAAATTTTCAAGTAATTCGTAGACTTTCCGCTATGGGGCGTAAAGGTAAATTGCGTTTCCCACTATTTCTCTGCTTCTAAATCTCCGATTTGAAAATTTCTTTCTGCACCGGATACAGCTCCTGATGGGAAACCGTTTGCACATAATTTCGAGTTTTTGTAAAAAAATGGTTTGGCCACCAGGTGGCGTAAGTCTTAAATTCTGCTTCTGATGTATTTGCAGCAAAATATGAGCTTCTAACATCTCGACTGAAAAAAGTCTTGTGCTGACCGATGCTACTCACGTCGACAAACATTTTAGGAACATTTTCTTCTTGAAATAATGCACGGTTTCTACGCCGGTGGGCGTAGATGTACATCTTATTTTTGTCAATATCTCTACTTTCAAAAGTCCGATTCGAAAAATTCCTTCTTTGTTGGATAGTGTTTCCGATGCGAAATGTTTTTCCCATAAATTCAAAATTTTCACGTAAATCATAAACTTTATTTAAGCTAGGGCGCATAATGGTAAATTTCCTTTTCTTCTCCTAAAACTCTGATTTAAAAACTTCTTTCTGTATCGCATACAAGACCTGATAGAAAATATTTTTCACATAATTTCTAATGTTTTGTTAAGAATGGTTGGGCCACTAGGGGTCATAAGGGTCAATTGCTGCTCCTGATGTATTTGAAGCAAAATCTGGGATCCTGAAAACTCGACTAAATTTTTCTTCTTGGACCGATACCGCTCATATGAATAAACCTTTTGCGAATACTTTCTTCCCAAAATAATGCATGGTTTTTCAACCAGGGGACGTAAAGTCACATCTTATTTTTTCCGATAACTCTTTTTCTAAGAGTTCGCAAGCTCACGATTCCGTTTACTACAATATCTGAGGGACTAAAGACCCGATTGAAAAACTTTTTCTTCCGTCAGATACTTTTGTTTTCCATACCGGTTCCATTGACTTTGAATAGCTTTGGTAAATTTAATTTGTGTCAGAACGGATTCAAAAGACGTACTTATTACACCCGAAAATTCGGTGTCATCTTTCTTGTTATGGCTATGCATGAGATATAAAATAAAGATGAAGAAGTGTTTACAAATTTTTCTAATGCAACAATAAGGCTACGGTACTTCCTGGTTGGCTGGAAATCTGCAAAAGTAATATAACTTTTAAAACCATCCAAAAATATCTTCCTTATCAGAAAATTACAGGCCTGTTTTTAGCACGTCTTTTGTAAAAAAAATATCGTGCTTCTGTTTTTGGTTTGTCCGTTCGTCCGCCTGTACCCACAGTATCTATGGAACTATTAGTCCGATTTGAAAAATTATTTTTCCATTTGGAAGCTTGAAATATGCGAATGATGATCCTTCATTTCATTTTTGTACGATGCACAATTTTGCCGCTAAGGGGCGTAAATGCTGATGATGTCGAATTCAAAATTACGTTTTAGTCTACATATTTGCTTCTAAACATCCGATTGAAAAAATTATTTTATCTTTCGATTCCATTTGTGTCGAAGAGTGCTTTAGACATAGCTTCACTTTCAAATTACGAATAGATTTTCCGCAAGGGGACGTAAAAGTAAATTACATTTTTTTCGATAATTCTACACCTAAAACTCCGCTTTGAAAAATCTTTTTTCCAGCGGATACATCTCCTAATGGAAAATCATTTGCTTACAATTTCGAATTTTTGATAAAGAATACTTTGGCCACCAGGGGACGTAAGTGTTAATTTTTGCTTCTGATGTATTTGCCATAAAATCTGAGCTTCTAAAATATCGATTGAAAAAATTCTTTCGTGGACTAATGCCACTCACATCGATAAAGGTTTTCGGAATATTTTCTACCTAAAATATCACACAGTTTCTCCGCCAGGGAGCGTAGATGTATATCTTATTTCTGTCAAGATCTCTACTTCTAGGAGTCCGATTTGAAAAATTCCTACTTTGTTGGATAGTGTTTTCCGTGTGACATGTTTTTCATATAATTTCAAAATTTTCAAGTAACTCATAGACTTCCGCTAGTGGGCGTAAATGTAAATTGCGTAACGCCCTATATCTCAGATTCTAAATCTGCGATTTCAAAAAATAATTCTACACCGAATACAGCTCCTGATGGGAAATCGTTTGCACATAATTTTTAATTTTTGAAAAAAAATGGTTTCGCCACCAGGGCGCGTAAATCTTAATTTCCGCTTTTGATGTATTTGCAGCAAAATATGAGCTTCTAAATTCTCGATTGAAAAAACGTCGCTTGTAGGCCGATATTACTCGTGTCAACAAACGTTTTAGAAACATTTTCTTCTTAAAATAGTGCATGGTTTCTGCGCCAGGGGGCGTAGATATATATCTTATTTTTGTCAATATTTCGACTTCTAGGATTCCGATTTAAAAAAATCCTTCTTTGTTGGATAGTGTTTCTAGTGTGACATGTTTTTCCTATTAATTCAAAATTTCCAAGTAATTCATAGACTTTCCGCTATGGGGCGTAAAGGTAAATTGCGTTTCCCACTATTTCTTTGCTTCTAAATCTCCGATTTGAAAAATTCTTTCTGCACCGGATGCAGCTCCTGATGGGAAACCGTTTGCACATAATTTCCAGTTTTTGTAAAAAAATGGTTTGGCCACCATGTGGCGTAAGTCTTAATTTTTGCTTCTGATGTATTTGCTGCAAAATATAAGTTTCTAACATGTCGATTGAAAAAAAAGTCTTGTGTTGACCGATGCTACTCACGCCGACAAACCTTTTAGGAACATTTTCTTCTTGAAATATTGCATGGTTTCTACGCCTGGGGGCGTAGATGTATATCTTATTTTTGTCAATATCTCTACTTTTAAAAGTCCGATTTGAAAAATTCCTTCTTTGTTGGATAGTGTTTCTGATGCGAAATGTTTTTCCCATAAATTCAAAATTTTCACGTAAATCATAAACTTTATTTAAGCTAGGGCGCATAATGGTAAATTTCCTTTTCTTCTCCTAAAACTCTGATTTGAAAACTTCTTTCTGTATCGCATACAAGACCTGATAGAAAATATTTTTCACATAATTTCTAATGTTTTGTTAAGAATGGTTGGGCCACTAGTGGTCATAAGGGTTAATTCCTGCTCCTGATGTATTTGAAGCAAAATCTGTGATCCTGAAAACTCGACTAAATTTTTTTCTTGGACCGATACCGCTCATATGAATAAACCTTTTGCGAATACTTTCTTCCCAAAATAATGCATGGTTTTTCAACCAGGGGACGTAAAGTCACATCTTATTTTTTCCGATAACTCTGTTTCTAAGAGTTCGCAAACTCACGATTCCGTTTACTACAATATCTGAGGGACTAAAGACCCGATTGAAAAACTTTTTCTTCCGTCAGATACTTTTGTTTTCCATACAGGTTCCATTGACTTTGAATAGCTTTGGTAAATTTAATTTGTGTCAGAACGGATTCAAAAGACGTACTTATTACACCCGAAAATTCGGTGTCATCTTTCTTGTTATGGCTATGCATGAGATATAAAATAAAGATGAAGAAGTGTTTACAAATTTTTCTAATGCAACAATAAGGCTACGGTACTTCCTGGATGGCTGGAAATCTGCAAAAGTAATATAACTTTTAAAACCAACCAAAAATATATTCCTTATCAGAAAATTACAGGCCTGTTTTTAGCACGTCTTTTGTAAAAAAAATATCGTGCTTCTGTTTTTGGTTTGTCCGTTCGTCCGTCTGTACCCACAGTATCAAAGGAACTATTAGTCCGATTTGAAAAATTCTTTTTCCATTTGGAAGCTTGAAATATGCGAATGATGATCCTTCATTTCATTTTTGTACGATGCACAATTTTGCCGCTAAGGGGCGTAAATGCAGATGATGTCGAATTCAAAATTACGTTTTAATATACATATTTGCTTCTAAACATCCGATTGAAAAAATTAATTTATCTTTCGATTCCATTTGTGTCGAAGAATGCTTTAGACATAGCTTCACTTTCAAATTACGCATAGATTTTCCGCTAGGGGACGTAAAAGTAAATTACATTTTTTTCGATAACTCTTCACCTAAAACTCCGCTTTGAAAAATCCTTTTTCCAGCGGATACATCTCCTAATGGAAAATCATTTGCTTACAATTTCGAATTTTTGATAAAGAATACTTTGGCCACCAGGGGACGTAAGTGTTAATTTTTGCTTCTGATGTATTTGCCATAAAATCTGAGCTTCTAAAATATCGATTGAAAAAATTCTTTCGTGGACTAATGCCACTCACATCGATAAAGGTTTTCGGAATATTTTCTACCTAAAATATCACACAGTTTCTCCGCCAGGGAGCGTAGATGTATATCTTATTACTGTCAAGATCTCTGCTTCTAGGAGTGCGATTTGAAAAATTCCTTCTTTGTTGGATAGTGTTTTCCGTGTGACATGTTTTTCATATAATTTCAAAATTTTCAAGTAATTCATAGACTTCCGCTAGTGGGCGTAAATGTAAATTGCGTTTCGCCCTATATCTCAGATTCTAAATCTGCGATTTCAAAAAATAATTCTACACCGAATACAGCTCCTGATGGGAAATCGTTTGCACATAATTTCTAATTTTTGAAAAAAAAATGGTTTCGCCACCAGGGCGCGTAAATCTTAATTTCCGCTTTTGATGTATTTGCAGCAAAATATGAGCTTCTAAATTCTCGATTGAAAAAACGTCGTTTGTAGGCCGATACTACTCGTGTCGACAAACGTTTTAGAAACATTTTCTTCTTAAAGTAGTGAATGGTTTCTGCGATAGGGGGCGTAGATATATATCTTATTTTTGTCAATATTTAGACTTCTAGGATTCCGATTTAAAAATCCTTCTTTGTTGGATAGTGTTTCTAGTGTGACATGTTTTTCCTATTAATTCAAAATTTTCAAGTAATTCATAGACTTTCCGCTATGGGGCGTAAAGGTAAATTGCGTTTCCCACTATTTCTCTGCTTCTAAATCTCCGATTTGAAAAATGCTTTCTGCACCGGATACAGCTCCTGATGGGAAACCGTTTGCACATAAATTCTAGTTTTTGTAAAAAATGTTTTGGCCACCAGGTGGCGTAAGTCTTAATTTCCTCTTCTGATGTATTTGCAGCAAAATATAAGTTTCTAACATGTCGATTGAAAAAAAGTCTTCTGTTGACCGATGCTACTCACGCCGACAAACCTTTTAGGAACATTTTCTTCTTGAAATATTGCATCTTTTCTACGCCTGGGGGCGTAGATGTATATCTTATTTTTGTCAATATCTCTACTTTTAAAAGTCCGATTCGAAAAATTTCTTCTTTGTTGGATAGTGTTTCCGATTTGAAATGTTTTTCCCATAAATTCAAAATTTTCACGTAAATCATAAACTTTATTTAATCTAGGGCGCAAAATGGTAAATTGCGTTTTCTTCTCCTAAAACTCTGATTTGAAAACTTATTTCTGTATCGCATACAAGACCTGATAGAAAAGATTTTTCACATACTTTCTAATGTTTTGTAAAGAATGGTTGGGCCACTAGGGGTCATAAGGGTTAATTGCTGCTCCTGATGTATTTGAAGCAAAATCTGGGCTCCTGAAAACTCGACTAAATTTTTTTCTTGGACCGATACCGCTCATATGGATAAACCTTTTGCGAATACTTTCTTCCCAAAATAATGCATGGTTTTTCAACCAGGGGACGTAAAGTCACATCTTATTTTTTCCGATAACTCTGTTTCTAAGATTTCGCAAGCTCACGATTCCGTTTACTACAATATTTGAGGGATTAAAGACCCGATTGAAAAACTTCTTTCTTCCGTCAGATACTTTTGTTTTCCATACCGGTTCCATTGACTTTGAATAGCTTTGTTAAATTTAATTTGTGTCAGAACGGATTCAAAAGACGTACTTATTACACCCGACAATTCGCTGTCATCTTTCTTGTTATGGCTGGGCATGAGATATAAAATAAAGATGAAGAAGTGTTTACAAATTTTTCTAATGCAACAATAAGGCTACGGTACTTCCTGGATGGCTGGAAATCTGCAAAAGTAATATAACTTTTAAAACCATCCAAAAATATATTCCTTATCAGAAAATTACAGGCCTGATTTTAGCACGTCTTTTGTAAAAAAATATCGTGCTTCTGTTTTTGGTTTGTCCGTTCGTCCGTCTGTACCCACAGTATCTATGGAACTATTAGTCCGATTTGAAAATTTTTTTTTGCATTTGGAAGCTTGAAATATGCGAATGATGATCCTTCATTTCATTTTTGTACGATGCACAATTTTGCCGCTAAGGGGCGTAAATGCAGAAGATGTCGAATTCAAAATTACGCTTTAATATACATATTTGCTTTTAAACATCCATCCGATTGAAAAAATTATTTTATCTTTCGATTCCATTTGTGTCGAAGAGTGCTTTAGACATAGCTTCACTTTCAAATTACGCATAGATTTTCCGCTAGGGGACGTAAAAGTAAATTACATTTTTTTCGATAACTCTTCACCTACAACTCCGCTTTGAAAAATCTTTTTTCCAGCGGATACATCTCCTAATGGAAAATCATTTGCTTACAATTTCGAATTTTTGATAAAGAATACTTTGGCCACCAGGGGAAGTAAGTGTTAATTTTTGCTTCTGATGTATTTGCCATAAAATCTGAGCTTCTAAAATATCGATTGAAAAAATTATTTCGTGGACTAATGCCACTCACATCGATAAACGTTTTCGGAATATTTTCTACCTAAAATATCACACAGTTTCTCCGCCAGGGAACGTAGATGTATATCTTATTTCTGTCAAGATCTCTACTTCTAGGAGTCCGATTTGAAAAATTCCTTCTTTGTTGGATAGTGTTTTCCGTGTGGCATGTTTTTCATATAATTTCAAATTTTTCAAGTAACTCATAGACTTCCGCTAGTGGGCGTAAATGTAAATTGCGTTTCGCCCTATATCTCAGATTCTAAATCTGCGATTTCAAAAAATAATTCTACACCGAATACAGCTCCTGATGAGAAATCGTTTGCACATAATTTCTAATTTTTGAAAAAAAATGGTTTCGCCACCACTGCGCGTAATACCTAATTTCCGCTTTTGATGTATTTGCAGCAAAATATGAGCTTCTAAATTCTCGATTGAAAAAACGTCGTTTGTAGGCCGATATTACTCGTGTCGACAAACGTTTTAGAAACATTTTCTTCTTAAAATAGTGAATGGTTTCTGCGCCAGGGGGCGTAGATATATATCTTATTTTGGTCAATATTTCGACTTCTAGGATTCCGATTTAAAAAAATCCTTTGTTGGATAGTGTTACTAGTGTGACATGTTTTTCCTATTAATTCAAAATTTTCAAGTAATTCGTAGACTTTCCGCTATGGGGCGTAAAGGTAAATTGCGTTTCCCACTATTTCTCTGCTTCTAAATCTCCGATTTGAAAATTTCTTTCTGCACCGGATACAGCTCCTGATGGGAAACCGTTTGCACATAATTTCGAGTTTTTGTAAAAAAATGGTTTGGCCACCAATTGGCGTAAGTCTTAATTTCTGCTTCTGATGTATTTGCAGCAAAATATGAGCTTCTAACATCTCGATTGAAAAAAAGTCTTGTGTTGACCGATGCTACTCACGTCGACAAACCTTTTAGGAACATTTTCTTCTTATAATAATACATGGTTTCTACGCCGGAGGGCGTAGATGTATATCTTATTTTTGTTAATATCTCTACTTTTAAAAGTCCGATTTGAAAAATTCCGTCTTTGTTGGATAGTGTTTCCGATGCGAAATGTTTTTCCCATAAATTCAAAATTTTCACGTAAATCATAAACTTTATTTAAGCTAGGGCGCATAATGGTAAATTTCCTTTTCTTCTCCTAAAACTCTGATTTAAAAACTTCTTTCTGTATCGCATACAAGACCTGATAGAAAATATTTTTCACATAATTTCTAATGTTTTGTTAAGAATGGTTGGGCCACTAGGGGTCATAAGGGTCAATTGCTGCTCCTGATGTATTTGAAGCAAAATCTGGGATCCTGAAAACTCGACTAAATTTTTCTTCTTGGACCGATACCGCTCATATGAATAAACCTTTTGCGAATACTTTCTTCCCAAAATAATGCATGGTTTTTCAACCAGGGGACGTAAAGTCACATCTTATTTTTTCCGATAACTCTTTTTCTAAGAGTTCGCAAGCTCACGATTCCGTTTACTACAATATCTGAGGGACTAAAGACCCGATTGAAAAACTTTTCTTCCGTCAGATACTTTTGTTTTCCATACCGGTTCCATTGACTTTGAATAGCTTTGGTAAATTTAATTTGTGTCAGAACGGATTCAAAAGACGTACTTATTACACCCGAAAATTCGGTGTCATCTTTCTTGTTATGGCTATGCATGAGATATAAAATAAAGATGAAGAAGTGTTTACAAATTTTTCTAATGCAACAATAAGGCTACGGTACTTCCTGGTTGGCTGGAAATCTGCAAAAGTAATATAACTTTTAAAACCATCCAAAAATATCTTCCTTATCAGAAAATTACAGGCCTGTTTTTAGCACGTCTTTTGTAAAAAAAATATCGTGCTTCTGTTTTTGGTTTGTCCGTTCGTCCGCCTGTACCCACAGTATCTATGGAACTATTAGTCCGATTTGAAAAATTATTTTTCCATTTGGAAGCTTGAAATATGCGAATGATGATCCTTCATTTCATTTTTGTACGATGCACAATTTTGCCGCTAAGGGGCGTAAATGCTGATGATGTCGAATTCAAAATTACGTTTTAGTCTACATATTTGCTTCTAAACATCCGATTGAAAAAATTATTTTATCTTTCGATTCCATTTGTGTCGAAGAGTGCTTTAGACATAGCTTCACTTTCAAATTACGAATAGATTTTCCGCAAGGGGACGTAAAAGTAAATTACATTTTTTCGATAATTCTACACCTAAAACTCCGCTTTGAAAAATCTTTTTCCAGCGGATACATCTCCTAATGGAAAATCATTTGCTTACAATTTCGAATTTTTGATAAAGAATACTTTGGCCACCAGGGGACGTAAGTGTTAATTTTTGCTTCTGATGTATTTGCCATAAAATCTGAGCTTCTAAAATATCGATTGAAAAAATTCTTTCGTGGACTAATGCCACTCACATCGATAAAGGTTTTCGGAATATTTTCTACCTAAAATATCACACAGTTTCTCCGCCAGGGAGCGTAGATGTATATCTTATTTCTGTCAAGATCTCTACTTCTAGGAGTCCGATTTGAAAAATTCCTACTTTGTTGGATAGTGTTTTCCGTGTGACATGTTTTTCATATAATTTCAAAATTTTCAAGTAACTCATAGACTTCCGCTAGTGGGCGTAAATGTAAATTGCGTAACGCCCTATATCTCAGATTCTAAATCTGCGATTTCAAAAAATAATTCTACACCGAATACAGCTCCTGATGGGAAATCGTTTGCACATAATTTTTAATTTTTGAAAAAAATGGTTTCGCCACCAGGGCGCGTAAATCTTAATTTCCGCTTTTGATGTATTTGCAGCAAAATATGAGCTTCTAAATTCTCGATTGAAAAAACGTCGCTTGTAGGCCGATATTACTCGTGTCAACAAACGTTTTAGAAACATTTTCTTCTTAAAATAGTGCATGGTTTCTGCGCCAGGGGCGTAGATATATATCTTATTTTTGTCAATATTTCGACTTCTAGGATTCCGATTTAAAAAATCCTTCTTTGTTGGATAGTGTTTCTAGTGTGACATGTTTTTCCTATTAATTCAAAATTTCCAAGTAATTCATAGACTTTCCGCTATGGGGCGTAAAGGTAAATTGCGTTTCCCACTATTTCTTTGCTTCTAAATCTCCGATTTGAAAAATTCTTTCTGCACCGGATGCAGCTCCTGATGGGAAACCGTTTGCACATAATTTCCAGTTTTTGTAAAAAAATGGTTTGGCCACCATGTGGCGTAAGTCTTAATTTTTGCTTCTGATGTATTTGCTGCAAAAATATAAGTTTCTAACATGTCGATTGAAAAAAAGTCTTGTGTTGACCGATGCTACTCACGCCGACAAACCTTTTAGGAACATTTTCTTCTTGAAATATTGCATGGTTTCTACGCCTGGGGGCGTAGATGTATATCTTATTTTTGTCAATATCTCTACTTTTAAAAGTCCGATTTGAAAAATTCCTTCTTTGTTGGATAGTGTTTCTGATGCGAAATGTTTTTCCCATAAATTCAAAATTTTCACGTAAATCATAAACTTTATTTAAGCTAGGGCGCATAATGGTAAATTTCCTTTTCTTCTCCTAAAACTCTGATTTGAAAACTTCTTTCTGTATCGCATACAAGACCTGATAGAAAATATTTTTCACATAATTTCTAATGTTTTGTTAAGAATGGTTGGGCCACTAGTGGTCATAAGGGTTAATTCCTGCTCCTGATGTATTTGAAGCAAAATCTGTGATCCTGAAAACTCGACTAAATTTTTTTTCTTGGACCGATACCGCTCATATGAATAAACCTTTTGCGAATACTTTCTTCCCAAAATAATGCATGGTTTTTCAACCAGGGGACGTAAAGTCACATCTTATTTTTTCCGATAACTCTGTTTCTAAGAGTTCGCAAACTCACGATTCCGTTTACTACAATATCTGAGGGACTAAAGACCCGATTGAAAAACTTTTTTCTTCCGTCAGATACTTTTGTTTTCCATACAGGTTCCATTGACTTTGAATAGCTTTGGTAAATTTAATTTGTGTCAGAACGGATTCAAAAGACGTACTTATTACACCCGAAAATTCGGTGTCATCTTTCTTGTTATGGCTATGCATGAGATATAAAATAAAGATGAAGAAGTGTTTACAAATTTTTCTAATGCAACAATAAGGCTACGGTACTTCCTGGATGGCTGGAAATCTGCAAAAGTAATATAACTTTTAAAACCAACCAAAAATATATTCCTTATCAGAAAATTACAGGCCTGTTTTTAGCACGTCTTTTGTAAAAAAAATATCGTGCTTCTGTTTTTGGTTTGTCCGTTCGTCCGTCTGTACCCACAGTATCAAAGGAACTATTAGTCCGATTTGAAAAATTCTTTTTCCATTTGGAAGCTTGAAATATGCGAATGATGATCCTTCATTTCATTTTTGTACGATGCACAATTTTGCCGCTAAGGGGCGTAAATGCAGATGATGTCGAATTCAAAATTACGTTTTAATATACATATTTGCTTCTAAACATCCGATTGAAAAAATTAATTTATCTTTCGATTCCATTTGTGTCGAAGAATGCTTTAGACATAGCTTCACTTTCAAATTACGCATAGATTTTCCGCTAGGGGACGTAAAAGTAAATTACATTTTTTTCGATAACTCTTCACCTAAAACTCCGCTTTGAAAAATCCTTTTTCCAGCGGATACATCTCCTAATGGAAAATCATTTGCTTACAATTTCGAATTTTTGATAAAGAATACTTTGGCCACCAGGGGACGTAAGTGTTAATTTTTGCTTCTGATGTATTTGCCATAAAATCTGAGCTTCTAAAATATCGATTGAAAAAATTCTTTCGTGGACTAATGCCACTCACATCGATAAAGGTTTTCGGAATATTTTCTACCTAAAATATCACACAGTTTCTCCGCCAGGGAGCGTAGATGTATATCTTATTACTGTCAAGATCTCTGCTTCTAGGAGTGCGATTTGAAAAATTCCTTCTTTGTTGGATAGTGTTTTCCGTGTGACATGTTTTTCATATAATTTCAAAATTTTCAAGTAATTCATAGACTTCCGCTAGTGGGCGTAAATGTAAATTGCGTTTCGCCCTATATCTCAGATTCTAAATCTGCGATTTCAAAAATAATTCTACACCGAATACAGCTCCTGATGGGAAATCGTTTGCACATAATTTCTAATTTTTGAAAAAAAATGGTTTCGCCACCAGGGCGCGTAAATCTTAATTTCCGCTTTTGATGTATTTGCAGCAAAATATGAGCTTCTAAATTCTCGATTGAAAAAACGTCGTTTGTAGGCCGATACTACTCGTGTCGACAAACGTTTTAGAAACATTTTCTTCTTAAAGTAGTGAATGGTTTCTGCGATAGGGGGCGTAGATATATATCTTATTTTTGTCAATATTTAGACTTCTAGGATTCCGATTTAAAAAAATCCTTCTTTGTTGGATAGTGTTTCTAGTGTGACATGTTTTTCCTATTAATTCAAAATTTTCAAGTAATTCATAGACTTTCCGCTATGGGGCGTAAAGGTAAATTGCGTTTCCCACTATTTCTCTGCTTCTAAATCTCCGATTTGAAAAATGCTTTCTGCACCGGATACAGCTCCTGATGGGAAACCGTTTGCACATAAATTCTAGTTTTTGTAAAAAATGTTTTGGCCACCAGGTGGCGTAAGTCTTAATTTCCTCTTCTGATGTATTTGCAGCAAAATATAAGTTTCTAACATGTCGATTGAAAAAAAGTCTTCTGTTGACCGATGCTACTCACGCCGACAAACCTTTTAGGAACATTTTCTTCTTGAAATATTGCATCTTTTCTACGCCTGGGGGCGTAGATGTATATCTTATTTTTGTCAATATCTCTACTTTTAAAAGTCCGATTCGAAAAATTTCTTCTTTGTTGGATAGTGTTTCCGATTTGAAATGTTTTTCCCATAAATTCAAAATTTTCACGTAAATCATAAACTTTATTTAATCTAGGGCGCAAAATGGTAAATTGCGTTTTCTTCTCCTAAAACTCTGATTTGAAAACTTATTTCTGTATCGCATACAAGACCTGATAGAAAAGATTTTTCACATACTTTCTAATGTTTTGTAAAGAATGGTTGGGCCACTAGGGGTCATAAGGGTTAATTGCTGCTCCTGATGTATTTGAAGCAAAATCTGGGCTCCTGAAAACTCGACTAAATTTTTTTCTTGGACCGATACCGCTCATATGGATAAACCTTTTGCGAATACTTTCTTCCCAAAATAATGCATGGTTTTTCAACCAGGGGACGTAAAGTCACATCTTATTTTTTCCGATAACTCTGTTTCTAAGATTTCGCAAGCTCACGATTCCGTTTACTACAATATTTGAGGGATTAAAGACCCGATTGAAAAACTTCTTTCTTCCGTCAGATACTTTTGTTTTCCATACCGGTTCCATTGACTTTGAATAGCTTTGTTAAATTTAATTTGTGTCAGAACGGATTCAAAAGACGTACTTATTACACCCGACAATTCGCTGTCATCTTTCTTGTTATGGCTGGGCATGAGATATAAAATAAAGATGAAGAAGTGTTTACAAATTTTTCTAATGCAACAATAAGGCTACGGTACTTCCTGGATGGCTGGAAATCTGCAAAAGTAATATAACTTTTAAAACCATCCAAAAATATATTCCTTATCAGAAAATTACAGGCCTGATTTTAGCACGTCTTTTGTAAAAAAAATATCGTGCTTCTGTTTTTGGTTTGTCCGTTCGTCCGTCTGTACCCACAGTATCTATGGAACTATTAGTCCGATTTGAAAATTTTTTTTTGCATTTGGAAGCTTGAAATATGCGAATGATGATCCTTCATTTCATTTTTGTACGATGCACAATTTTGCCGCTAAGGGGCGTAAATGCAGAAGATGTCGAATTCAAAATTACGCTTTAATATACATATTTGCTTTTAAACATCCATCCGATTGAAAAAATTATTTTATCTTTCGATTCCATTTGTGTCGAAGAGTGCTTTAGACATAGCTTCACTTTCAAATTACGCATAGATTTTCCGCTAGGGGACGTAAAAGTAAATTACATTTTTTTCGATAACTCTTCACCTACAACTCCGCTTTGAAAAATCTTTTTTCCAGCGGATACATCTCCTAATGGAAAATCATTTGCTTACAATTTCGAATTTTTGATAAAGAATACTTTGGCCACCAGGGGAAGTAAGTGTTAATTTTTGCTTCTGATGTATTTGCCATAAAATCTGAGCTTCTAAAATATCGATTGAAAAAATTATTTCGTGGACTAATGCCACTCACATCGATAAACGTTTTCGGAATATTTTCTACCTAAAATATCACACAGTTTCTCCGCCAGGGAACGTAGATGTATATCTTATTTCTGTCAAGATCTCTACTTCTAGGAGTCCGATTTGAAAAATTCCTTCTTTGTTGGATAGTGTTTTCCGTGTGGCATGTTTTTCATATAATTTCAAATTTTTCAAGTAACTCATAGACTTCCGCTAGTGGGCGTAAATGTAAATTGCGTTTCGCCCTATATCTCAGATTCTAAATCTGCGATTTCAAAAAATAATTCTACACCGAATACAGCTCCTGATGAGAAATCGTTTGCACATAATTTCTAATTTTTGAAAAAAAATGGTTTCGCCACCACTGCGCGTAATACCTAATTTCCGCTTTTGATGTATTTGCAGCAAAATATGAGCTTCTAAATTCTCGATTGAAAAACGTCGTTTGTAGGCCGATATTACTCGTGTCGACAAACGTTTTAGAAACATTTTCTTCTTAAAATAGTGAATGGTTTCTGCGCCAGGGGGCGTAGATATATATCTTATTTTGGTCAATATTTCGACTTCTAGGATTCCGATTTAAAAAAATCCTTTGTTGGATAGTGTTACTAGTGTGACATGTTTTTCCTATTAATTCAAAAATTTTCAAGTAATTCGTAGACTTTCCGCTATGGGGCGTAAGGTAAATTGCGTTTCCCACTATTTCTCTGCTTCTAAATCTCCGATTTGAAAATTTCTTTCTGCACCGGATACAGCTCCTGATGGGAAACCGTTTGCACATAATTTCGAGTTTTTGTAAAAAAATGGTTTGGCCACCAGGTGGCGTAAGTCTTAAATTCTGCTTCTGATGTATTTGCAGCAAAATATGAGCTTCTAACATCTCGATTGAAAAAAGTCTTGTGTTGACCGATGCTACTCACGTCGACAAACCTTTTAGGAACATTTTCTTCTTATAATAATACATGGTTTCTACGCCGGAGGGCGTAGATGTATATCTTATTTTTGTTAATATCTCTACTTTTAAAAGTCCGATTTGAAAAATTCCGTCTTTGTTGGATAGTGTTTCCGATGCGAAATGTTTTTCCCATAAATTCAAAATTTTCACGTAAATCATAAACTTTATTTAAGCTAGGGCGCATAATGGTAAATTTCCTTTTCTTCTCCTAAAACTCTGATTTAAAAACTTCTTTCTGTATCGCATACAAGACCTGATAGAAAATATTTTTCACATAATTTCTAATGTTTTGTTAAGAATGGTTGGGCCACTAGGGGTCATAAGGGTCAATTGCTGCTCCTGATGTATTTGAAGCAAAATCTGGGATCCTGAAAACTCGACTAAATTTTTCTTCTTGGACCGATACCGCTCATATGAATAAACCTTTTGCGAATACTTTCTTCCCAAAATAATGCATGGTTTTTCAACCAGGGGACGTAAAGTCACATCTTATTTTTTCCGATAACTCTTTTTTCTAAGAGTTCGCAAGCTCACGATTCCGTTTACTACAATATCTGAGGGACTAAAGACCCGATTGAAAAACTTTTTTCTTCCGTCAGATACTTTTGTTTTCCATATCGGTTCCATTGACTTTGAATAGCTTTGGTAAATTTAATTTGTGTCAGAACGGATTCAAAAGACGTACTTATTACACCCGAAAATTCGGTGTCATCTTTCTTGTTATGGCTATGCATGAGATATAAAATAAAGATGAAGAAGTGTTTACAAATTTTTCTAATGCAACAATAAGGCTACGGTACTTCCTGGTTGGCTGGAAATCTGCAAAAATAATATAACTTTTAAAACCATCCAAAAATATCTTCCTTATCAGAAAATTACAGGCCTGTTTTTAGCACGTCTTTTGTAAAAAAAATATCGTGCTTCTGTTTTTGGTTTGTCCGTTCGTCCGCCTGTACCCACAGTATCTATGGAACTATTAGTCCGATTTGAAAAATTATTTTTCCATTTGGAAGCTTGAAATATGCGAATGATGATCCTTCATTTCATTTTTGTACGATGCACAATTTTGCCGCTAAGGGGCGTAAATGCTGATGATGTCGAATTCAAAATTACGTTTTAGTCTACATATTTGCTTCTAAACATCCGATTGAAAAAATTATTTTATCTTTCGATTCCATTTGTGTCGAAGAGTGCTTTAGACATAGCTTCACTTTCAAATTACGAATAGATTTTCCGCAAGGGGACGTAAAAGTAAATTACATTTTTTCGATAATTCTACACCTAAAACTCCGCTTTGAAAAATCTTTTTCCAGCGGATACATCTCCTAATGGAAAATCATTTGCTTACAATTTCGAATTTTTGATAAAGAATACTTTGGCCACCAGGGGACGTAAGTGTTAATTTTTGCTTCTGATGTATTTGCCATAAAATCTGAGCTTCTAAAATATCGATTGAAAAAATTCTTTCGTGGACTAATGCCACTCACATCGATAAAGGTTTTCGGAATATTTTCTACCTAAAATATCACACAGTTTCTCCGCCAGGGAGCGTAGATGTATATCTTATTTCTGTCAAGATCTCTACTTCTAGGAGTCCGATTTGAAAAATTCCTACTTTGTTGGATAGTGTTTTCCGTGTGACATGTTTTTCATATAATTTCAAAATTTTCAAGTAACTCATAGACTTCCGCTAGTGGGCGTAAATGTTAATTGCGTAACGCCCTATATCTCAGATTCTAAATCTGCGATTTCAAAAAATAATTCTACACCGAATACAGCTCCTGATGGGAAATCGTTTGCACATAATTTTTAATTTTTGAAAAAAAATGGTTTCGCCACCAGGGCGCGTAAATCTTAATTTCCGCTTTTGATGTATTTGCAGCAAAATATGAGCTTCTAAATTCTCGATTGAAAAAACGTCGCTTGTAGGCCGATATTACTCGTGTCGACAAACGTTTTAGAAACATTTTCTTCTTAAAATAGTGCATGGTTTCTGCGCCAGGGGGCGTAGATATATATCTTATTTTTGTCAATATTTCGACTTCTAGGATTCCGATTTAAAAAAATCCTTCTTTGTTGGATAGTGTTTCTAGTGTGACATGTTTTTCCTATTAATTCAAAATTTCCAAGTAATTCATAGACTTTCCGCTATGGGGCGTAAAGGTAAATTGCGTTTCCCACTATTTCTTTGCTTCTAAATCTCCGATTTGAAAAATTCTTTCTGCACCGGATGCAGCTCCTGATGGGAAACCGTTTGCACATAATTTCCAGTTTTTGTAAAAAAATGGTTTGGCCACCATGTGGCGTAAGTCTTAATTTTTGCTTCTGATGTATTTGCTGCAAAATATAAGTTTCTAACATGTCGATTGAAAAAAAAGTCTTGTGTTGACCGATGCTACTCACGCCGACAAACCTTTTAGGAACATTTTCTTCTTTGAAATATTGCATGGTTTCTACGCCTGGGGGCGTAGATGTATATCTTATTTTTGTCAATATCTCTACTTTTAAAAGTCCGATTTGAAAAATTCCTTCTTTGTTGGATAGTGTTTCTGATGCGAAATGTTTTTCCCATAAATTCAAAATTTTCACGTAAATCATAAACTTTATTTAAGCTAGGGCGCATAATGGTAAATTTCCTTTTCTTCTCCTAAAACTCTGATTTGAAAACTTCTTTCTGTATCGCATACAAGACCTGATAGAAAATATTTTTCACATAATTTCTAATGTTTTGTTAAGAATGGTTGGGCCACTAGTGGTCATAAGGGTTAATTCCTGCTCCTGATGTATTTGAAGCAAAATCTGTGATCCTGAAAACTCGACTAAATTTTTTTCTTGGACCGATACCGCTCATATGAATAAACCTTTTGCGAATACTTTCTTCCCAAAATAATGCATGGTTTTTCAACCAGGGGACGTAAAGTCACATCTTATTTTTTCCGATAACTCTGTTTCTAAGAGTTCGCAAACTCACGATTCCGTTTACTACAATATCTGAGGGACTAAAGACCCGATTGAAAAACTTTTTTCTTCCGTCAGATACTTTTGTTTTCCATACAGGTTCCATTGACTTTGAATAGCTTTGGTAAATTTAATTTGTGTCAGAACGGATTCAAAAGACGTACTTATTACACCCGAAAATTCGGTGTCATCTTTCTTGTTATGGCTATGCATGAGATATAAAATAAAGATGAAGAAGTGTTTACAAATTTTTCTAATGCAACAATAAGGCTACGGTACTTCCTGGATGGCTGGAAATCTGCAAAAGTAATATAACTTTTAAAACCAACCAAAAATATATTCCTTATCAGAAAATTACAGGCCTGTTTTTAGCACGTCTTTTGTAAAAAAAATATCGTGCTTCTGTTTTTGGTTTGTCCGTTCGTCCGTCTGTACCCACAGTATCAAAGGAACTATTAGTCCGATTTGAAAAATTCTTTTTCCATTTGGAAGCTTGAAATATGCGAATGATGATCCTTCATTTCATTTTTGTACGATGCACAATTTTGCCGCTAAGGGGCGTAAATGCAGATGATGTCGAATTCAAAATTACGTTTTAATATACATATTTGCTTCTAAACATCCGATTGAAAAAATTAATTTATCTTTCGATTCCATTTGTGTCGAAGAATGCTTTAGACATAGCTTCACTTTCAAATTACGCATAGATTTTCCGCTAGGGGACGTAAAAGTAAATTACATTTTTTTCGATAACTCTTCACCTAAAACTCCGCTTTGAAAAATCCTTTTTCCAGCGGATACATCTCCTAATGGAAAATCATTTGCTTACAATTTCGAATTTTTGATAAAGAATACTTTGGCCACCAGGGGACGTAAGTGTTAATTTTTGCTTCTGATGTATTTGCCATAAAATCTGAGCTTCTAAAATATCGATTGAAAAAATTATTTCGTGGACTAATGCCACTCACATCGATAAACGTTTTCGGAATATTTTCTTCCTAAAATATCACACAGTTTCTCCGCCAGGGAGCGTAGATGTATATCTTATTTCTGTCAAGATATCTACTTCTAGTAGTCCGATTTGAAAAATTCCTTCTTTGTTGAACAGTGTTTTCCGTGTGACATGTTTTTCATATAATTTCAAAATTTTCAAGTAATTCATAGACTTCCGCTAGTGGGCGTAAATGTAAATTGCGTTTCGCCCTATATCTCAGATTCTAAATCTGCGATTGAAAAAATTAATTCTACACCGAATACAGCTCCTGATGGGAAATCGTTTGCACATAATTTCTAATTTCTGAAAAAAATGGTTTCGCCACCAGGGCTCGTAAACATTAATTTCCGCTTTTGATGTCTTTGCAGCAAAATATGAGCTTCTAAATTCTCGATTGAAAAAACGTCGTTTGTAGGCCGATACTACTCGTGTCGACAAACCTTTTAAAAACATTTTCTTCATAGTGCATGGTTTCTGCGCCAGGGGGCGTAGACGTATATCATATTTTTGTCAATATCTCGACTTCTAGGAGTCCGATTTAAGAAATTCCTTCTTTTTTGGATAGTGTTTGTAGTGTGACATGTTTTTCCTAAAAATTCAAAATATTCAAGTAATTCATAGACTTTCCGATAGGGGGCGTAAAGGTAAGTTTCGTTTCTCACTATTTCTCTGCTTTAAACCTCCTATTTGAAAAATTCCTTCTCCACCGGAAACACCTCCTGATGGGAAATACTTTGCACATAATTTCTAATTTTTGTAAAAAAAAAATGGTATATCCACCAGGTGGCGAAAGTCTTAATTTCCACTTATGTATTTGCGGCAAAATATGAGCTTTTAAAATCTCGATTGAAAAAAAAGTCTTTTGCTGACCGATGCTACTCATGTAGACCAACCTATTAGGAACACTTTCTTCTAGAAATAATGCATGGTTTCTACGCCAGGTAGCGTATATATATGTCTTATTTTTGTCAATATCTCAACGTCTAAAAGTCCAATTTGAAAAATTCCTTCTTTGTTAGATAGTGTTTCCGATGCGAAATGTTTTTCCCATAAATTCAAAATTTTCACGTAAATCATTTTAAACTTTCCGCTAGTGCGAATAAAGGTAAATTGCGTTTTCTACTCCTAAAACTCAGATTTGAAAAATTATTCCTGCATCGCATACAAGACCTGATGAAAAATATTTTTTTCATAATTTCTGTTCTGTAAAGATTGATTTGGCCACCAGGGGTCATAAGTGTTAATTTCTGCTTCTGGTGCATTTGTAGCAAAATCTGGGCTCCTGAAAACTCGACTAAATTTTTTTTCTTGGACCGATACGGCTCATATGGATAAACCTTTTGAGAATACTTTCTTTCTAAAATAATGCATTGTTTTCCCACCAGTGGACGTAAAGTCACATCTTAGTTTTGTCGATAACTCTGTTTCTTAGAGTTCGTAAGCTCACGATTCCGTTTACAGCAATATCTGAGGGATTAAAGACCCGATTGAAAAACTTCTTTCTTCCGTCGGATACTTTTGTTTTCCATACCTGTTCCATTGCCTTTCAATAGCTTTGATAAGTTTAATTTGCGTCAGAACGGATTCAAAAGACGTGCTTATTACACTCGAAAATTCGGTGTCATCTTTCTTGTTCATTCTTCAAATCGAAGTATTTTGAAGTTTTGCTTGTAATTTTCCGCTGGAGTTGTTGGCGGGTTAGCTTACGTGGACATTGTGCGATATAAGTAATCCTGCAGTGAAATGGGAAACAGGTTAGTTTTTTTAGTACATGGAAACATATTTCAATAAAGTGCAAGTTAAAAACGGAGAATGGAATGTGAAAAATCTAACTTTTCAACGCAAAGCAGTACGAGAGTACCTGCCGTCTGCTGTTGATCACTACATTGGGATGTTCCACAAGCGAAATCATTCAGGGCCGCCCCGGTGGCGCAGTGGTCTAAGGAGCTGGCCTCTGATCATTCGTCCGTAAGGGGTCCGGGTTCGAATCCCGGTCAGGCATAGATGTTGTGCTTGTCTTACGGCACTGGCTCTCTCCCTTCCCTGGAACCAGTGACCCTAAATTAGGGACGGGCGACTGCTTATAGCCCATTGAGTTGCTCACGGTGGTCGTTAAACCTCCAATAAAAAAAAATAAAAAAAAAAAAAAATCATTCAGGAATGTATCCATTGTTATTTTTAGACAGCTTACAATAAAAGTATATTGAAATATATGATTTATTCAAACTTAAACTGTGTGCTAATAAAAATCATATTTGTTAGAAAAACATTACTAATATCATATACAAAATCAGTATAAAACCCTTAAAATCTTCTATAATTTCTTGTGGGTCAATTTTTTAGACCAATGTAATTACTGTATTTTCAGTACAGTTATTTTCAATGCAGTTTTCTTCAGAAACTCTTTTTTGTTGTTGTTTTTTATACCATTTTTTAAAGCATCACTTAAAAATATCTTTAAATTGCAAGATGTTCTGTGTATCCGTTCAAAATGAAAAAGAAAAACATTCGTATGCTATTTTAATGAGCATCATAAATCCTGTTTTCCGTGTATTTTTTTATGCTCAATAACAATTTTAAATTACGTTCTTCCGTGAAATTATAATTAAGATCTCTGTTTGCATTTGATCACGAAACTTGGTAAACAGAAACGTTTAGGGAAAATCGGAAATACAGTGAAATAAACAGGGTATGGAATTATACTGATCGCAAATTTTGCATTTGTCTTACTACTGAGATTTACTCTGAGCCAAATAGAGTCACATTTATTCGTTTCTTTCAAGTACAAGATTTTGAGAAATCATATTACGTGTATCGAAATGTTTACAGATGAAAGGGGTGACTATGATGTTTTAGCTTAGAGAAAACTCCTGTCAAAAACAATGCTTAATTTTGTAGGTGAAACCGAATGTGCCAATCATATTGCAAAATCGGGAAGCAATGTATCCTTTTTTTCAAATGGGGATTACTATCTTGAAATATTTATTTTATGCGAAGCTTCTTAAAAATATTTGATCTGCAGGTGTGTGGAAATGGTATAACTCCTTTGACTGCACAATTTCGTAAGAAAAATCTTTTTTATTAACTTACTGAGAAATTGGCAGATAACTGTATTTCACATTATTTTTACAATTAGGTAAGCAGCAGCTCACAAAAGTAACGATGCGACCTAGAGTTCAGAAACGAAACTTTGGTAATAAAATTTAAACTATATTTATATTTTCGAGTTAATTACTGGAAAAAAAATTTAAAATGTTTAATTCGTTAGTACAAGAACAGGACACTATGGTCACGCCAAAATACTGACAATTAAGGAATAACTAATATTGCGCCAATTTTTTTGCCACTTGAAATTCATTTGCTACGTGACACCACATAACTTTGGTATTTGTTTTTTATTTGCGAATTTATCTTACACCTGTGAGCAACCTAAGGGTTTATTTTTTTAAGCAGTTAGGGCAATTGGTTACAGGAAAGGCAGAGAGCAGGTGCCCTAAGAAAAAAACCATCGTTGTGTAATTCGTATTCGAACTCATTTGGCGCACCTAGTTATAATCCAACGTGTATATCACTGCGCCGTCGTGGGGAGACCTTTGGTAAATTGCATGTGATTTTACAATTAATAAGTCCGTCCGCCCATTATGGTATGGCCACCACACAACTGCTAGTATTTCATTCATTTGAACAACTACTTTTGCAACGGCATGTCTCAACCGTGAAATAGATTATCCCACTCTGTTTGGCGGATATATTATTTTGTGTTAAGTGGAGTAAATGCGATAACTATTCAACTCAAAATGTTTTTATATTAGTTGTTGTTTCTGAAAATTGGAAGAAAAACTTACTCGTCCTGTTATTTTCATTAAGAGAATTTCATGAAAACATTTTTTGGTGCGTGACATAAAGTATAAATTTCAGGCAGCTTCCTTCGTTGCACGATACTTTAAAACCTTAAAAACATAAATGAGTTAAATCCCTGACAAGTCCAAAATGATTTTATTTGATTGTTACAAATGAAATCATTAAAACGTGAGACGTTTCGGGCTTCCACTAAGCCCATCTTCAGATGAATGAAACAGTGTACAAATGGGGAAGACATATAAGTATACATTAGTCAGTGTGACTGATGACGTAGCAAAACGCGAACGTTTTGGGTGCGCCGTAGTCATAGTAGCAAGTTTGTGAGTCCAATAAATCATTGCCTTAGGACGAAGAGGTATTTTGTTGGACTTTAAATCATAGTTATACCAGTCCGGTAAACAACTGAAAGGGAATATTTTAATTAGTACAAAAGAAAAATATAACAGTTCAAATTGTTGGTATTTAAAGTCCATATAGTATTAATGAATCAGGAGTATATAACAGTTTAAATTGTTTAATATTTAAAGCCCGTGTAGTATTGGTAAGAAAAGTTCATAGTTTCTTCCACAAAATATTCTATATATCTCTGTGTAGCTTTAAATTTTCGAAGTGTTGCAATCGATGTAAAGGTCATTACGTCGAATATACTTCATGGTTGTTCTCGTCATGTTTCTCGGTAGGAATAGGCGAATCCAATATCTCCGCTGCATCGCTACGAAAATAGGTGTGTTTTCATTACAACAGGTGAATCCTTTGCTGATTATAACCAGACTCTATGGGAACAGCAGTGATGATCTCGTATATAGTGTCACCAGAATAATAGCTTCTTCCCGAATAGGGTATTGCGTTCCTTAGCCAACCTCTCTTGCTAATAAGCTCTTTATTTATTCATTTTTGACATTGTATTTATGTTCCTTTAATGTTGACCCCGATAAGGATTGTATCAACAAATATCTTTCCATTTCAACGATTGTGCTATTATATCGCTCGGCAACTCCATTTTGTTGTGGTGTTAACACCGCAGACTTTCCTCTGCGTATTCCTTCCTGCTCCAGATAATAAACTCTGATCCGCAATATCCGAGCCCGTTATCGGTACGGAGTGTTTTGATTTTTACTAATGTACGCTTTTTCCATTACGGCCTTGCATTTTAAAAAAGCTTTCTTCAATTCGTCTTTTGTTTTAAGACAACTTATTTCAACATATCGTGACTTGTTATCAACAAACGTAACGAAATAGAGTGAACCAACAAGCGATTGGATTTCCATTAGTCCACTGTCATCTGAATGAACGAGGTCCAGCAATTATTTCTTCGAACTTAGATTCCTTCGGAAAGGGTTTGAAGTCTGCTTCGCCTGAATACAGACTTTACAATTCCGTAGGGTATCCTTATTTGCAAAAACGAGTCCTTGCACCATTTTTGTCAGCTTTCAGCCTTTTTAGATTTTTTCATTTAAATTGGCCATATTCTTGATGCCATTTCTGAAATTCTGTGACCGCCGCCACTCTTCGTAGCTTGGTCTGACGTAACTTAATTCGCCTTTTCTGACGTCTTGGAGAAGTAGAGTTCCTTTAGAGTCAAAGAACCGGGCTTCTTTTTCGGAGAAAATAACTGAACGGTCATTTGCTGTAGCATTGGACACAGACAGTACATCGCTTCTCAACTCAGGACACAGAGCACATTTTCCAATCGAATGGTTCTCACTTCTTTTCCGTTCGGTACTGCGACCCGTATGGATCCTTTTCCAGTTACTTCTGTTGTTTTCTCAACGGCAAGATTTACGAAACAATTTGTCTGTTGTTGTTTTTTCAAAATTCAGATCTTCATCATTGCACATATGAGAAGTCGCACCGCTATCTAAGCACCATGCATATTTGTGTTGTGAGTGGCATTCATAGTTATATCTGTGTTAGTACTTTCATTTCTCGATCTTGTGACCATGGAAGACCCTGGTCTCAAGGATTCTGCATTTTTGTCCGCAATTCGTTTATGACATTCAGAAGACTTGTGAGCCATCTTCGAACAGTAGTTGCATCTATAACCACGGAGCACTTTGTTGTCTCTTCTGTCGTTTCCCCCTTGATTCTGCCTTCAGTTGCTAGAGCTTATCTTTAGGGTTGAATTACTCTGTCTGTTGGATGTCAAGTATACCCTTTGGCAATCTGGATTCTTTTTCGTTTTTCGAACTTCCCATTCTTTTAAAAGTTTGATTTTCAGAACATCGGGTTTCAGTAGCTCATCTCGAGATTTTATGGCACAACGAAAATTGTCGAAAGTGTCAGGAATACTGTACAACATTAATATTGAAAGAATTTCATCAGTTATCACAATATCCATTTTGTGGAGTTTATCGACTTATTCAGAAAATTCAGTCAGGTCATTGATGTCAGCTACCTTGCCAAATAGGTGTGCTTTAGTATTGTAGCCTTTCTAGCTGGTCCTTTTGATTCGTAAACCGATCGAAGTTGTTCCCAGACTTCGTATGAGCATTTGCAATTCTTTACATGACAAAGCTCACTAGGACAGATTGAAAGGATTACGTCTGCTTTAGCCTTCTGTTCAGCCAGCATTAATTTCTTAAGCTCCTCTATTTCAGCTGCAGTTGTTCCATCAACAGGTTTTGAATTCTGACCTGTAACATAATTCCAACGATAATTTTGATTTAGAATGGCTTCCATTTGAATCTTCCAAATATCATAGTTGCATTTGTTTAACTTGTCGATAATTAAATGCGACATAATCTATTTTTAAATACAATCGAAGAAACTCAACGGGGATTGATTGCATACGGTTGAATCGAAGCTTGGTATATCATGTTTTTGGTCTTCTCATTTTCCGAATAGTCCGAGCTAAGGAGTAATCATAGTGTCCTTTTCTGGACCCGTAACCGTTGTATGGTGATGACGCATAAAGTGCAACAGCCAATGCAGTGAAATTACTCTGGCTAAGACATGATTAAAAAATAGATGGAGCTTGATTATTTATTACCATAATAATATATATCAAACATAAATAAATAACAAGTTAGTAAAATCATGCATTGCATTGATTAATGATACGCTTTCCAACATACCAAAAATCATTACTTAAGTTATGAGGATAAAGGCTGTGGAATAAATCTCAGTCCAGTGCCCTGACCTTCGATCCCATTTCGATGATATTCAACAGAACCGGTTCAGTATACCTCCGAAATAACATGATAACGTTTTGTCACAATGGAAGCATTTTTACGTAAGTTATGATGCATAAGGGCTATAAAATAGATCCCGCTCCTGTGTCCTAACCTTTGACTCCATTTCGCCCATTTTCTACAGCATTCGTCCCCAGGCAGTCCTCCACGACATACAAACATTTTATCCAAATCGAATAATTTTTGCATACGTTATGACGCATAATGACGATGGAAGTAATTCCGCTCCTATGTCCTAACCTTTGATCCCATTTCGCCCATTTTCCACAGGGTTTGTGCCCAGGTGGTTCCCTACCACATACTAAAATTTCATCGAAATTGAACCTTTTTTACGTTAGTTATGACGCATAAGAACAGTAGAATGAATCCCGATCCTATGTCCTGGCTTTTGACTCCATTTCGTCCATTTTCAATAGAGCTTGTCCCCAGGTGGTCCCTTACTACATACTAAAATTTCAACGGAATCGAACAATTTTTACTAATGTTAAGACGCATAAATGCAAAGGAATGCCACCCACCCCTATGTCCTGACGTTTGACCCCACTTCACCCATTTTCAATAAGGTTCATTCCCAGGTAGTCCCCTTCAATATACTAAACTTTCATCGACATCAAACCATATTTACGCATGTTATGATGCAACAGAGCAATGGAATGGATCCTACTCCTATGCCGTGACCTTTGACCCCATTTCGTCCATTTTCAACAGGGTTCGTCTCCAGGTGGTCCCCTACCACCCACTAAAATTTCATCGAAATGGATCCATTGTTACGCGACTTATAGTGCCGACAGACGGACTGACAGACGGACGGAAAAAGCTGGATCATATACATATCTTCAACGTACGGTTGGAAAGCGTAAAAAATAGAATACAGCGACGTCGCTTAGAACACAATCTTTCGCTGTCAAGACAACAGCAGCCCTCTATAATATTCTTGCCGTTACAGCACGAAAATTTGAAAGTATTTGACCCGAGAACAATGCGTGAGAGTATACATATATATCTCACTTGACATGAATTACAATATACAAGAACAAATGAATAAATTACGTCATTACATGAGAATAAATAACAAATAAGGTTTGATTTCCAACAGTGATTGTGGATCAACTATATATAGACTTATATAAAAAAATCGACACATCAAAAATTGGGAAAAATGAGAGATTGTTACGGCAATGGTGCAGTACTCTTCCGAGGAAAATGAGAAACCGAAATTTAAATGTATTCAAATAAAGAGTGGATATAAGAATGAGCCGCCCCGGTAGCACAGTGGTCTAAGGCGCTGGCCTCTGATCATTCGTCCGAACGGGGTCCGGGTTCGAATCCCATTCAGGCATGGATGTTGTGTTTGTCTTACGGCACTGGCTCTCTCCCTTCCCTGGAACCAGTGACCCTAAACTAGGGACGGGCGACTGCTTATAGCCCATTGAGTTGCTCACGGTGGTCGTTAAACCTCCAATAAAAAAAAATAAAAATAAATATAAGAAGGAATGGGAGATGAGGTACTCCGATGCTGTTACCATAGAAAAAAATAAACAACGAGCCTGTAGTAATAATGAACCAAAGTAATCGAGGTAGTTGCCTTCAATGCACGATCTTAAAAAACAAGAGTCACTCACAATACAAATTTAAATTCGTTGGCTGAATTTAAAGATTTTATTGTATATAAGAACTTTCGGGTTTCCCTAGAACCCATCATCAGATACAGGAGAAGGAATAAATTTAAATAAAGTGTTACGTGAACATAATATAGATATCAAATATGAATATGACATAATGTCACGTGGCATCAAAGTGTCAAACGAAGTGGCATGTATCATGAAATAAAGAAAAATAAAGGAAATAGAATGCAGGTATACATATAATACTGCATTGTAAAAATAAAGGAAGGTTAGTAGGTATAAATTGTGTTGTTCTCATCAGGAGCCACAACAAAGAGCACTACAGCAGAAATCGAGATTAAGTGATTTCGTCCTCAGTTTGCCTCGTATTCGGTACTGTAAATAGTTTCCAGATTGTAGGTACAGATACTGGAACATTGTCATTACAGCATAAATATCTCTGAGTAGCAATTACAAGGCTCTCAGTGAACAGCAATGTAGAGACAGCACTAGGTGTTACGATGATGGAAGCATCATTCCAAATTGTATAGTGCAGGCCATCGCAAACGAGTCGAGACAATGCAGAATTTTTAAGTCCATTCTTTACGGCGTTATTATGTTCATTCAGTCTTGTTGCTAGTGTACGTTTTGTAGATCCTATATATTTACTATCTGGAGTGTCATCATCAATACTTTTTTAAGGGGATACTGTAAACGCCAAATTTGTTTAGCTTTGTTACTGGTCTCGAACTTTTTTAATTAACTCGAAAATGTTTGTAGTACGTATTCCAAAATCCAGGTGAAAGTTTCTGCAAATAGCTTTGAGAACAGGTGTTATATTTGGATAATAATCTATTGAACCTATATATCTACGAGGTTGTTGGTCCCTTTGGAGAGTAGTTGAGTTTTTCTTGGTGGAGCTTCTTAAGAGCTTTTTTTATGATAAAGGTGGGAAATCCATGGTTTAGGGTGATTTTGAAAATTTTGTTAATTTCACATTTTCGTCTGCTGAAACTAGATGAATGCGTAATCGCTCTGCGTAGAAGGTAAAAGATTGAAGAGAGTTTATAGCTTTTTGGATGTGCTGAAGAAGCCGACAGCATCTTGAACGAGATGCTGTCACTTGCACTTTGCAACACTCTGTATCTAGGAAACCCACTTCGGTACCTACGTTGATCCCGGCTTCTTCAGCACATCCAAAAAGCTATAAACTCCCTTCAATCTTTTACCTTCTACGCAGAGTCATCACGCATTCATCCCTGCTTCCTTTGCTTGTGGGACAGTCGAACCAGAAAGCTTCATTGAACAAAAACTGACTGGCCACTTCGAGACGCCTTAATCCTAGGCAAAAGTAACGAACGTCATTAATACAATCTTGGTTCCTCCTGAAAAGTTTTTATTACCAACTCTTCATAATGAATTGGGGCTTATGAAGCAGTTTGTGAAATCACTGCCAAAAGATGGGGAATATTTCAGATATCTGTGTTCCAAGTTCCCAAAACTGTCTGAAGCCAAGTTGAAAGAGGGAGTTTTTACTGGCCCCGACATACGAAAACTGTTATCCGATCCCCTCTTTTCAGAAACAATGGGAGAAAAAGAAAAAGAAGCGTGGGACTATTTCAAAGATGTAGTGCGCAAGTTTTTTGGGTAATACTAAAGACCTTCACTTCAAAACCATTGTACAACGCATATTGGATGTGTATAAAGCTCAAGGATGCAAGATGAGCTTAAAGGTTCATTTCTTACACTCCCATGTTGACTATTTTCCCGAAAACGTGGGAGCCCTCAGTGAAGAGCATTGTGAAAGATTTCACCAGGATGTCCGTGATATCAAGAGACGCTACCAAGGACGATGGGACGTCAATATGCTAGCTGACTACTGTTGGATGCTCAAGCAGGAAACAGAAAGTGGAAAGCGGAAGCGTGTTCGGAGAAGTATCAAAGAGAAGAAGAAAAGGTTTCATATGCAAAAAGAATGAACACGGAATGTTACGTACATTTCATGAAGAAATTGTTTGTTTATTATAAGAAATATTTTTTAGTTCATTGTAATGAAATGGTGGTTTTCTCATTATTGTTATGCTTTTTTACGCAAACACCTTGTATTTTGCAAAAATACTGTACGTGATGGAGGGGAATGGAGGTAATTTTTGGATTCAGCACATTCGAAAACATAATATTTACCAAAAACATCCCATGCAGCTGAAAAAAATATATTTTTTGCTGACCTGTGTTACATTCACTTCGCCGTACTCTTTAAAAACCACCAATGATAATTTGCATATTATGCCGTGCTGTGGCGTAAGAGCTTACCGGTTGGTCCCGAAATTAACATCACACCTACGTAAACTTGACCCATAAACATTTGTAAATTTCATGATCGTCCGCCAATTCCTTCTTGGTGTTCTTTTTCACTTTCCGGCAGTGTATATTACCAATAAAAACAGAATTTTCCAACTTGCAGGAAGTAATAAGAATTTGAACAATCAATAGAAAATTTTGAATGAAAAAAAATTGTCGAAACTGTGATTCCCCCATTCTACATTTAACTCACAAGGAATTTTACAGAAAAATGAAATTGAGAATTCTAGCCTATTATCCTTAAACGTAAGTAATTACAAAGCAGTGTTGCAGTCTTGAGAGTAGCGTGTAAAGGGGACACAGTAAACAATGTGATTAGGCGTGCCAATGTGAAACAGAAAAGAAGAGGTATTCACTGAAATCACATGACGGTACCCTTACAAATTCATAACGTTTCCACACATATGAGTCAGAGATCTTATACGAGCTCTGCTTATGTATTCTTCAAGTACTAAGGAATACCTGAGTACTCAGGATTGGAATTCTGTACTGAAATAATGTTTGCTCCATTTGTGCTGGTCACCTGTTCTGAAAAGTACTTGTCAAATTAAGCACTTAAGTGTGTTAAACGGTCTACAAACACAGACTTGAATTCTTCTCTCAACTCTATGTCATCGTCTTCTAAACACGTATGTGCAGAGCAGGAATGCGGTAATTTACATCTTTATCATTCAACCTTTTCTTCCACAACAATGATTTCTTTCTGAACGCTGAAATTTTATTCCGACAATTTCAGAATCTGGATCTCAGTACTTTGGAGGGATACATTTAATGAAATGAGATTCTCAATTATATCGGACACTATGCCATCTTCAAAACAAACTTACTGTCCACGAACTTCTCGAAACAGGACAGTTTTTCTTCAAAAAGATAAAAATGAAGTACACTCCGTAGTTCATACATCCCTTTCAAGACATTTCTACGTGACAGCCAGAGAAAGTTTCATTGATAGAGTAGGGAAGTGTGTTTAGTCCCAATATCAGAACACATTTGTTCAACACACCTGGGCTTACGTGCTCGAATTTATTGAAGTTACGACTTGGCTCACTGAATGAATGGCATCATTGAGGGCTCAGTCGATATACACTCACGAAACAATGAAATTTGCGCACCAAGAAGGAAGCAGCGGATTGAACTGAAATTTTATAGACGTTGTGATAGAGATGAATGATACACATAATGGCGAAAAAGAGCTGCAGGACAATTACAGAAGGATCTGTGGCACGTAGTCCGTTCATCTTCAATAGTGCATCGCACTGCCTCCTGCTGCGGTACATGCTGCAAATGCGGTCCGCCATGGAGGCGAACATTCACCTGATGTTGTCCTGCGACAGACTGGCGTACACGTGTTGGACGGTGTGCTCCAAATCCCGGATAGTGCGGCTCGGCGGCAGCTGGCGTTTCAATTCCTTCTACACATGCTCGATGGGGATCATGCCCGTTGAGCGGGCAGGCCATGCAAGTGTCTGTACATGACGTAGGTAGTCCTGGGCAAACCGAGCCGTGTGCGGGCGAATATTACCCTGCTGGTATAGCGTACCTGGAGCCGTAGAATCTCATACACATACCGCTAGCCCGTCAATGATCCACGCACCACTATTAGAGCTGATCGTCTATTGTAGACCCCCTAAACCATAATACTTGCAGTGGGGGAAGTCTCTGACAGTCAGTGTTCTCTGGTTGCCAACTATTTGTCTAAAAATCTTTTCCACGTCTTCACACAAAGCCAACCGGAATGTTAAAAATCTCAAGAGAATGTGGAACATTTCTTGATGAACTCTCGGACCCACCATAAGGAGGTCACTTAACGACAGTCCGAAGTGCTCTTGCCCGAAACATCAAACACCACGCGGATTCTTGTAGTACTACTCGAAGACTACACTACACAATCATGTGGAAGATAAAAACTCACTTGCTTAGAAATTTCAGTTTCTGCCTCTCTTTGCATATGGACCAGGTCTTCGTATTCACTCATAAAGGACCAATACTGTCTGTATAATTCAGGGTTCCTTGAGAGTGAGTTCTCCAAGTACCTTACGCGCTTCACGGCAAGTTGCTTTGAGTCTCCCAGATGTGAGGGAGGTACGTGAAAAGGCAGCGTCACAATGTATCTGCCATTCTCGTCTCCTGAATGCGTATCTTTAAAATGAGTTCCACGTGCTTGTTCAGCCATCGTAAAGGAACTAGCCACAGAAACGGAATCCAGTTCCCAAAAACTAGATGCCCAATCGTGAAGATCTTTTAAAATGTGATTCACATAAGAGGTAGATGACTTCACCTGAAACGATCCAGCCCAGTTCCGTACGTACCGCAGAGGGTTTGTCGTCTTTTGCCTTAATGCTATATCCCTTCAACAAGGGCAGAGAGATATTTACTCCTAGCAGTATATCAACGCTGAAGGTTTGTAAAAGTTAGGGTCAGCCAAAATCATATCAGAAAACAGTTCTACTAAAGAGGAATCAAGTGGAGAATATGGCAGTTTTCCAATAATTTTGCTGAGTACAAAGACCGAAGTTGAAAACGTAGATGTAGTCTTGTAATATGGGCTAAATTTAATCTGTGTTACCCCATTGGCATGCCAGCTTCACGAACCCAAAAAATGAAAAAGCCACTCGTGTTTTCTCCATACAAAGGTTAAGTATGTTAGCACAAGATTCAGAAACAAAACTTGCCTGGTAACCGGGATCTAGAAGCGCCCGACATAACGGATAATTTCCTGACACATCCTAAACTCGAATGACAGGTCTACATAGCAGAACTTGTTGCGGCTTATTAAAATCTGAAACACGCGACCTAATCATCAATGATGTTATCTCGAGCCCCTTCCTCAACGCTGAGTGCTCGGGAACTTTAATTTCAGCAGAAGGAGTAGTTGGAGAAACAAATTGTGCCCTGTACCCAGGTTCTTCATTACATTGCTTAACTTCATTATTACGAAAGCACAGTAGAGTATTATGGTTCCGGGCACAAATTCTGCAAGGATGTTTACTCTGACAAAGGTTCACTTGATGACTGGGCAATATACAATTGAAGCATAATTTTTGATGTTTCACAAATTCTACTCTCTTCTGAACGGTCAGCTTTAGGAAATAATTACACTTGTTTAGATTGTGATTCATTTTAGAAAATAAACACCGACCTTTGACTACAGAAACGAAATTTGATACCTCAGGTTGAACAGGCTTTTTATGAGAGATCCCCTGTCATTTTGTAAAGTACGCACATGCCTCTGTATAACCTCCAACTGATTTAGTTGAGGAATGTTGTTGGCTTCTAAGGTTCTCTCCCACTATCCACGAGTTGTCGTATCCAGCTCTTTCTGCACAATAAACAGCAACAGAGTGTCGGTAACTCCGTCACAGTTCAACTCAAGGCTCTCTAAAGCACGAACGCATTCAACAGTGCTGTTCACAATATTTAAAAGTTGAGCTGCAGATTCATTGTTGACCGCTGGCAGCGAAACTAATTCCCTTATAATGTTGAAGACCAACTCACGTTTATTAGAATATCTCTTTTTCAACAAATCCCACGCAACCTTGAAATTAGCATCGCACAATGACAATGATTGGACGTACGAAGAGCATCTCCTCTCAGACACCCCTTCAAATACTGAAGTGTCTGTGAATCAGACAGATTGTCATTCAATAACACAGACGCTGTAAACAAATCTTGGAAGGAGACCCACTGAGTGGCATTTCCACCACTAAAAAATAGAATTGACAATTCTGGCAGGCGAAACGGCACTGATTTTTAGCTCACCGTGATGTTATTTGCTGGAACCAAGGGTCCAGACATTTTCCTCAGCAGTATCAAAGCCAAATTATCACTCAAAGCCATAATTACAATGTCAGCAAACGCACTCTAAATCACCATAGGTTGAGTAAATAAACTCTTTGCTCTTTCCACGTTAAGCAACGCACAGCAACTGAAAAATTGTTATCCGGCCGTCGTCGGGGAAACGAACCCCGATTCTCTCGATATCCAGCCGAGTGCATTTGCCTTATACCACAGCGGCTAACAATTCACGGTGCTATGGGTGTTTTTTTCCAGTAAGCACTCAACTGACGCCACGTATTTAGATGATTTTCACTATAGGTTGAAATCACTCTTGAGGACTCACTTATTTTATCACGCACATCCCAAACTCACCAACGGCTTGCCGATGAATTTCATATGTGAAGTCGCCGCCATATCCAAGAGGGCCGAAGGTATTTCCTGCTCGGCGGACCAAAATGAAGAATCTTAACATGCACTAATGGAGGACTGTATGAATTTGAAGCTGTTCCAGAGCTCTTTTAATAACACACCATTATATCAATAAACCAGTTGATACACTGTAAACATAAACAAACGTTGCCGTAAGCAACCCACACTCGCAACACAGGCGAAAACAGAAACACATCAACTCAAACTCACATCGCTACAATTTTCCCTACAGCAAGAGAGTAAAACAGGGACGCAGCTCTGTGGCGACATCCATTGGCTACGATAACAACAAATGAAACTAAGTATTCTACAAATGTAAATCAGCTTGAGTGTTTAAGTAAATGAAAAACAACCAATCAGTGTACTCCATTTTAAAATAACACACCATTATATCAATAAACCAGTTGATACACTGTAAACATAAACAAACGTTGCCGTAAGCAACTCACACTCGTAACACATGCGGAAATAGAAACACATCAACTCAAACTCACATCGCTACAATTCTCCCTACAGCAAGAAAGCAAAACAGAGACGCAGCTCCATGGCGCCATTTATTGGCTAAGATAACAACAAATGAAACAGGTATTCTAAGAATGTAAATCAGCTTGACTGTTAAAAGATGTAAAAAACAACTAATCAATGTACTCCCTTCTAAAATCTTATATAAAAAGTAGTAATGATCGACATAGAAATCCTATTACCTTTTCTGTGTGCTAACATATCGACCATTTTCTGACAATTGTTTTATCGATATTCTGAAAATGAACCCAACAACCTTTATATTGTGGTGAATTCAAATGATAAGCAATAAAATTTTATGAATGTTTTAAAATTTCAATATGAATTTATTCTTCCTGTGCTTCTTTAACCGTATCAATATTCGAATGGAAATTCGTGATACCGGAGTAATTACATTCCAAATATGGAAAACGGCATACTCTAAAATATTGACTAATCACGCATTGTGTAACTTTTAACAATGCATCAGTTTTCAAAACTGCTTTAAAGTATATCTAAAGACGCAACCCCTCAGGTCAAGCTAATGCTAAAAGTTTCTTTATAAAATCTGTTTTTAAGATTTGATACTGCGCGAAGTAGTTGAATATTAAAATCATCACCTGCAAATACAGGAGACGATTGGTAGATAAGAAATATGCATCGCTTTTCAGCTGTTCAGTGGGAGCCCTAAGTTAACCTCGCAAGCGCAACTTCTTGAGAAGTGTGTAGATATTTCTAACTTCAGAAATCGTTCTATATAAATTCGCGGCTTGAATTTTGTAAAGAGCGTCACCAGTATGAGGTATTAATTTGCTTTCTTTACCTACTATTTTCTCTGATTCATTGCTTTTCTGACAGAAATATTTATTTTTGAATTGAGCTGTGTCGTATGCCAAAGAAACAGTGAACGTGAGAAGAAAGATGGACGATGATAAAGATAAGAGATAAAATGGACTTGTAATTCCCGAGAAGAAAGGTTTAGTACACATTCTTCAACAGAGTAAAATAAAAGTGAAATGCCAACTACAACAACTACTAAAACACGTGTAACTTTAAATACATCATATTCTTCAGATCTGACAAAAAGTAATTTCTTTGGGTTAGCTAAAGGGAAAGTTAAAATTAGCTATTAATTCTGATTCTCAGGTTTTTTAAGTTTTTTGAATTTGTTATTTTAAAATAAGAATACTTTATTTTCCTGGCTATCTCTCAATTAATTATGAAGCTGCTTTCGTAATCCCACAAAAATATATAAAATTTTAAACCTCTTGAGTTATTCACATAACGCTTTCTTAGCATTCCTTCCGAAAATTAGGCATTTTTTTTTTCTTCTGAGCTTTTCAAGGGTGAGATCATCCATTCCACACACAGAAAAAAATAATTACGCAATATAAGTGAATAGAAGAATAAAATGAAACGAACGGAACGAATGGGAAAAACTTATATATACTTTTTTCGGCTTTTCTTTACTGAATTATTTTCAGAGATGGGATCAATTCAAGATGCTGAATTTCAGGGATGATAAATAAGAGAATTTGCCCGATATTTCCCATTCATCATTCCTGATGGGAATGCGTGAGCCTGTCGCTCCAATTTTTCAGTCACCTATAAGAAGTGGCCAGTTCCTCCCAAACTCAGGAAAATCAGCGACAGAACATTCGCCTAAAACAATTTAAATCGTTTTACCCCGAAATGTTACTTTTCAAAATAAATCAAAGAGTGGCATTGTTTAATAGCTACACTGGTAAAAATTTCACCGTTAGATTACGGGCAACGGACAGCAACTGGGGGCCCGGTCATTGCCCGCAAAAATATGGGCGCAACCGTAAATTATAAGCTCGTTATTTGAAGAGCAATGCCCGTAAAAATAAAATATGCCTGTATTCATTTAAGCCGTAATTTGAGGGGCAAGGCTCATAAAATGAAAGTTTGACCGTAATCGGCTAATCAGAAATTTGAAGGGCAATGCCCGTAAAATTAAGGTTTGACCGTTTTCAGTTAAGCCGTAATTTGAAGAGCAATTCCGTAAAAATATAGTTTGATTGTATTCAGTTAAGACCGAATTTCACAGGCTTAACTGAATAGTTTTCAGTTAACCGGTAATCTGAAATTAAAAAGTCTGACCTTATTCATTTGAATTTCAGAGCAATCCCTGTAAATATCAAGTTTGGCCATGTTTAGTTAAGCCTCATGCATGGCGAGTAGTCACCGACTTTTACAGTAAATGCATTTTTGTGGAAGAGTGTGTGAGTGTGAAATTGTTGGATACTTACTTGCATCATTACCAATCAATTCAGTTCTAAATGTGAGTAATGATATTTTCATATCTTAAAATCAGGTTTAGTACAATATGATAAGTAATGACATCAGTTACACACAGATTTGTTTGACATTAGGCTTTACGAACTCTGTACACACAGTTGGTTGAACAACACTTACGATTCTTTTAGACACGTTTTAATTGGAGAATTATTTCTAAAGCACAGTTGGTTGAACAATACTTAGTTTCTTTTAGACATTTTAATTTGCACATACGTACTTATGTTGTATTTGTATGAATGAATACAAAGGGCAGTTATGTAGTAAAGATATGTACAGGCATATTCTTGTATTTATATGTTATATTATTAATGACAAATAGAACTACGAACTGGCATCCGAGTACATTGCGTCTATAGGGTATTCAATCCACAATGGTGTCAAAGTTGGTATTTCATGTAGGTTTTGGCTAGTATTACATTTGACATAGGGTTGAATCATGCTTTTCCTGTTCTCACATTCACAGCCTTGTGTGCTGGTTCATTTTACATTTACTGAGCACTGTCTTGTCAGTGTTCCCACAACTTTTACTGTCTTGTTTCCTATCTCTAATTTTTGGATATTAACCTACATTTCACATTTTTAGTAAAATTATGTCAAAAACTGGAAGTACCGCTTTTGAAAGATCACATTGCTTCCCCATAATTAAGGTATCAGAAAGAAAAGAAAAAAAAATACTTGAATGGAAGTGAGAGCTTTTGAACTTGACAGGGCATAATTTCAAATCTCAGACATCCACCCAAAGAAGAAACACTTGCTTAGACCCTGAATCTAACTGAGCCATTTTAGAACATTAATGCATATCAATATTTCTAAAATATTAAATTTTCCTGTTTGGGATGTTTTCGAAATGACTTCAAGTGATTAAAGCTGTTCTTTCCTTGGTGTGTTGCCACAAGGAAACAATTTGGAGCACAAACGTTTTTTGGAATGCTATTAAATAGTTGTATTTATAATATCTTGGTATTACCTTAAGAGACTGAAACAATTTTTAATTGATGTACAAATCAGGTGTTTAGTGACAAAGGAAAAGAACACGTCAGAATCCCTAAATTTCTCAAAAAACTACTTCATCGTATCATTTTGTACCAATTTCAGCACTATCATCTTAAAACATGAAATACATGTTTGCACATTGAAAATTTTGAATAGACCTTTAAAACAAGAATGCAAAACATGTAAAAAAAAATTCATATTTTTTAACTTAAAAAAAGTGGCTTCTGATTTATCTTAAAATATAAATTTTCCTGGGCATCCAGGTTTTACTACCTGGGTAGGTAAATAATTTATGTATATACCCAGCTGGGCATGTAACATTTCAGATATTTTTCAAGCCCTGCTTAAAGTGACACAGGTAAAAGATTTCACTCGCAGAAATTTAGAATGTAATCAATTTTTTTCATTTAACTTTAATTACTACATTTGCAAAGCAAAGAAACTGTTCATGATATATTTTCACCGTCATTTTCTTGGCCAGAATTTATCAGATTCAGTAAAAAAAGAATAACAGTCGAAACTTGTTATAATGAAATTCAAAGGGGACAGAAAAAATTTGTAGCAATGTATTGTTCTTAAAACATTACAAATTTTTTATTAAAAAGTTGGTATGTACACAGAAATTTTCATTACGCATAAGATTGCAATGCTGTAAAAGCGAAATAGTACCCACAGAGACAAGCAAAGGTAATTTTTTTGTAATGGGAAAGTACCCACAGAGACAAGCAAAGGTATTTATTTTGTAATGGGAAGTTTTTGCTAAAGTAGTAGTAACGAAATATATAAACTTTAATTAATCTGTATGTATGAAATTATGTACGGTATATATTTTTACTGATACGTATCAGGGCTCGAAAAATACCATGCCTGGGTCGTGTGAATCATTGGCCTGGGCTGGTAAATAAATAATCTAGTTGCCCAGACTGGGCAACTAAATCTAAATATGAAGTTCAGAATATAATTTTCTACTACAAGAAAAAAGACAGTCATCGCATGTCATGTTGCTTTTCACTGCTAATCATTGGAAGTTGTACTATTGTTACACAGTGCCAAGGACAGAAGAATATCACTTCTTTAATTATATTATGCTCTAGGTCCTCTTCTTTTTTTTTTTTTGATTGAAGGTTTTACGACCACCGTGAGCAACTCAATGGGTTATAAGCAGACGCCCGTCCCTAATTTAGGGTCACTGGTTCCAGGGAAGGAAGAGAGCCAGTGCAGTAAGAGAAACACAACATCCATGCCTCACCGGGTTTCGAACCCTTCTCGGACGAATGGTCATAAGCTATCGTTTAGACCACTGCACCACCGTGGCGGCGTCCATAAATTGGAAGCATATGTACTGCTCCAAATGTTGTTTAAAGTCAGCGACTGAATGCATGCCTCTGATGGAACTAGCCTCCTGTGTTTATTGACAAAGGGTGAAAGCTTGAACAAAAGGAACATGACAGAATCCCTAAATTTCTCAAATACTAATTTCAGCATCATCATCACGCATTTATGCACTGAACATTTTAAATACAGACCCTTGAAACGAAAATACGTAAAAAAAGTTCATACACTGACGGAAAAAAATCCCAACACCACGAAAAAATAGTTGTAGAGGAATGAAATGGCGGCAATACATTTGTATAGGTAACATATTTAATCGATTAAGGTTTCAAGATCACAGCTTAATGTAAGTACGGGAAGAGTCATTTTAAATGTGAAATGCTGGTACATTAATAACCGGTGTAACCGCCAGAATGTTGAATGCAAGCACGCAAACGTTCATGCATTGTTTCGTACAGGTGCTGGATGTCAGTTTGTGGGATGGAGTTCCATGCCTGTTGCACTTTGTCGGTCAATACAGGGACGGTTAATGCTGGTTGGTTGTGACGGTGGAGTTGTCGTCCAATGATGTCAGATACGTGCTCAATTGGTGAAAGATCTGGTGATCTAGCAGGCCACAGCAACATCTCGACACTCTGTAGAGCATGTTGGGTTACAACAGCGGTATGCGGGCGAGCGTTATCCTGTTGGAAAAACACCCCTGGAATGCTGTTCATGAATGGCAGCACAATAGGTTGAATCATCAGACCGACGTACAACTGTGACGTCAGGGTGCGTGGGATAACGATAGTGCTCCTGCTGTCATAGGAAATTGCTCCCCAGGCCATAACTCCAGGTGTAGGTCCAGTGTGTCTCGGCCGCAGACAGGTTGTTTGCAGGCGCTCACCTGGCCTCCTTCTAACCAAACCATGGCCATCACTGGCACCCAGGCAGAACCGGCATTCATCAGAAAACACAACAGATCTCCACTCCATCCTCCAATGAGCTCTAGCTTGACACCACTGACGTCGCAAACGGCAGTAGTTTGTAGTAAGTTGAATGCACGCTACAGGGCGTCTGGCTCGGAACTGTTCTTCAAGTAACCGATTTGTAACAGTTCGTTTTGTCACTGTGGTGGCAACTGCAGCTCGAATTGCTGCCGCAGACGCAGTACGATGAGCCACTGCCATACGCCGTACATGGCGGTCTTCCCTCTCAGTAGTGCCACGCGGCCGGCTTTAACTCGGTCTTCTTAAGGCAGTACCTTCCCTTGACCACTGCTGCCAACAATCATGCACAGTAGCTACATTCCTGCCAAGTCGTTCTGCAATATTGCGGAACGAAAATCCACCTTCTCGTAGCCCTATTACACGACCTCGTTCAAACTCCGTGAGCTGTTGATAATGGCTTCTTCGTCTTCCTAAAGACATTCTTGACTAACATCAACACACTACGTCGAATCTCAACGATAACTAACGCTCACGAACGTTACAGCGCGTATTTACAGCAAACCTGTTTTGTATATTCCGAGGGGCGCTACTAGCACCGCACGTATGCGCCGAGCACGAAATTTGCATAGACGTCATCTTACAGATGTACTCTCAACGCCTACTAACTGTCGTTTATCTAACACAACCCCTTCTTGGTGTTGGGATTTTTTCCGTCAGTGTATTTTTTTAACTTGAACAAGAGTCTGATGGATGATGCTGCACGTTGTCCTGTTGAAAGATGACACTATGGTCTGGGTAAACCTCTTGCAGATATGGATGGAGATGGTTCACCACATTTCCTCATTACTTAAAGAAGAGCCCGATAAATGATGCTGTGCGTTGTCCTGTTGAAAGATGACACTATGGTCCGGGTAAACCTCTTGCAGATATGGATGGAGATGGTTCACCACATTTCCCCATTACTTAAAGAAGAGCCCGATAAATGATGCTGTGCGTTGTCCTGTTGAAAGATGACACTATGGTCCGGGTAAACCTCTTGCAGATATGGATGGAGATGGTTCACCACATTTCCCCATTACTTAAAGAAGAGCCCGATAAATGATGCTGTGCGTTGTCCTGTTGAAAGATGACACTATGGTGCGGGTAAACCTCTTGCAGATATGGATGGAGATGGTTCACCACATTTCCCCATTACTTAAAGAAGAGCCCCATAAATGATGCTGTGCGTTGTCCTGTTGAAAGATGACACTATGGTCCGGGTAAACCTCTTGCAGATATGGATGGAGATGGTTCACCACATTTCCCCATTACTTGTACTTACTGATTACATGCAGAGGATACATGTGCACAATTTATAATAACTGCATGTGACAATATTATGTGGCACTTCATTATCACTCTGAATATGTAAAACGTTGGATTCCTAATGCAAAGATAACACAGAGAGAGAGAGAGAGTGTGTGTGTGTGTGTGTATTGAGGCAACATGATGATATCACCAAACCCCTCTTACTAGTAAACGAACCACCGCTTGTTTGGTACATAGGTAGGGCATCAGTGCACTCATATTGATGGTAATTTCATATCACTATGGATAAACATCAGGAAAAAGAAAATTTATAGTGGGGTGCCCAATGCATAGGTCATCATCATCGAGATGGTACAAGAATTGCAATATTACCATTTGATAGTATCAAAAGTATTGGAAATATCTCATTTCTAGAATAACATCACATTATGGACAGCGTGATACGTGGACAAAGGTAATGGTTAAATGTGACCATTGACACCTGTCTCATATAAGTGCAACCACCCAGAGAGCACTAATTGCACAAATCACTGCCAACTTCAATGAGGGAAATGCCAGAAAAGTACGTCTTTACCAAGACCACCAAGCGATCATTAGCCATAATAGGTTTGGGGAGCAGCTGACCCTAGCCTAGCTGCTCTCATAACCTATTACGATTAATGATTGTTGCTGAAACCACATTTGGACAGCACGCCTTTAACAGGCAGAAAGAACATCAACACTAAACCTTTGAGGACTGGGGGTCTCCTGGTTTACAAAGCGTAAGCTGATTTCTAAAGTACCAAAGGCTCTTAACATGTGCATATATGCATTTCAGCTTAAACAACAAATCACAACAGTAATTTAACAGAGATATAATCAACATTGTCAGTTATGCATCAGAAGCTGCTGAATGTATTCATCTCATGAAGTGTATGAAGGGTAAGCTACCAAATGTCAATAAAATGATAAAAATTCAGTTTCTTACAATTGTCCCAGATTTCTGGCCAAGACAAAAATTAAAAATGTGTTAATAAATTTAAGATATCCAAACCATTAAGTTTAATAGAAGCTGCTGAGAGAAATGGTAATATTTGCAATATTAAGCTATATAGATATACCAGTAAGAATGAATTAACTTAGGGTTAGCCAAATAAGTTGAAAGCAACTCAAATGAATATGTTCGCTGCAGGGTTGGCAAGTTTTTGACGGTTTTAATCATTACATTAAAAATCTCCGTCAAAAATCTCAAATACATGTGCATTTCAATGTAAAAAAATACCTTTTTAAGATAACATACATTGTATGTAAGGTTTAAAATGCCAATAATATGTGAATGATAAACTAGCATAGGATTATTAAATAATAAAGTTATCTACTTTCTAAGTATTTATACATAATAAGCAATATGGTAAGATTTCTCTTGTTAACCCATACAATAAATTCAAGCATATTATGAATCAATCCATACTTTCTGGACCAAAACTTGTTTTTGTTTTAACATGGAATGTTTTTGCTTTGCTTTAATCAGATGATTGCATTTTAAGTAAGGGGTACCACACAGCTCTAGGGTTTCCCTGTCTGGAAATAGAAAAGTGTGAGGGTCAAGATGTCCCCTAAGGAAGTTCAGAATGAGAAAAAAGAAATTATTTTTTGTCAGACAATTAAGGATGCCATTTAAAATATTCCACATCCCAGCAGAAGTCTCTAGGCAAGGCCACAGAAGGCCAAGTTGGATTATGCCAGAGCATAGAGACTTCTTACTCAATCCTTGCGCAAGTTTGCTCTAAACCTTTTTGAGTGTCTTGAGTTTATAAAAGGTTAAGCAGTTTTAACTTTTGGAAAAGTGTTTCATTTTCCACACCTATCTCCAAAGACCACTAAGTCCTTGACATTAGATTGGTTGTATGCAGTGTTGTAAAGCTTTATCGTATATGTATTGATATTAAGAAGATGGGGCTTTTAACAGTATTATTCCCCTGCAATACTTTTATTATACTTCAGGATCATTTCTATTTTAAGTGCAGTAACTATGCTGTTCAACACTTTTGCATAGTTTTCCACTTAGTATTTTGCATTTTTTTGGCTATTTGCCTTCCGGTGTGGAAAGATTTTACATTAGCTTTTGCTCAATGATATATTTGCCACAAAACACTGTTTATTATACTTCAGGGTCATTTCTATTGTTTTTCAGCTTTTTACCTAGTATGTGCTTTTTGCGTCATGTTAAGTTTCTTTGTGGGTTTTTTGCAGCATTTTTATACGGTATTTCTCGCCCAAATCACCAGTTCTTATACTTCTGGATTATTACCTTTTTAACTATAAAGCAAATACGAAGTGAAAAACCAGTTGTGCAGAAAAATTTCAGGGACTAATATTTCCCCAGAACGATATTTTTTCTGTCCGAAATTTCCCCCAAAACTGTAGCGGACTTTCATACAAGTTTAAGCGAGTATTAGATCTATATGTTGATGATTAAGAACTAATCCTTTAAAAGCCTATTACTTTAAAATTTAAAATAAAATTATTTTAGACTTAAAATGTCTGAAGCTTTTTTGGGTATAGGTGAAAACAGTGGTGGGGCAGAGACGCTGAAAAATAAACAGCTAAAAAAATTTCTGCAATTAACTAATTTATTTTATTCTAGCATTTCAAGCGTATAATTGTGCCATATAATTTTACTGAATGAAATTTAAATTAAGACTTAAATCCTTTGAAAAATGCATTGGTCATTCGCTTTAAAATGTGCGGAAACCCTAATAATTTTTCAGATCGGCGCCTACGACACATAAGCTGCCATTAGTTTCAGAAAATTTTTGTTAGCATGACTAATGGTTGTGCCGCACTTATTACTCGTGCCACGCTGTCTACGCCTTGCTACTAGTAAAGTCGTTTGGGATCGGTGAATCATTTGCCAGCGGCAGTTTACAGTACGTCACTGTGTTCATAACCTCTTGTATTTAAAACATGACATTTTTCAAAATTAATTACCTGATTACTATGCAGTAAATTACTCTTACCTTTTGCGTTATACTCTTCGTTAATAAGTCAATTTTTCGTTTTATTATTATTACTGCTATTGTTATTTTACCTGCGGGCAAAAATTTCCCCACAGCTGCCCTAATTTCCCCCGAACTTCGTTCGAGTTCGGACAAATTATGCACCCCTGTGAAAAACTACAAAACTATGTAAGAATATTATTTATCGTTCTTACATAGTTTTGTAGTTTTTTACTTAGTATTGCTCTTTAGCGTCTAGTTATATTTCAGTGTTAAGCATTTATTTTTTCAGCCTTTTCTACATGGTATTTATCACCTAAGTCCCCGTTTCTTGTATTCCAGGATCATGTTTTATTTTTAACTACAGCGATCGCATTTTTTACCGCATGCATTATTTATCTTAAGCTTTTCCCCACTCCGTACATCTCCAGGCTTTCCTTGAGCAAAAAATGTAGTGTATGATCACGGCCAGTTTTTTGCAGTATTTATGTATCCTTAGCTGTATTAGTTTTTTCCAGGAGAGTGAGAACACACTAGCACCTCGGATCACTTGATCTCATTTTCAAGGCTTTTCACCTTTGTGTGCCCCCTCCAGGAGTTTATTTGGGAGGAGGGGGAGACCTTTTTTTGGACCTGTAGTGTGTGACCTTCACCTTTCGGTAGTATTTAGGTCTCCTTAGTCCTTCTGTTTTTTTCCAAGAGACTGACAGCACACTGGCATCACAAATTAACCTAATCTCAATCTAGCAGATATGCTAAATTTAGTGAAAGATATTACACTTGCCAAATTTAGCGAAGGATTAAAAGCTTATAGACATCTTCAACGGCAATGAAACCGGACTTTTTTTAGAATGTCTGAGAAAACTTTAGCTTTTTAGGTTAAACAATGTTACGGCGGAAAAAAAAAGTATAGACTTACGGTTCTACTTTGCTGTAATGCTGATGGCTGTAAAAAATTATCCTCTATAGTCGTCTGTAAATCCAAGAGTCATCGCTGCTTCAAATGCATGAAAAAAATTGCAGTGTGAATATGCTAACAGCAAAAAAGTGTGGAGGACTTTGAACATCTTTTTGAAATTCCGTCAGAAGTTAGATAGGAAAATGGAAAGAGAGAAATGGCAAGTGTTTTTATTCTTGAATCAGTGTCCTGCTTACCTTCCCGACCTACTGATGCTCAGCAATACGAAAGTGGTGTTTCCCCCTGCAAATTGCAAGAGTAAGCTTCAGCCACTGGATTTGAGGATTATCCATTGTGTGAAAGTTAACTACAAGACAGTGGCGGCGAAAAGTGAAGTTCGTTGACCGGGCCCAAAATTTCAAATCGTGGTGTACCCTCTACCTTCCTGCTTCCTGGAACAAACAGAAGAAAAACCATGCCTAAGGAGCTTTGTTGGGAATTAGGACCACCCAACCACTTACCTAGATGAACTTTCTAAGGCACATCACAACAATTGCATATATGCCAAATAAAAAAATAATGAAAATAAAAATATTGGCTGAAATTGTTGACCGGTTCTGCAGCCACTGCTACAGGAACACTTTGGTTCACAGAATTCTCACTACTCTTGAACTAAAACAAGCGTCCGTCCTCGATGCTCTTCATATGCTCTGTTCATCATGGAAAAATAACTGAAATTGCGTTATGAATTGTTTTAAGAAAGCAGGCTTTTTTCAGTCAGAAAATCAAAATGAAAAACAGTTGGCAAAATGTGTAGATTAGCATCCTAAATTATTTCGTCGGAAAAATGGTACCTGGAAAAAAGTGCGATATACAGATTTTAGTGTATGGAAATAAATGGCAAATGGTGCAGAAATTTCATATTTTAAAAGTGTGTTAAAGATTTTTATAGTGACATTGACCTGTGAGTCCGACGCTGTGAAGAGAAGCTGCGATAGGCCTAATGCATTGCTCCAGTGAAGATGTGAAGCTTTGGTCCGTTAAAAGGAAGGTTTGTTGCTGTGTAGAAATGACGGGCATAAGAGTACAAGAGAAAGAGGACTTATGTTATTCGCAGAAGAGCAATAAATGTTGTAGTGATACGCTGCAGAAAATAGGTCCACAGCATCCACCCTTTATTTTGTTGTAACCTGTACGTTGTTGGCAGGAAAAACCGGATAAAACCTCTTCGATTTGCAAAAGATACATATGAGTAAGATAGAAACTGACATGCGAACAAGCTATTAACAGGAGAACCAAAAGTGCAGTGACACAGCAAATCTGTTCAAACCGGAACCGAAAGTTATAGTTCCCCAGTTTTCTGTACAACATAGAAAAGCGTATTAGTACTTTCGGTAAATGTGTACTTTGGCATCCTAAATCATTTCGTCTAAAAATTTAACCGTGTGTGAAAAGTGCGACACACAATTTTTTAAGCATGCAAAATAATGGGAAAAGGTGAAAAATTATAGTAATTTTTGATAAAAGTAAATAATTTTTCCGAAATATTAACCTGCGAGTACGGTGGTTTGAAGCAGTTGGTGCGGGAGGCTGAAGCGATGTTAACGGCCACCACGTGTAGGTGCCGTGCGTCGGACCGGAGTACGAGTTGGTAGCGAATGCGCGGAAGAATACGACAGCAGTAGGGTATATTTTTCGAAAGAGTGTAGTGCGTCGTGTAACCGTGCGCAAAAAGTAGTTTAAACCTGTTTTATTTATTTTTTGAAAAAGATATGTGCAGAATGTCGTTATTAGTGGTTTCACAATGTCTCCGAATGGAAAGAAATTAAGGAATGTAAAATAATTTATGTACGACAGAAATTTTGAGGAAGACGTTTTGGTTCCGGTTGAACCCAAAGTTTTAGTTTTGGTTTGGACGATGTGCACAGGTAGGCGATTTCTTCAAGCACTTCATTTGCAGTTCTGCTGTTATTCAGTACATCGTAGCTCACATTTTCCCCTCGTGACACGGATATTTTTCAAAATAAACAATTTTCTTCAATTCATATATCGTACTATAGCAGGGAGGCCTACAGCTTCTTGTATTGTGGTGGATAATGAAAATTTAAGCCCTGACTAAATCCGAAATGACTGACGATTTTGTACTTCCGCTTTCTCAAAATTACCCTTCAGAAAAAAAATCTTGCAATGCTGCGCGAAGTCGACCTCTTTCTTTCCGCGTATGCCTACAAGACTTTTCGATTACTACGTACTGCTGAACCGCTTCCTTCTGCATTCTTCCGCTCATTACTTGCCCTTCTCAACGAAGCTTCCATTCACCAGACACCACCTTGGACGAGGGAGCGGTGACGCCGTCGCCGCTCCCTCGTCCTATGCCTACCGCACGTACTCTTCCAAACCATCGCACTCCCCAGGTAAATACTTCGGAAAACTTATTTTCTTTTACCTAAAAATACTACATTTTTGCACTTTTTCCCATTATTTTGCATGCTTAAAATATTGTACGTCGCACATTTTCCCACACAGTTAAATTTTTCCGACAAAATAATTTAGGACGCCAAAGTACACATTTACCGTACTTTCTATTTCGGATCAGGGAATCATATACGAAAGAATGAAAAATTTCACATCTGCTTTAGAAACAATGACAACATGAACAAAGTATATTGTGTAGCATATGAGTATAACAGGGTTCGCTCTCCTGGCAAGAAGGCATGTGCTTGTAGTCATCAGCACGTGAATTACACGCTGCAGCGAATCTTCCTTTCCACGAAGCAAATCTTCACATGGTTGCATAGCGATGCGTTAGGCCTTCCGCAGCGTCACAATCACAGGTCAATATTTCACGTTTCCGACGAAATAATTTAGGACACTAATCTACACATTCACCAAATAATTTGCCAATGATGAAGATTGGAGTGCCATATCAGGAGAATTCAGTAGTTTTAAAGAGTTTGTAGAAATCGATGAAAATGCATTATCGGGGGAATTGAGGATATTCAAGAAATAGCCAGTGAAATTCAGGATGATGATGAAGAGACATAACGAAGAATTAAAAGATCACCAGACTGTCACGAAAGCAGTAGAAGCTTTGGAAACACTGTCACTACATACAACTCACCGATGCATCTAATTGCCACACATTCCTGTTTCAACGAACTTGAAAAAGCTGTTTTCAATGAGAGCAACGGCAGAAACAATCTTCATTTTACACAACTTTAAAAAACCATAAATGTAAACAAGGTAGGTAATTAAAATTTTGAGATCATGTAATTTACATTTGAGTAATTTAAGCTTTTAAGTGTTAAATTAACTAAGTAAATTCAATCATTGATATTTTTCTTAGTTTGCATGTTATTCTCATGTTAATTACATTTTAAACGTAATTTTGGCACTAACTTTTACTTATGCTGCGCTCTCATTTATGCGTGCTTTGGTTTGCGCTGACATATATGTGAGATATTACTATATACATGTGACAATGAGATGATTATAGATATAATTTTAAAAATATAGATTTTGGCTCCTCTGGTTTCCAAATAAATTTATGCAATTTATGTGTTGAGTGGTAAAAAGAAGGCACAGTGGAAATTTGCATATGGGGTTTGTATGTATGCAAATTTATATTGTTTGCTTCCTCCTGAAAACTAAGCTAGGGGTGCCTATGAGTTCCCTGAATATGCCATAATCACAAAATGATTGATAATTATATACTAAGGAATGTAAGTGAAAAGGTATTCCTAAAAGCAATCAAAACCATGTAGCAGTCAGGGAGAATCACAACTGTGTTTCCTGAAACTTTCAAGCTAACGAAACTGGAACACAGGATCTCCACCCCCATCCCACGCCCGGTTTTACCTACTGTGGGGGAAACTTTGAGGGCCGAGGAATTTTCCACCTGTAAATTGAGGCCATTGGTTCTAGGGAAGGAGAAAGCCAAAGCTGTTATGTTAGTTAAAAAAACAGGTTTTTTTTATAGGTTTTAACGGCTAATGTGAGGAACTCAATGGGATATAATCAGTCCCCGTCACTAATTTAAGAGTCACTGATTTTAGGGAAGAGAGAAAACCAGTGCTGTAAGACAAACACAACATCCATACCACACCGGGATTCAGACCCGGACCCACTTGGACGAACAATCATAAGACTGTGCTTATACCACTGCACCACCGGGGCGGCAAAACTAATGCCTCATATGGGACTCAAACCATATGTTAAATTGTGACTTCTAGCCAAAAACCTTGAGGTACAACCAACTCGGATACCAGTACGGCTTGAACATCCTCTAGACCAATGGTTCTCAAAGTGGGTTACACGAAAATATTAGGGGGGGGAATATGCTATTTTGTTATCAACCATACCGAGTCACATAGTGAACCAATTTTCAAAACAAAATTAACAATCTGAATTTATAGCTAGTGCTGGTAAGATGTGTGGTGAAGTTAGCAAAGATGAATTTATATTAGCTTTAGGTACTTTATAATGGTTTGTCACAAGTCTGTCCGAAAATTATATTTTTATGATATTTATGGATTGTAATGACAGTGGATGAGTCACCAACCCTCATTAATTATCGAATATGTCATTACATGCGGACCCTGTGATAAAATATTTAAAAACTTAAACATGAAATACTGTGAGAACGTAGCCAACACCATCTCTCTCCGAAGCTCTGGTACTCATGCTCAGGAATGTTTTCTTGCCTAGGGAAAACTGAAATGTGCTAACCTTTGCGGACGCAATGCTGGGTTAACCTGCAAAAGAGGTGCTCTCTAAACATAAATGTAAGTACTACACCCACATCTATGAAAAAGTGACTTTCATTTGAAATAATGTAAATAAAGGCGATTGCAGTAGCAAACTTTCAGCACAAGGTAGGGATTACAGATTTTGTGCTACCGTGTTCCAAAAATCTCTAACACGGTGTTAGAGAAGCATTGGGCGCGTTCAAGCCGTTAATACATAGCATAATAATGAGCGCGGTTCTCAAATGCGAGCCGCTTCAGGACGACCACGCGAGTCATGCCTGAAGCGGTCAAACTGCTCTCAGAGCAGTAGGAAAAAAACGAGTGGCACGCGTCTCTACCCTTTCAGAAAGGTAAAAACTTGATGGCGCTCAGAGGGTTGAGTAGTGTTATTTCTTGTAATTGTCTTATGGGGATATTTGGTGGATGGAGGCACCCGATGAACTTGTTATCCACATTTTATTAATTAAGTCCGATTGCATTATATTATATCCCCATTTTCCCCATATAAGTGAATTCCTTTGTACATTATAAGGAAAAGTTTATTTTTGAAACGAACAAATCCATGTAGAATTAATTCAAGATAATAGGTTCATGAACAAAGAAATCTATTAGAAAAAATCAGATCGAAAACAGTTTCTTGTGAAGGCAAAAAAGCTATTAAGACTAGTCATACTTTCATTCCCTTGTTAAAAAGCTATGGGCGAGGTAAAACCTATTCCGTGCGACTGCCCTTAAAATCCAAGATTACCGAAATCGTCTGCTTTAATAGATAAGAAATCGGAAAATGATTCTCGAATATAAAAATGTCCACCACGGGAGAATGAAGCTGTTCACCTAAGACGTACAGTCACGCGTGCATTCACACACAAGGATTCATATACAGATATGTTCAGACGCAAAGTTTAACGGACTACACAACTTGAAGACCATAAAATGTTCAATTTCTGTCATCCAACCACTGTTTTGGTTTACATTTTTATTTTGTTTGAATGACGGTCGTTATGAAGCTAAACTATAATTCTAAAATTTATTTTCGTAGTTCAGTAAAAATGAAACACGATCGTCGTACGCGCAAAGCTGATGACGAGAGAACATACTTGTACGTTCTTCTAATAACAGACTATTTCGAATTCCCGGCGAATTGTGAAAACTCTATACGGAGTCTTTTTCATTGGAGTCAATTCAATCTATATCATTGAGTTGCTTTCAGTGACATAGAATTCTCTAGCTTTTATAAATTTGAAACACAAAACTGATGCATAAGCTCAGTCTCTGCCGTAAAGAAAAAGGACCAAACACTGTTTGAAAGAAATTAATTGGTTTCTTCAGTTCAGATAATGAGTTTAATAACTGATACTGCCATTACCCAATAACGTATGTTCATTATACAAAGTCTGTTCTATAAAAACAGAGTAATTTATTTTGAGATGGCAGCAATACCAAAGAGAAAAATAACCACTCAGACGATTAACTGAATTAAGGAAATATCTATGGTAACAGTTATTAGATGTTGCAGACGATTCTGGTTTTGTTATTGCGCACTTGTTTAAGGTGTGCGTGTGCATTTCGCCGTACAGCTGTGGAGGTGAGTACTCAAAGTTAAGAATAGAAATGCTCTGGCGATTAAATTTTGCTATTGTTTGGGTAAAATGGCTCCAGAAACAGTTGATGTAATGAAAAAAACTCACAAAGATAAATGTTTGGGTGAGTCAGCGATTTTTAGACGACACCATAATTTCAAAACAGGGCTTTTGTCCGCAGAACTCTCGCCTAGCACTGGTCGACCTGAAAGTGTTTTTACGGCGTGTATTTTTAACAGTATTCGGGCAACCCTGCAGGAACGTTAACGAGTGACGTGTGATGACACAGCGGCGTTGGCTAGTATTTCAAAAATTTTAACATTCCCCATTCTACGCCTTAAATTACTTTTGCAGCATGTGTGTTGTAGATGGTAACATCATCACCTGACGAGAGCACAATTGTTAGCCAGAGTTTTGGTGTTTCATGAATTGAAACGAATTATTTCAAAGGATCCAAACTTTCTAAACACAGTAATAACTGCCGATGAAACATGGGTCTACTATTTCGATCCCTCACGAAGCGCGCAACGCGTGTCCGGAAACACAAAAGCACGCCTCCTCCATAAAATGTCCGCCAACCCGAAGCTGCTGGGAACGAGATGATGATAATTTTCTTTCATCGTAAACATGTAGTCTACGAGCATACCGTTTTTCCATTAATTACTGCCAATGCTGCTTATCAGATTTTAGTCTTGAAGCGTCTGCGACGACACATATCGATTAAACGACCGGAACTGGTGGGCAAGTGGACCCTACACCATGATAACGCCTTCCCACATGTGGCTGCTTTTGTTCAACAGTTTCTTACGAAATGCATTATTGAAATCATGCCACAGCATGCCTATTATCCTGCCCTCGCCTCGTTCGATTACTGTTTTTTCGAACAATGAAGGAGAAGTTCCGGAGCGCAACATTCAACACAGATTCTGAGAAGAAAAAACGATGAAAATTCAGTTTTATCGGTGCATACAGATAAAGCAAACAACCAACCTTTCAAAACGAAACTGGTGTCTTCGTCATGTAGTATTACCATCTAAATCAGCATTAAAGTTCTTACCAAGCAAATTCGAAACACTACATATTTGATATTACGCAGAAGCGTGATAATGTCACTTGCAGGTAGCATGCTTTTGACGGTAATGCGATGCATTAGGAATGCGGCGTGCTCAGAACTGGTCGCTAAGTGCCAGGAAGGTCGACTGATACTCCTTCATTGCGCGCATTGTTTTATGTTAAAATTTCAACAGCTTCATTGAAAGCGGTAGCTCTAGCGTTTTTGTACGGGGCAATCTTCTTGATCCTCTTCCATTTAGGAGTATCAGAGTGTCTCTTGACTTAACGCGTCAAGGCTGTGGTTAGCCTTCCTGGTATTACGTTTCTCCTGTGCTCAGAGAAGCTCAAGTGGAAGGAGCCGTTTGTCATTCCAATGCAGTTTTTGTGGTTCGTCTGGGAATTCGAGTGAAATGGAGTACAATCCTGTGTCTGCGAGGTTCTTTGCTGCGTTCCGTGTCTTGAACTTTAAATTTCTGTACCAAAGCCATTTGAATCTCTATCTAGACAAAATAACTGCTAATGTAAAAATTACGTGTAACCAAACATTGGTAATGATTTTATTTCCATTTTAGTATTTTTGACTAAAGGAATGTATTAGGTGCTTGAATTAATTCCCGCTGTTGCCCCATAGAGCGCAGCAGTAGTGCGCAGTGACCCGGGCCACACCTAACCTCCCTTGCGAACGCACGTACCGTCCCTAGACTGGGCGAAACAGTGTATGACACGTAATCGGATGGAACAGAACACGAGTTTGTATCGCATTCACGATGTCGAGTTTTGTACCAAAAAGGAGCATTTGCGGGAAGTATTATTCTTCTGCTTTCTACTCAAGAAATCTGCAGCGGAAAGTCATCGTTTGCTAGTGCAGGCAAATGGGGAACATGCCCTATCAGAAACAACATGCAGAGAGTATTCCGACGCTTCAAAGTCAACGAATATGACGTGAAGAACAAAGAGCGCACTGGACAGCCAATAAAGTTCGAAGATGGCGCATTGGAGGCCTTATTGGACGAGGATTCATGTCAGACGCTCCACGAGTTGTCTGAAACACTACGGGGCGATGAGTGAAGGGTTAGCAAACGTTTAAAGGCAATGGGAATGAACAAGCACTTGGAAACTGGATCTCACATGACAAGGTTATTCTTCTCCACGACAACGCTAGACCTCATGTCGCCAAATCCGCGAAGGAACTCTTGGAGGCACTTGGCTGGGACTTCTTACCAAACCCGCCTTATTCCCCGGATATTGCTCCCTCGGAATTTCATTTGTTCCGGTTGCTACAACATGGCCTGCCAGAACAGCACTTCTTATCTGTCGCGGTTATCCAAAAATAGCTCGATGAATGGTTCGCTTCGAAAGAACCTGCATTTTTCTACCGCGGAATTCATTTGTTACCCCAACTGTGAGAAAGGGTCGTAGCTGCGAACGGATACTACTTTGAATAGACTATCCTGTACCGTTCTGTGGCAGCACAAAGGTGTTTGTGTGACAAAAACAGCAGGAATTAATTCAAGCACCTAATATAAGATAAACACTGAAATATTGATTAACCGAAATCCTTTTTTAAAGTTGCAGGTAAGGCTTTTTTTTAAATTTCAGAAACTAAAAGCTTATTTTTCTAAACATAACTGTCACCAAATGTTTCATAGTTCAGAAAAACATGGTGTTTGAAACTGTGAGAAACATGGTGTTTTATGAAAAGTTATTACTTTTGCAGTGCTCATATTCACGTAAAATGATTGACAAAATTTTGGTTTCCGTTTTCTTGTAGTGTATATCCTTTTAGAATTTTGAAAATTAATTTCAATGATGTTTGAACAATTTTGTGGAAAAACATGTTTTAAAGGTTTATTGGTTACCTTGAAATCAGACAGCATGAACCAGCAACTCGGTGTGAATCATTCTTTTTCCTTCAGTATGCAATTAAATTTAGCAGATTTATTATTTTTAGACGATGTTATAACTTTTCAATTTTCCGTATTTTAGGCTAGGGTTTTTTTCTGGAAATCTGTGCGGATATGTCTATTCACATGTGTTTTTTAAATTTGCATACGAATTTACCAGCTGAATTTACTGATACGGCAGCTGACAATTTTATTTTAGACACACATACAACGTGTGTTAAAAATTTATAAATCTAATAATAAGTAATATTTTTATCACATTTGTCTCCCGAAATCTATGTCAATCAAACATGTGAAATATGATACATCTTGAAGCAAAATTCCAATGCAATTCATTTACGATGTATCAAATAACAGATATTACTGATAAACTTGTTCCCGGTCGTACCGACGTTTGCTTCCATCAATTTACTGTTTAACAAGTTTTTTGCAAATTTTGCTATCCCGATTTCTAGCACTTCTGATTAATTTAATTTATGAAAGTTGTAGTAATGCTAAAAGGGCAAATATCTTTACTAGTATTGGATCTTCGTCTGAAGATGGGTTACAAATTTGATATTTTCCTGGCTATCATATAGAATGTATATCTATAGAGATAAACTAATGTTATGATTTCATATTTGGTTGGACACAAAACAATTTACGCAAAATGTGTCGCATAATTTCTATTCTTTTCCTTTTAGTAATATTTTTAGGATATAGAATTTCATAAATGATATAAGGTTTTTGACTTTTTTCCAAATTCTACTAATTTATAAGCAATAATCTCCGAATTCGAATTTTTCTCACTTTATTAAATAGAAGATTTATCGCTGTCAGTTATCATGCGCTTTACGGAATTTTTAGGTGCTTTATATCACCGAATTCAACCTGTGGTATGGTGAAGCCACTCAAAAGAGTACGCCAAATATGTATAACTTGTTTGTTCAAATCATTCCTGTTTCTTTTTATGGTTTCATTTGGTATAATTATAGGAAAGTAAGTTTTACCTTAAAAACTGCTTCACACAGATCTATTAAACGGCTAAAAGGAGCCTGGGATATGTGTGAAAAATGAGTAGTAAATGATATCGTGCAGATTTTGTAGTTCATATTGCGGCCTAGGCTTCCATGAGCCTGAAGCAATTGGAACTCTCACATTAAAGTGATCGAAAACGAATACTTCTGGACAGACTTATGACTTCCTTTATTTCAAATTTTCCGTTTAGAAACAGAGCGACTTCACGATACCCATATTCATAAACTGCGTGGATTGGTCTTTTACGAATTGCAATTGAAAACTTCCACGCAGGTTTACAGTGCACAGCAAAGAGTGATTCATCAATCGAATACGTTTCTAAGCCTTAGTCGCTGTCAACTGAACTCAACACAGACTCTTGCCCTAAACCGAAGGGTAAATTATGCCCAACCTACTACTCGAATCAATAAATTTCAGTTTATTTCTCAGGTAGAGCATATAATTAAAAACATACCATCCTCTGTCTTCTGAGTAGGAAATTACTCGTTACAATATCAGTAAAGCTATTGGCCTTGCTTATATTGTGAGATTTAAGCGTCTTAAATGTGTCTACAAGATTTAGGCGTCCTGAAATGTGTCAAATGTGTGACGGGAATAACCAACTTAGATAGCAGCTACGCGGTATTCCTGATATTGCAAACGTATCCGCTGATAAATCCACTCAGTTAATCATCTTAAATAAAGAGGATTACTCAGCTACTGTACTGAACACTACTAGAAAATCCAACATGACATTATTCCCCGCGACCCTACTGCTGTAACCAGCATGCGGTGAGTAGATTAAAAAATCATTTATCTCTCCCAGATAGTATTACTAACTTAATGCAAACACTACCTGGTGCTAGGGTTCCGGAACTATTTCCGAAAATAAAACTTCACAAAGACAACCACTCCATCCGTCCAGTTGTTTCGGGGTGCTCTAGCGCTACTATGTCTCTTGAAAAGACTTTTTCCAGATATCTTCAATCTATCATACCTTCCTCAAAATATTCTAAAACTAGCTTCATCCAAGCACTAAAAGAGATAAATGCTTTTAACTCAGGTGAAATCCCAATTTTTGGCATCCCTGATTATCATATCATTGTATCTAAATGTTCCAGTGCGTACTGTACATAAAATAATTGAACATAATCTCAGTAAATTGGGGTCTATCTACCCAAGTGAAATAAAAGTATTCTTAATGCTCTTCGACTGGTACACCAGAAAATATATTTCCCTTTTGGCAATACTATTTACAGACAATGCGCGGAACCACCAAAAGGCTCCCCGCTATCCGCCATCCTAGCAAAAATATAATTATAGCACCTAGAAAGCAAAGTATTGAATGATTTTCAGTTAATGCCTAGTCTGTTTTATCGTTATGTTGACGACATACTCCTTTTTTTGCCCCTTCCAAAGGTAGACCTAATGGATTTAGAGGAGTACAAAGTTCACTGTTGAATTACAAAAGAATTCTGCATTACAGTTCCAAAGTTTTCTTTTGTAGCGAAACCCTGTTACCAATTTAAACTAATATTCAGTTAATTGCAAACGCCCTTCTAATTCAGTTCTAATCCCAATGACTTCCGCTTACCCTCTAAAATGTAAACTATCCTCGACTTATTTTTTACTTCGGCGTGCAATACCCCATTCCTCCACTTACCGTCTTTGTGCCTTTAAGTCAAAAGAATTAGTAAAATATCTAAAAGTCATGGGTAGTCTACTGAAATTATTCGGAATATATCGTAGAAAAACTACTGAAATCGACACAAATTACCCTACAAAAATAAATCATAAAGCCCAAATTTGTGGGTCCTATGAATTTTGTACCACCAGTTTTGGCGTTTTAAAAATGTATGTCGTAGACATCATATTGCGTTTGGTATAAAAGCAATCAATGTTCAAACTGTGGTCTGAAAATACTGAGATTTAGTAGACATAAACGACCTATGTGGGGTACACGGGGTTCCCATGAGAGCCAAAGATACCCCGGAACTCGACCTCACGTATGTCAGATCGACGCTCCGTTCATTAAACACTAGATTGAGTGAGCATCAATACAACGTACGGATGAATGCATTGTTGACGGACCTTTCACTCACTTTACGTCCCTCCTAATTCACGTTCTTCGATCTTAGTTATGGAAAGTCTGTTTATACACTATCTACATTATTGTTGTAATAATGACATACCTTGCTATGTACCTTAACCATGGACAACGTTGATCTCTGTAAAATAGAAAATGTGACAGTTCTGTTAATTTCGCTTGTCCTGAACTGTGAATTTGTGCTCTCAAGTTCTATTGACGTTTTACGTCACCCCTCCCTCATTAAGTGATTGACACGCCCATTTAGATACGTCATTAACTTGATATTACTCTAGTATAAGACTTGCTTTTGAGTCGTCATTCTGTTTCCTTTTAATCCGAAGATGAGTCGATAGTAGACTCGAAAGATGTAATATGTATCATTTATGAGTATATATAACTCTTTAACAAACAGTTCCTAACACTAAATCTTTTTTAATATAACATCTTTTAATGCCGGATAAATTTTTCATCTGTGTGTATTCCAATCGTGCAAAGACGTCTAACACGAATCCTATAACTTGAATGTTTTCTGTCACGAAGTTCGTATCTTCTACTAAAATTCTAACTTACCCTCTGAAACGACACAACACCATATGTTTTCTCACCAATTAATGCTTGAAGCTGAGCGGGCCGCCCCGGTGGCGCAGTGGTCTAAGCGATGGCCTCTGATCATTCGTCCGAAAGGGGTCCGGGTTCGAATCCCGGTGAGGCATGGATGTTGTGTTTGTCTTACGGCACTGGCTCTCTCCCTTCCCTGGAACCAGTGACCTTAAATTAGGGACGGGCGACTGCTTATAGCCCATTGAGTTGCTCACGGTAGTCGTTAAACCTCCAATCAAAAAAAAAAAAAAAAAAAAAGAAGCTGAGCGGCATTCTTTTCGAGCAGAAGTTACATGGTTTTGCCTTTCACAGCGGCCGACAGATGGCATCAGTCCCAGGCAAAGGTAGGAAATATAGTCTTAAAATAATGCACCAGTTAAACCTTGGTTTTCCATATTTTTTGTTCTGATATGATTTTCAATTGAAAATATGAAATACTAAAATGTCATTTTTGTATTTGTCGATGAAACGTTTATGCTTTTTGCGCTATAATAAATTTGTCGATATAGAAAACGAGAAACTTCATATCTTCACAGCCGTATGTAATTTATAATTTTATCATCTTTACTCTCCAATTTTTTGACTGTTTTGTAACTAATCTGAAAATGGGATTATCTTCACCAAGTAGTGGCTTCTTATTCAGTCACTTGAAATATACGACTAGAAATATTTTATTTTATATCAAAAATGTATTAACATTTTCCACATAGGACACCAGCGTATGCTGCCTTTCGAGAAGGAAAACGGATAAAAACAATGACGCTTTTTGAAAAAAATAACATGATCATTTTTATCATGGCATTTTTTACATTTCTTATAAGTTCACAGACGAATTTCACATTGCTTGTGAAATTCGCAGTATAAATCTCAGAAAATGAAAATTATAATTAAAGCGTCTGCTGTTTGCATTTGTGAAACCCTTGCAAGTCATTGTCTTTAATGACTTTCATGGCTGTCACCTTAAAGCAAGCTGTGCAAAGACGAAACAACATGAAATCAATTACAGAGCACAATGGGTTATCTAACGGATTAGCCACTTACTCTCAGACGGTGCTTCCATTGAACCACACTTTATCATTCACTGACTGCTTCCATTTCAATTTTGAGAATTCTAGACCAAAGTATAACATGTACAGTTGTGTCGTTTTTGAACCATTGTTTCCTTTTAACATATTAATAAGTGGAATTGTTCTAGCTTACTCTTTACTGCATCCTTTATTTTTCTTTCAGTTTTCCCAAGTCTCAGTTTCCAAATTCATTTGCATGCATTTCTCATTATCTTCTTGCGTAATGTTTTCCATTTTTATATAAAGCTGTTGCTCCTGATCTGAACTTTTAAAATGCATTTTCATTTCGTTGTTATTTGTTTCGATATCTATGTTATTTTTTCCAATAGTTCCTTGTTTCTTTATTTTGTACTTAGCGTTTGTGTGTTTATTGCCTTTTTAATTCCTAATTGGTATATGCATACGTGAAAACTTGTCTTCCGTTTTTATTTCGTAAATTTGCTGTTATTTCCGAAGTACTTTTCTCCTAGCTTTTCTCTTTAAGCCACTAACTGAAAATATCTGCCGTGTATCCGTCCATTATTTTTCAATCTATTCTCGGTTACCTACGCTCATCTCAAAACAACCACAATGGTTGTGTTAGCAAACATTGCCGATGACATGGCGCACTTCATGTTTAGCTTTTGTGGTCGACCGATTCTGCGCCTAGTCCTATGCAAAGAGTTTCAAAATGGCTTATTCTCCTGCTTCCGTTCTACATCATCCTGATTTAAAGTCCCTCACCACAAAAAAAACTGAGCGCTCATTGAAATCTCGGATCAGTCACTCTCATCGGCTATAATCATACATACGAATTTAAATAATATTAAGATGATGTAAAAGCACAATACCTTTATGACTTCCACGGTATTTGGATATACATTTCCTTCATATCCCGTGCCCACAAATACTTTTATCCCAGTTCTTAGCGCTTAGATTAGCATGCACTGCCCCTCTTATCGTTAACAGCATTAAATTCCATTAATAAGAAGCAGCCCATTTTGAAATCCAAACGTAAACTGATGGTGCACGGTGATCTAGATTGTTTTACAGAGACTTTTTAAGAGACTGTGCCTAGGTGAAAGAAGAAAATCATCTGGGTGTTTACAAGCTGAAATGGCGCAATGCAATGTGAAGTTGAGTGCAAGGACTGTTTGGCGCCGACTGCACGAATTTGATCTAAAAGCTAGAATTCCACGTAAAAAAGTCCTTTTTATCTCTCAAACAAAGGTTGAAAAGATTAAACTGGGCTAAACCCATGTTAACTGGACAGCGGAACAATGGGACAGTGTTATTTGGAGTCACGAAACCAAAATCTCCCCATTTGGTAGTGAGGGCATAAAATACGTAAGGAGAAAAATCGGAGCAGACTTGCATCCTGATTGCATTACATGTACCGTGGAACACCCATTTAGTGTTCTGATCTGAGGTTGTATGACATGAAAAGGTGTGGCCAGAATTCGCTTGATTAATGGAAATATAAATGGCCCAAAATACATTAATGGAATACTTGAGCCCAAATTGAAGCCTTCCGCGCATGATCTTTTCCAAGATAATTAATCATTTATATTTCAACAGGATTCAGCTCCTTGTCATGTTGCTGCTGTGTGCAAAAAGTGCTTTCAAGATAATCATATTCCACTGTTGGAATCGCCTGTGAATAGCCCAGACCTTAACCCCATCGAAAATCTATGGAATAGACTGAAAAAACGTGTTAGTCAGAAGCAACCCAACAATAAAACCCAATTATTAGAAGAAATAATTCAACCTTGGTTTCACATTATAACAGCTGCAGAACTAAAAAAATCGGTTCACTCTATGGGAAGGCGTTGTAAGGCCGTAATTAAAGCTAAAGTTTACCAAACTAGGTATTATCTGACATGGTGAGAATTTTTGTATATCTCATTTTTTCTATGGGTTCCATTTTCTTCTTTATAACTACTGTTCTAATACAAAATTATTCATAAAAGTTATTGCATTACATTCTTGATGAAATTATTTTTTCATTGCTATATAATTTTATGTTATTATGAGCCATCAAACCTCAAAAATACATTTTTATCAAAATCTTTCTACAATTCTGGCCACTACTGTTTTTCTACTCAGTTTAAATTTTATACAAACTTCGTACATCCGGGAAAACATTTTCCGCAACTCATGTTTGCCTTCTGCCGAAAGGACTGTGTCATCGGCACACAGGAATCTTCACACACTGGTTTTACTGAGACGTAAACCAGTATTGTGTATTTCGGCATCACGCATGCACGCATCCATAAATATATTAAACACTCATGGAGACATTACCCAACCTTGTCTGACTCCAGCACCAATTAAAACTTTTTGACATAAAAGCATTCACTCGTACATAAGCGTTACTGCTAGCATATATGATTTCCACACTATTAAGTAGATACCTAGTAATGCCATATTTATTTAGGACCTTCCGCAGAAATATCCTATTCACACGGTCATTAGCTTTCTCTAAATATATGAAGCAATAGAAACTTTCTTACCAACATACAGATAATTTTTTGTTTTGGTAACGAATTTCCCAGTTTTCAATTTTCAGTTACAGGCTTGTTTGTTTATCTTAAGTGGTGAAAGTTTTTATGCGATATATATGTATTTAGTCTTACAGGAAAATAATTTGAAGCTTGGCCTACTAAGGCTATCTTTAGTATAGCATATCTATTATTTTTTATTGCTTCCAAATTTTTGAGGTATATTAAGTGACTTGTCAAAGAATAGAAGAGAAGTTATTTTTTAATCAACAACTCTCTTAATTGTATATAGCTTTTTACTAAGAAAACACTTATACCTTTCCAAACATCATGACAAACTAACTGTATTTTCAGAATGAACTCTTCACCTGACTGAATTTGTAGTCGTAGAAAGAAAACTGTGCATCTTTTCGTTTTTGGAAAAAATGCTGACGCAATGTATGCAGTCTTGACAAGGTAATGATCAATCTGCAATAATAAACTAAACAGATTATTCTCAGAACATTTTATTTTTTTCATATATTGTTATTTTTCGTATGAAAACTTTATAAACTTTTAAACAAACCGCTACTTCTAATGAGCAACTTTCTGAAATCTAACGATAAAGTAATTGCTAAAAATCTTTATTTAATTCCTTAAATGATATATTCCAGCATTCATATAAACCAATCAATACTTCATTTACGTGAGCAGAAACTCACAATAAAATTCAAAAATTCGACAAATTGTAAACCAGAATTCTGATGAAACCAGATATTTATAAGAAATATTTCTAATATTAGAATCAACCGGCAGATGTCGCGGTACACTCACACCGCTTTGTGCTTTTGACAAATCGCGATATTCATTCGATCAATCCAGATTTTTTTCTTTTACAATTTACTCGTAAAGTTCCCCTTTTTACAAAATATAAGGAATACAAGCTGTAACAGACAAACACGCCAATTTTGTTTTAATTAGCTCAACCAAGATACAAGTAACCCAAGGTTAGTAGATACTATTCGAGGAGATTATGCTCTTGATGATATTAATACAAGATATAGATCGTTCGAATGATCTTGCAAGAAAGAGATCATTCGATCACACGGAAGTATTCCAAGAACATCTCTGATAGCGGAAACTTTCGAATAGTTCTCGAAAATCAGAATTTTGAGATACATGACTTTTGAGATATAGAACATCAAAGTTTTAAGATACAAGACTATAAGGTCCATTTGCTTTTTCACTAGTTAAGGGGCAGCAAATTCTTAATAAGTATGGGTTATATGAACATTTGAATAATTCTCCAATATAGATTCGTAAGTTTAATTTTGCTTCCGTTGTACATGCAGCTTCCTTTGAATTTTTCTTTTTATGTTAGTAAACAGGTAAACATGCTAAAATAATAATGTCTTTGTAATAATAGCATTTGAATGTGTTTTACGAATTTCAGTTGCTATTTTTTCGTTTTGGATTTCAGTATGTCAGTTTATGTAAGAAATCAATGAATTAGAAACACACAAGGATTTTTCATTTAGTGTTATGAATACGAGCATTTAAGTAAATTTCAGTGAATACGTGTAATTGGGCTGAGAGAAGTTGTTTGGTCATGTTGCCTTAACCCCAGGCATTTGGTTCGGAGCCACGCGTCGATTGGATGATGACGTCGCCCATGTGTCGAAGAGGGTACTAATCAGCGGTACGCAGCAGAGGACGGCTGAGGGAAACGACAGAACGCGAGAATCAAGAGATTGTTACAGCCGCACAGTCAGAACCGAATTCATCACTATCGAATGTCCTTAGCCATGTTGTTTCGTCTACAGGTACGAAAGCGTCCGTTTGGACCGTTTCCAGGCGAAGTGTGGTACGGGGATTACACTCGAGGAGCCCACTCAGGGGCCGGCAACTGACCAGTGAGCATCGCCTCAAACGGGAGCAGTGGTATCGGACCCGATCAATGTGGCATAGTGTCCAGCGGTGTCGTGATGTTTTCAATGGTATTTCATGGTTTTCAGTTGGCGCCGATGATAAGCGCATACGTGTACGGAAACGAGCCGCATAGCGAAGGGAACCTGCATTTACCGTGGAAAGGCACACGGCTAGTACAGAACTTTTGACTATCTGGGGAGCCATTTCCTTCCATAACCGTACATCCGTGGTAGACCTTCTTGTTACCCTCATGACTCAACCGTACGTAGGCGACATTCTACCGCCTGGTGTGTTGCCATTCCGTTTACAGCATCACCGAGCTCCTGGATACACTCAGCACGTCTCTCCAAGGCCTGCCTTTATAATAACAACACCTTACGGAGGCCAGCTCGATCTTTCGGCTACAGTGTTCGGACATGATGTGACGCCATCTACCCTAATCTCGCAGGGTCGCTAAATTGGCCTGCAATTTTGACACCATATGGCATGCTATACCTCAGGAAAATATCCGTGAACTATATCATCTATGCCACGCCGGCTAATCGCTTGTATCCGAGACAGAGATAGGGCTACAGAATACTCAATTTTTTCAACTCGTGCAGCTGTTTCATCCGAATAAATGACCACTGTTTTAGAACTGTAATAATTTGTTATATATATATATATATATATATATATTTATATATATATTGTACATACTTTACGATGACTCCTTACGGCTGCTACGTGTTATTGGCAAATAGAGTTATTTCAATTCACAGAAACAAGTGCTTCTAAACAATGTGCGACAGCAAAAGTTTGTCTTCCTTACTTTCTTGGCCAATAGCGATATTGAATTCTTAATTGTGAACAAAGTTCTTTGAGAATCATTGAAATTCAGTCGAAAGGGACAAGAAGGTGAGGCAAACTACTTTGGTTACATTTTTTTCTCATTTAACTATCGTTCGCATTTAGAGAATATTTATCAATATTTTGATAAAAGAGAATAATTTATCAATATTTTAGTCAGTTATCATGCCGAAAAAATTCCAGCACTTCAAAATTTGGGCAGGAAATATCCGTTATCAAAGACATAATAATAGTATTCACATTAGCAGAAGACGAAAAACAATAATGTTATAAAACACTTTAGTCTTAAACACGAGTTTTTCCTGCATTCTGTAAATTGGCTGCACATGTTTATAAAAGCCACGATTCATAACGTTTTCATGTTACCTCAGTGATTGACCTAGATATGTTCAGGATCACAGTTTTACAAAGTTTATTTTAAAACAGAGTGACTAAAACCTATACATTTATTGCCTGTTTTTGTAGTGCTACTTTCAGAATAGTGAAATAAGTCCACGTGAAATTCCATAGCGCGATGGGAATCCAATGGATATTAACAAAAGTCCTTGCTTGGTGTTATTTAACCTTTTAAACTCATTATTTCAAAGTTTCCTTTAACAACTTTATCAGGTCTAAACGTAGATTTATACCCAATAACTGTAAAAGTAATGCAAATCTTCAAAGTTTTCCCCTTTAATTTTGTGTGTGATATTGAAAAATGAACGAATTCTCTCAAATAGTCACTGAAGTTCTGCTTGTATTAACAAAAATGATACGTAAAGTTTAAAATTTTTGCATGCAGTAAAAATTTAAAAAAAAAATTTTAATATGTAATAAGAGGAATAAAATTCATAATGGAAAATTGCTCCTAATTAATTCTAAAACCGTAAGAATTATCTCACATTCTTAATTAAGTGGTATCGCATTGAATATTTTTGTAACAACTCCCCTGACTGTCATATTTGTCACCAGGTCAATACCACGAATCAATTGGAAACTATAGTAGGTAGAGAAATAAAGATAAACAACCGAATTCTAAGTAAGAACACTGTGTTAGAATGAGGAAAACGTAATATGAAAAAAGGGAAGAGAACAGCATACACAAGTATACATCCATGGCACTAAAATAAAGAGCAGATGCTTTTCTGTAAACCTAGTAAGACATGATTCAATTTTATGTCGCGCCTTGAGCCTCCCTGCTGTAAAAGTGAACGACGGACACACTTCATGGACGAACGGATGACAGGTTGGCAGCCTGTCGTCCTAGCCTTTTTCCTATGCCGATATATTTCACGGCAGCTCTCGATGTACTACAGATTTGCTTGTTTTGAAACATTACTGAAATCTCTTGCATGTCCTTCACTTTTTTCTTCCCGAAATTAGGTCGAGAATAGAATTAAAATCAATGCATTGAAAACGAATATCTTGCTTGCTTGAAAGAAGCAGCTTTGCCCACATCTATGAAAAGCTCGGGCATGTTGAAATCACAGGCAACTAGTTTTAGTTATAGGGATCTGGTAGAGAAAAGGTAAACCCGATACATTTTCCACCAAAGAAGCTAAAAAATTTTTTCTCAGAAGTTAGCTTGTTCCTTTTCCTTGAACATTCATATGTTTAACTGCTTTCCGTCCAAGATCAATGTGCGTTATTTCAAAGGTCAGCTATTTGGAAAAATATTTACGTATTTCAGGACGGGGGACAAAAACATTCTCCGCTAAATATGGCGGTTTCCGATATTCGGATGTGTTCGTTAAGGAAGTTTCACTGCACCTGAGTATATCAATAATGCAAGTAGTTTTATTGAACATCAAAGGGAGACAGTAAGGTTTCTTGAAAAAATATTTAAAGCAATTTAATTTGATTTGGACCAAACAATCAGAGGCAACTCATAGAAATATTTAGGTGATATCAAATTCGAATATGAAACTGACCAAAAGAAAAAAACGAACACCAGAGAAGCAAGTCGTTACACAATTAACTGAATAGTGCAAGAAATTATCGTCAAGGACACAAAATGAAATATTAATCCGAAAGGAAAAGTTGTCAGTGAGAAACCCAACCATGGTGGAAAATTTCATCACCTCTGTTAATACATTCCAACAACTACTTCATGTTCAAATGTTGATGCTCTTTTGGTAAATTCCGAGATATTGTTTTCGTAATACTGTTTCTTACGATACGACGATCTTGCCACTAGATGCAGTATTTTTAAATCAATTCCATAGAAAAAAAGTATTTGCATTTTCCATTTTCTGTTTATTAAGGTAGAACAGTAAGGTACAATAATGAATTTGTTTTTTCACAAACTACAATATTTATTATTTTCTTCCAATACTGACTACTTGCAAATATGTCTTACCGAGGGATTTGCAAACTGTAAAGAAGATACCTTTTTATCGGTAGGCCTTCGTGTGAGAAAGATAATTATTTCCATTCAGATCATGAACATTTTCAAAAACTGTTTGTTCATCAGAATAATTACTGTAGACACTCTGTTAGTAAATACGAAATTCTCATCTCTAACCGTTGTCCTTCCCTTCCTACACCTAAGCATATGAAGCCCATGACATGTTATATTCAGTCTTGAAAATGAAAATCCGCCTAATTTAAATTACTGATTTATTAATTTCATTTTTCTTAGCTATTACTGAAAGCAGAAATTGCAAAATTAGAACTAATATTAAAATAGGATAAATATTTAAAGTGCACTGGTGTTCAAAATTAAGATAATTTGCACATTTTGTCGATTTTCACAAAAAGTGCGGAACCAAAGGTACAAATTATGCCGCCGAACAAGAATGCAAATTCGCAATGGCCAATACGTAAGCGTACACGTGCCTATGGGCGATCTGTGACAGCGGAGGGCATGAAGAGCACACGTGGCTTTTTACGCGATTAGTTCGCTCGTACTCCTCGGCGATATTCGTTGTGTTTCTTGTATGAGTTGCTTCAATTTCTTAAGCAATCAGGTAAAATGAGTTGCCACGAACTTATTGATGACGGAACGAGGCGGATAATCATCAGTAGATTGGAGGCAGGGCAATCGCAAGTGAAGGTTCCTACAGAGCTCAATGAAACGCCCAGTGTCGTCTGCAATTTGTGGAAGCACTTTAAGGACACCGGATCCATATCGAGAAGGCCTGGGCATGGTCTTCTAAGAGCCACGACGGCCGATGAAAGTCGTTATTTGGCACTTTCGTCGAGGCGCCACAGGACTGCTACAGCTGCATAGCTATCTCGTGAGCAGCATGCCTCCACTGGAACCCAAGTTTCAAGGGTTACTGTTTCCCCGAAGGCTTCATAAGAGAGAGTTTTTTGCCAGAAGATCCGCTGTTTACGTCCCGTCGTGCTCACTTCAGCACACAAGAAAGCGCGTTTATCATGATGCAGACAACATCAGCCTTGGACAAGACTTGAGGGGGTAACGTCGGCTATGGCAGCGGAGGTGTCATGGTCTGGGCAGACATCGTGTTGGACGACCGCGCACCTCTGCGTGAGTTTTACAGTGGCTCCCTGACTGCTGAGAAGTATAGTGATGAGATCTTACAGCCTTATGTTCGACTTTTCACGGGCGCAGTTGGCCCTCGGTTCCTTTTTATGGACAACGCTTTTCCACAAAAGGTTCACCTGGTCGACGATTATCTTGAAAGTGAGGATATTCGCCGGATGCATTGGCCAGCCAGATCTGGAAATCTAAACCCTATCGAACATGTCTGAAACACTCTTGGGAGGGCGATTGCAGCTCGCCATCCCCCTCCGAGAACCATTCAGGAGCTGGAAACTGCTTTGCTGCAGGAGTGGGACTGATTGCCACAGGAACTCATCACCTTCATCGTTTCCAGTACGACGTCGCGCTGTGAGTGCTGTATGACTGTGAGGGGGAACCATACCCCATATTAGAGTCATTTTATGTCCGATCTCTCAACGTGGATTTCTGACATTCCTGCGCTGATGAGCTTTACTGACGATCATGAGTGCGTATCATGACTGGTGTATGGCATAGTTTTCTCTTATATAACAGTGTATCTATACCAAATTTTATTAAAATGTGTCCATTAGTTTTTCAGAAATTCGAAAAAATGTGTAAATTCTCTTAATTTTGAACGTTAGTGTAGTATAGCTGTATTAGCAATCCAAATCACAAGCATGATTTTATTATTTTAGGAAAAGTAATTGGTGTTCCTTGTTGTTAATTAGGATAGGTATACCTTGTTTTAACATTATAACTCTTAAAAACATTTTGTTTTCATTTTCAAAGGAAAGAAATAGGTTAGTTCTCAGGAAAGTAATCACTGGAACGTAAAACTATGAATGGAATCTCTTCGTTTATGTAATACACACTACGTTACTAATATAATCTCAAATCTTTTCGGCCAGCACAAAATTATTAATGCATTTGTAGAACAATAGCGACATCACCTACACAGTAAAGCTGCGAGGGATGCCGAAACAGTGACATATGGATTTGTCACAGCCCGTTACAGTGCCGAAATTATCTGGACCACTTGCACCATGCTGACATGTACAAGAAATTTCCTTTCCACTTGTTTAGGATTTAACCAAAATTTACTACTTTGAGTGTGACAAGACGTCTCCGGATCCCAAATTGAGATACCTTGTTCCAGGATAAGGGCGTTAGGCAGGTGTATTGCCCATTCCTCATGCCGACTTTATTTCTAGGCACTGAGTAGATGATTGGTTAACGACGAATACTTTCAAGCACTGTCTCACTCATGGTCATGAAACTGCTGTAGTAGAGAAAGCATGTCTTTACAAATTGAGTATCATAATTTTGTTTTACCAGGAATTTATTAAATTATACGGAAGCCAAATATGTAAATTGCTTGACGGAAGACATACAGTATAAGAAATATATTCGAAAAACAGGGTCTCCAGTTAAACATACAAAACGTGACGAGAACATATCTGAAGACAGACTGTGGTAAACGATTTGTGTACGCGACTACACAGCTGAATAAACTGCAGAACCAGTGTTTTATAGGAATTGTCTCTTTCCCCATAAATGTAACAATCATGTGAACAATAGGAAATATCTGAAGACTCAACCTTTAACACCTTGTGTAGAAAACTAGGAAAATCGCAAATTCTTGGGGCTCTCTCAAGTAAATTAGTATTTCCCATGACTATTCTGAAAGCCATACATTTTTATCTTCATTTCTGTTCCTACAGTGTTTTGTAGATAGGCCAGATAATAACTTTTACCGTTCCAAATTTGTGAGCAGGGCGACACCTACAGAATTTCCACAGCTTATTATCACTTTGCTTCTTACTGTTGGTTTGTGTGCTTTCTGCAGCACAGAGGTTTAAATTTTGGATTTTGGATATACCTACTTCAAAATTTAGTAGAGCAGCCCAAGGGAATCAGTTATTAAAATATGGCTCTATCATGTTCTTTAACAGAAATTTTCACGTGAATTTAATGAGGACAACAAAGTCTAATCATTGCTATAAAAATGTCAAAAGTCATCTGAGGTAAATGATTCTTACAGAAAACGAATTGCTGATTATAAAATTACTTAAATACAACGATGTGAATTTCAGTTACTGTGACACGGGATTTTTAAAAGTACCGTATAATAGAAGTTCGAGGTAGATCAACCAAACTGGTGAAGTTACAAAAAGATAAATTAGAGATTCTGAAATACACTTAAACGAATTAACTTGCATATGAATGTACTTGAAAAGAGTTTGCTGATTTGTGAAAGAGTAAATGAAGCAACATACCGTAATTACATGCCAAATTATTGTACAATAATTTAACATGCAAATTGCTGGAATTTTAATTCATATTTTTGTTTTAATCTTCTACATTTGGTAAAGAGAGAAAACACATTTGCGTATTCTTTTGACGCACATTTCATACAACATGAAGAGATGCAGCGAAAAAAGTGGTCAAATAAAGTTGGAAGGCAAAACTTTCGGTAAACTGAGTTCTTTTGACATGTTGCAATGTAATGTAAATTTCAAAATACACCAGACTGTGCTCAAATAAGAGACACTTACAGCGCAATAAATCCGTTTATTCACTGGTGTAAATCACATAATGTTTCGCCAAGCTTTTGCACTTCACTGGGAGGCTTGTTTAGGTGTGAAATAGTTGCGTTTGCGATTTCTTTGGTTGGTGGTTTAACGACCACCGCCAGCACTTCAGTGGGTATAAATAGTCGCCCGTCCCTAATTTAGGACCCTGATTTCAGTGAAGCGGAGAGCCAGCTCCGTATGACAAATACAGCATCCATGCCTCACCGTGAATTAAACCCGCGCACATTTCTGACGAAAGGTCACAAATTATCTCTTATACGACTGCGGAACTGGTGGAGCCTTTTGAGATTTGAAACAGGTATTGTTAATTTCAAGATAACTTATATTCTCATCTTTAGGGGGACACCGACGAGGATAATCTTTTTTTTGGGGGGGGATGGACACTGACGCAGGCTGGAACATTCTTCATTTGGATGAGTGGCAATCCAGGAAATTTCCCTGACGATTTAGACTTCAGGTAGTGAGAGGTATTCAAGAGTAGGTATCGTGATCGGAAGATAATAAAATTTAAAGGGTTTATGAAAAATGAGAGTTTTAGCAAGTACGTCGTACACGTATACTGTGTTTAAGCCGAGATGATTTATTTTCATGTGTCCTGAGGTGGTGATGTCTTCTGTAGAGAACTCCCAGTTCAGTTCTTAGACTATCTTTGTCTATAAACGGAAGCACTTCTACACTGTTAAAAAATGTTTGGTAGGTTGCACCAAAAAGTGGTGCTACACCAGCTGCACGAGATTCTGAGATGAAATACACCATTGTGTGGTGCAAAAAAAACACAAAAAACGTGGTGCAAATTTTTTCCACGTGTTATGGTAAACGGTTGCATCACATTATGGTGTTAGGTTTCACAGTGTTATTGTGTTTTGTTTTTTACACAGAACGGTGTATTTTTTTTAGAAATTATTACAGCTTTTTGGTGCATCCGAGCACAAACGTTTCAACAGTGTATTGCTTGTTGAAACAATTGACCGCGAATCGCTTACCATATACATTTCATAAATATTTATTGGATCTGTAACTAAAGATTTGATTCTTTTAAGTAGCTATTTATAACCGTGACGGCTAAGAAATCACATTTACTTCCTTTGGTCATTATATTTTGTCATCCAAATCCTCATGTAGTTGCATAAGCACTGGCACTTCGTTCAGTTTCATTACTTACTGTAGTTTTGTTCCATTCGCATTTATAGAAGCAAAGTTGTATCTAATATTAGCAGACATTCTTGAAAAAGTACTGATTTGAACATTTGCAGACAATGGCAGTTTGAGCAATATTAATGCAACCAGTATTATCAGCCGAAAAATACGTACAATACTCTATCAAGGAATATGAAGTTTAAGATCATGCTTCACAGGATCATATCAATAGTATGATTTGTGAGGTCGCTCACCGAACCACGATGATGCGGAACAGGATTACCTTCATAGCGTGAAACCGAATTAGAAGTTCTCCCTTTGGTATTACTTCTCTGTCATTGATGATCGCATCGTGCTCATACGAGCTTTGACTGGAGGAAACACGTTCTGAGTGGTTGTTTTAAATAAAGAAAAGGTCACAGACTAGAATGTGTGCTTGAAATGATAAACTGGATCCTATTCAAGGGATGATTCTCAGCTTTCATACTTTCGTGGTTCAAAAGACCCTTAAAATGCCTATTAAAGCTTGACACTAGGAATTTTACAGTCAGGTATTCTGAAATCTATTCCCTTTTCAATATTTTCTAACTGCGCATTATGATATTAAAAAAACGCAATTAATAATTAAATTTCTAGTTTTAGTAAGGAAGTACAGTCGTCCCAGTTTTAAAACAACCATTTAGAAAGAGCTTGGAAGTGTTGAATAAAGTATCTCTGTAGGTAAGAAAAAAATAAAGTGAGGGACAGGCAGAAATGGTATCATTTCTTCATGGACGTTTCGTTCACAACGAATAATTTCACTCCGAATGGTGAAGAATCATACACTCTCACAGCTATGAACGATCATTCAATTTGCCATTACTCCCACCCACAGTGAAGTTTCAGCACCTTTAACATTCTTCTGCCCTAATTAGTTTCAAAATGATAAAAGCGTTGTTTCTGCTTTTATTAGCTTAATATCTAATATCAGTGATAGTGCGTAGAACGAGTGTTTTTCTTGGTTTAGGTACCCAGATTTGTACAAGTTTGCCTTACTCTTCTCTCTGTAGTTCATTTTAGAATGATTCTAACTTTTTTTTTAGGACCGGGATTCCCAAATATCGGTGAACATGTTCAACCTGAATTATGCGCTGTGTCTGAAACTTTATTGTTTTGGTTTGGACTACGCACCCCCGTTATTCTTTGCGCTGTAGAAGAGTTAGCGCCGATATGATGCCATGTTTCGGTCGATATCAAAGAAAAGAGCATGTGACTTCTGTACTGAGCGCATTTCGCCACTATTTTGGCGAGCCGTTAAAAGGACCTCCAAGTCTGTTAAGTGCGGCACTACTCAAAAATATTTTTTCAGAAGAACAAGTTTGTTTTCTGATGAATCGGTTCTTGTCCCTCTAGCAGATCAATCAAGAACATTGATTGATCTTCTAGAGGAAACTCGCAGCAGTGTTTTGAAGAAACGCAAATTCACCGAAAAAGAAATTCCACTTTGTTGTCTGGCAAATTAGTTACATATTGCCCTCCAAATTACGACGATATCATGATAAATATTTCACTTCCACATAGTACAGCAAAGGAACACCTGTAAAGTGAACGAAGTAAACGCGTCGAAACACTTTATGAGCTGCAAAACACATGAACTGAAGACCAAGCGAAGCCCACACGTAAGACCGTTAATATCTACTTACCTTGAATAATAAGAAAAGGCACAGAAAATACTAACGTGCTTTTACGTTTCATACTTACCGAGAGATAGCAGCAAGTCAGTACTAGCTATTCTATCGCTCACAGCGGGGTAGAAATGGAAGAATACCCCGGAATTTTTGTTTTTGTTAAATAAAATGAAATTGATTTTTGAGGAACTTACAGTGAATAAAACAATTAATAAACAATTTTTTTTATCAGAAGGAACAGCTGGGATATATGTTGGAACTGAAAAATGGCAATAAAACCTGAATGCACTCATTTGAATAGTGTGTCCTTAACAAGCAGAGATTCATTTCTGAACTGTGAATGCGTTCTAATTGTTTAGAAAGTTTGCGAATATCTACGTTGAATTTTGAATGTAAATAGTATTTTTGTTTTGTGGGAAGATTCATTCGTGAACGTCGAATGGTTTCCATCTAAGATCTTTTTGCAGTTTGCCAACTTCTTTTATAATAGTAAATGCTTGATTTTTACAACGAATGGCTTCTTCAATGAGTAGACTGGGACAATAGAGAGAGGTGAAAATTGAATGACTATTCATTTATTTATTTTTTCCTGAATGACCATTTTGCTTGAATGATAAATTAACTTATAAGAATTTCATCATCATTTCTGATGTAACATGTTACTTCTCTTCTACCATCGAATTCGGCGCAAATTTCAAGCTCAGAAACGTTTGGGATTTCACTACAGTAATAAGTTTATGTTTAACTGCGCGAAATCTAATTCATCATGTAAACTAAAGCTTAAACTTTTCATTACTACATACAAGTGTCGCACTCTCTAATGCAAGGAGCACCGTTTATCAGCTGTATAGCTTACGTGATCAGCACATGTTTTTTATTAGCGTAACTAGCTCTAATTTATGGCCATCACTCGCCTCTAATTTAGGGCCATTGGTTCCAGAAAAGCAAGCGGGCCAGTGCCGTAAGGAAACCATAGCATGCATGCTGTGGTATGCTTGATGGGTTTCAAACCAGGATCCATTTTGGACAAATAATGAAGAGCCAGTGCTTAGAACCATTGTGCCACCAAGACTGTAAAAGCGCATTGTGTTAAAACTTGTGCATCATAAAAAGAATAATTGTTTCGTTCATTTCTCGTGAAATATGAAACAGCAGCTATTGTAATGTTTGTTTTTTCCCTTGACTTCCACCTAACGTATGCTTGAAATACGAAATAATGGTGGATTTGGTTGTTTCTGATTTATAGTCAAAACACCTTTGTTTCAAAGTGAGCCACATGAGGTATAAATCTGTGGTAATCATAACTTTAATATTAATAAAATGATGTACTCTTTTTCTAATGTAGGAAGACCCGAAGTATAATACAAAGCATATAAATACGAAATCTTTGTGAAAACTGCGCAAACATTGAAAGGGTGTATTTTGCTGCAATTGTACGTTACACTGACCATACCAGAATCAACAGAGAGAAAGCGATGGATGTCTTAATCATATTAAAATCAATAATTAAGGTGATTTGCATGGTCTACCTGATCAACAATCTTGAAAAAAATGCATATAAGTGCCAAGCCGTTGGTACCTATTCCTTTATCATATTTTCTGTGTCGCGCGGCACTGTACAATCTTCCTGTTTCTTTTTTTCTATTTCTTTTTAGAATACTTGCTTCTATCACTTTTAAGATATTTATTGCAAATAATGTATGTTGTTCTTCTTCGATATTGTGAAACATCTCCATCCCTTCTTCATTTCTTTAATTGGGATACAAATAATTACAAATAAAAAAAAATTCGAACACCCCAAGTTAAACCCAAATACAGGCCGCCCCGGTGGCGCAGTGGTCTAAGCGATGGCCTCTGATTATTCGTCCGAACGGGGTCCGGATTCGAATACCCGTGAGGCATGGATGTTGTGTTTGTCTTACGGCACTGGCTCTCTCCCTTCCCTGGAGCCAGTGACCCTAAATTAGGGACGGGCGACTGCTTATAGCCCATTGAGTTACTCACGGTGGTCGTTAAACCTCCAATCAAAAAAAAAACCCAAATATCGGAATTTACGCCCGTCAATCGCATACTCAAGAAATATTAATGATTTTTGATTCATGATATAGCATTTTAATTTCTTCTCCGCGAAGTATGTAAGGGGTTTATTTGTTTGCTGTAACAATGTATAATATGCAGCAGAAGAGGAAGACTCATCGTCTGTTCCTCCTCAGGTTTATAGGTTATTACTCTATTGTCCAGCAGAAGTTTCCTTTGTTTGTTTTAAAGGATCAGTATTGAATGATTAAGCTGTCTCCATCTGTTATCTTGGAGAGAATATTTCTCCGAGATTATTTTAGTGTGTGCGTGAATTTGAAAAGAATTGAAAATTTAACCTGATAATAAAAAAATATTCTGAAACGAGTTCACAATATTTCATTGGAAAACTTTTACAACTTATGAAATAAGAATACGTTATGCTTAGGCTGTTATGTCGGATTTATGGATATGGAAATTTGCTTTTTTGCAGTAACAGTGGTCATTTGTTATTGCTACTGCACGAATAACAGTTATTATATCTGTTATTTTCAGTAACACTTATCCATTATTCAGGGTCATTCCTAATTAGGTACAGAATTTTAGTATTATTTCCCAAAAAAGGATACATTTCATTAGGGAAGTGCATGATGACCCCACCTTTCCATCTGAGAAATTACTTGAAATAGGAGTCTATGTTAAGCTGTTGGAATTCTGATCAGGATGCTATTTATGGATAGGAAAAATTTCACGTTATTTTTAGATACGCAAGTAACAGTCTTGCATAATTATTTCCAATTATGAGTAATTATTAGTTTCCCAAAACACTAAAATTTTCTCGGGGTGACAAGGGATTAAAATGACCCTCATTCGGATGAGTAGTAACAATGGAATTCCCTAGTGCTATATTGTGAGGGCCTTGCCTACCTTCAGCGTTTAGAAATCATTACACACTGCTTAACAAATTGACAGCTACGTAAAACTCATTAATTATTAATACAGTGTATTTTATTATGTCAATGTATTTGATTATGGGAAAAAATAATCAAATAAATCTTCAGGCAATAAGCAAAGAAATAACCCTTAGCATCATGCTTTTCTTCAAAAATAATACAAAAATCAGTCAAGCAGAATTTCGGAACGAATACTGGTATTGCTGTTTATAAACACCAATAATTTCTCGGTAGACAGAGGAGATCTTTTATATAGAATTTGTCGAGCTTTTGAGGAAATACGTTCGCAAGGAACAGAAGTGACAGTCAATGGAAATTTCTGTTTGCCCAATGAACTTAAATGTGGATGCATGTATTGCTTTATTTTCCAACACTCCATCAACATCGATTAAAATAAATTCATATTTTAACTCGGAATACTTAATATTTTCTAAAACATAACCATAATTTTATTAAAAATCAATAACTTTTCCTTTGGTGGTGTTCAGACCAGAAAAAGCATGGCTCGACCTGTACTTTGATGACGTCAGTAGACAAACAAATATTGGATTGCGTAATTATGGTTATTTTTTAGAATGTATTAGGTATTCCAAGTTATAAAATGAAGCTATTTTAATCGATGCTCAAATTTTCATTCTTAATAACGCATTAATTGTCCAGAAAAAGTTGGCGCGATCTGTATTTTCATGACGTCACCAGACAAACAAATATTGTATTGCATCATTATTATTATGTTTTAGAAAATATTAGGTATTCCAAGTTACTCGTATAATATGAAGCTATTTTAATAGATGTTCAAATTTTCATCCTTGTGAACGCACTAATTGTCCAGAAAAGATGGCGCGACCTGTATTTTCATGACGTCAGTAGACAAACAATAGCTGGATTGCGTAATTATGGTTATGTTTTAGAAAAGATTAAGTATTGCCAGTTATAAAATGAAGATATTTTAATAGATGTTCAAATTTTCATCCTTGAGAACGCATTAATTGGGAAGAAAATGCGTACAGAAATTTTTCCATTCGAAGTAGAGGAAGCAAAATTACTTGACGTTCACCTTAAAGGAGCAATTCTTGTATGTATGTAAATTTTATTTTGAAAACGTCTCTAAGAATTTTGATGAAAGTCGTTAACCTATCGTTTTCTGGTATTAGAAATCGATTTAGCTTGATCTCGATTTTAAGATACTTTGTTTAATGGGTTAAATAACCACCCCGAATTACTACGTTTTTAGTGTAGTGTCATGGCGTCGAGCCATTACATGTTGGCGCGCGGTCACGCTATCTGTCTCATTACGTCACGCGTTGCGCGTGGATCCTATTAAAGTTTTATGACTACACACTCTTGCCAGCAGATGGTCACGATTCCCATCTGCCTCATTACGTGACGCGTTTTGTGCGGATGTTCTTCCGCACGATAACTCGCGTAAAAAAGTTCGATTTCGGTGAAATGTTAGTATGTGGTAGGGGAAGACCTGGGAAGAAACCCTATTGAAAGCGAACGAAATGGGGTCAAAGGTCAGAACATAGGAGCTGGATCCATTCAACTGCTCTTATGCGTCATGACTAACGTAGAAAAGGTTCGACTTCGATTAAATTTGAGTATGCGGTAGGGGACAACCTGGGGACAAACCCTGTTGAAAATTGGCGAAATAGGGGTCAAAGGTCAGGACATAGGAGCGGAATCACTTCCATCGCCATTATGCGTCGTAACTTACGCAAAAAGATTTCGATTTGGATGAAATGTTAGTATGTTGTAGGGACCTTCCTGGGAACGATTCCTGTTGAAAATGGGCTAAATGGGGTCAAAGGTTAGGACACAGAAGCGGAATCCATTATATAGCCCTTACGCATCATAACTTATGTAAAATTGCTTCGATTGCGACAAAAGCTTCTCATGTTATTTCGGAGGTATACTGAACCAGTTCTGTTGAATATTATCGAAATGGGATCAAAGGTCAGGGTACATTAGTGAGATTTATTCCATAGCCATTTTCCTCACAACTTGAGTAACAACTTGAGTAATGATTTCTAATATGTGGGAATGCGTATCATAATCAATGCATTGCATGATTTTACTAACTTGTCATAACATACATTCTGCGAATTCGGAAATGTTAATCATCTTATATTGGGAGCCTTGTTTACCAGTGGAAGAAACTCGACCAATAGCGTAAGCAAGAGGCATCAAGGTATAAAACACAGATGGGGTCATCTGGCATCGGCAAACGCAAAGGAGAAACGTTCCTGATAAAATACAATGCTATTTTGTTCAATTGCGTTACTTATACGTATCTGACAACTGCTTTCGGGAAAAAGTTTCAGTACTTTTGTGAAGTTTTTGGATCACGATAACAAATATGTAATTTCGTGGCATTAACTATCGTACGAAATTTAAAATAAACTTGATAATAAATGCTAAATTTGAGTATAATATTTTTTCACCTTTTTGAGATATACTTTTATCTTTAAAGGATATTTAAAATGTGAAATAAACCTCACGAATTAGAAATGAGAATAACACGTGTATCGCCATGGGAAAATGATTACAGTTTAGAAAGCAGCTCCTCTGGGTATATATATATATATATACCTCTTTGTGAATTTTACATCCGCAACTGTTCGATCTCCAGGAGCGCTCATTTCTGTAGGATGGGGTGGTCTCAATGTAATGGCTCATTGGTGTACATAATACAATAGTATTCGGTGCTAGTAATCCGTATTCCTATCTTACTCACTAGGAGTGAATATAATGTCAGCAAAATTCAACTCATTGCGTAAAGAAGTTTTACATGTCGCTCTGTCAGATATGTGTTTCAACAAAACTGCAAGAAATCCTTTTAAAATGCTGAAAAATAAGTTTTTTGCGTCAGAAAACTGCGAAAACTAATTGTTCAAGTTTGTAAAATCTATAAATCCGGTTTCTGTGGTAGAATTTTTCAATGTGCAGTAATACCGTGTGTTTACATTGAAATATAAAGCAGATATAAACTAGTTTGTGGCAGCAACACTATCAGTTTATTCTTTGAAACTTTTCTAAAAATATATTTTATTAGAGATGAGTTGGTAGATTAAGAGCTAGAGATAAGTTTAACCTTTACTTGGTGACCATGGCGCTACCTGTGACTGCTAGTAAAAAGTAACAGTGATTTGTAAATGTGATTGGAATCATAGTTTTTTTGTTTTGTTTTTTTGTTTTTGTTGATTGGAGGTTTAACGACTACCGTGAGCAACTCCATGGGCTTAAGCAGTCGTCCGTCCCTAATTTTGGGTCACTGTTTCCAGGGAAGGGAGAAAACTAGTGCAGTAAGACAAACACAACATCCATGTCTCACCGGGATTCGAACCCGGACCCCTTTTGGACGAATGATCAGAGGCCATCGCTTAGACCACTGCTCCACCGGGGCGGCGATCACAGTTTAGGGACTGTTATTTCACTTCTGTGAATCCGTTCACCAGTAACGACTAACGAACGAGTAAAGTAACGGAAACGGTGGGTTGGTCTCGGCTCGGCCATGATACAGCGAATCCTGGGTAATATGTTTTTCGGCGGGGGAAGGGGGGGTTGCTTCAAACCTAATGTATAAAATATAAGGAATTTCTGGTCCACCGATCGGTGATGGCATCTGTTGCGTCAGGAAAGCTGTCGGGGGTGGGGGGGTGGGGGTGGAGGTTATACCAAAATTTGTAAAATAAAAATAATTTCTCGTCCGTTCGGGAGCTTTTCAGCATTTAGAATCTACAGTTGGACAAACTTTCTGAGCGCATGTTCCTACTCTGGAAACCTGTCCGGCGGGGTGGGGGGTACCAAAAGTGAAAGTATGTTGAATTTCTCGTACGATCAGGAGATTTTTGGCATTTATAAGCTACAACTCGACACATTATCTGAGGGCATGTGGCTGCTCAGCAAACCTATGGGGGGAGGGGTAATACCAAAAGTGTAAAATAATAATATTCCTCGTTCGATTGGGAGATTTTCAGCATTTACCAGCAACAACTCAACAAACTATCTGAGGTGTGCCTACTCAGGAACCTGTCGGGTGGGGGGAAGGGGGGTAGTGTAATATAAAAAGTGTATGATATGGCACAAGCGCTCTGATAATCTTCCGAGTTGTAGCTGGTAAAATTTTGAAAATCTCCCGATCGGACCTGAATACTTCATATTTTACACTTTTAGTATCCCCCTTCCCCTCAAATGTTTGCTGTATCAGCACATGTCCACAGAAATGTTGCTTAGTTGTAGCTTGAAAATTCTAAAAATATCCGGAACCGCCGAGCAATTCTTCATATTTTATACTTTTGTTACCCCCATCACGAACAGAAGGCAACTGCTAAATCGCAACAACAGATAACCAGTAACAGCTACAGCAGCAGAATTCACTCGGTAACAGTTAAGACGAAGCTGTAAAAAATCACAAAGAGTATGATGGGTAAAAATGACAGAGTGAGGAACGTTTATTGGACGATCACTGTTACTTACGGTTTTCAGTAGCAGGCACTACCTGTGACTTTTCGATAACCGTGATAAAATCACAGGTAGTGAAATAACTCTCATCTCTATTAAGAGCTTTATTGTAGTCTTCATGTTAGAGAGCATTTTCTCTCCGTTGTCTGAATAATCAATTCATTGAGGTGTACAGGAAAACGTCCGTGCAGGTGGATGAGCAAGATGAGTGAACAATTAAAATGGTAAAACTATATCAGTAATCCGTATTCCTTGACACACAATAGAAATGCAAATTTCCGAGCTTTCGCACATCAACCAAAAGGTTTTTGCCAGGAAGGTAGACAGCAATATGCCTACCTTGTTTGCTCTCTACCTTCCTTGATAGAACCCATCTGGCTGATTTGCGGAAGCTTAAAAACTTTGATTTCTATCCTACGCCAGGAAATTTCGATTACTAGGATGAATATTACATTTTAAGTATAGTTGGTGTATATTTATTATTAATTATGTGAATACACACTGCTCTGTTTCATCAGACGTCAGATGTTCTCGGTCAATATCTTCAATTTAATGGTTAAAACAGCCACGTTTTTAAGATGATTGTTATAAAAATTCAAATTACCGAAAACACGTTACAGCAAGTTACGAAATTCCAATCGGTAAGGTTTATAATATCATTGTTAGGAAAATCAAATTGACGAATAAACCTTACAGCAAAATGGAACGATAATTCTTGCTGTCACTTTTCCGACTGGCAAGACTGAACTGTCTGCATCGGTGAAACGTCTTTTAATTTTAATTATCTAATCCTTTTCCCGATAGTTGAAAACAATATCTTCGCAAGAAATAAAATCTCTGAATATCGAGGTTTTATCCACAAACTCCTTATAAACAGAAGGTAGAACTTAGACATGTAAATATCACAAAAACATAAGTATTGCGTTAGTGAAATTAATTGTTGATATTATTACCATATAACGCATTGCATTTCTGTAAACACACACATTGCGCATCGAAATTCTAAAATTTGGTATGTATACAAATATAAGGTAGTAGCACATTAATAGAAAAACTAAGAAACAAATGTTGTATTTGTTTTCCTGTACAATCAAATGTTTTAATACTGAGTCCTAAAATTTAAACAGATAAATGTATAGGTATTTTGACTTTTTGGAAGGAGAAATTTTATGCAATTTTATTAGGCAGTTACTAGATTTATTAAGAAATGTCAGAGAAGTAAGAGCATTTCAAACTGAAACAAAATAGTATGTCATAACTTACGCTTAAATGCATAGACACTTAGTTATAGAGTCAAACAACAATTTTTGAATTTTAAAAGACCTACAATCGAAGAGATGAAGAATGCAATGTATGTTTTACTCCCATAATTCGGAAAACATTTAATAAAGCGTCAGCTTTTCATTATATGATCCACGTTTTGTTACACTATCAAAAATTTACCGGTATCAACTGTTTTATTATAAAATATAAATTATAATCAGATTTTTCTTTTTCGAGTTTCTCATGGACTCTTTTTCGAAATCCAAAATTGAGAGAAATGGAAGGAGGTCATGTTTTCCCCACTGCTTTTTTTATATTAGAAGAGATGTAACCGGTGTGCAACCTTAGAATTTAAATAATGCTGGTTGTCCTTTGCCCTAAAGGCGATATATTTCTGCTTTTTGCTTGGAGCTTTACGAATTACAATTCCTTTCTTCTTCTTCCTTTTTTTTTTTTTTGCTTTTTTCTGTTCTTAAAGTAATTATTTAAAGATCTGTAATTACATGTTCTCTGTGTATATTAATTCCCGAGTTTTCCAATGGTAGTGATATTGTTGTTTCCAGAACTAGATTTTCAATTTAATGTGGCATAATAATTGAAAATGTTGTTCTAGATTATGATTACGTGTTATTGTCTTTAGTTCCAACCGTCCACATTGTGAATCGCTGTGGACCGATTTCAGAAATGACAATTAAATGTTTGTTCAAAAAACCATTATTCACTGAATTCAAATCAAATTATACATTTCATTAATAATTTACTAAAAGATAATAAATTTTTATGTTCTTCAAAAGGATATCAATCGTTACTCTACAGAGACAAGAAAATAATTTCTCTCACTAATTACTAAATTCATTTATCGAACAAGTTTATATATACAATCCAGGAAAAACAAAATTTGCGTACGTTTCGTGCCCAAATTCGGGCATGAAACATATGTTAAAACAGAATTTGGGTGTTTATCAATTACTACTCAATAAATATGCTTCGAATGACTTGTTTATATCAGTAGTAACATTGAGAATCTGTTGCAACACTGTCGATTTTTAACGGAAAAGTAAAGGAGGCAACACGGAAGCTATAAAATAAAACTCTACATAATCTAAATTATTATGCAGTGCAAAGTAGAGCGTTTATTTATAGGAAGCTTCAGATACCATAAGGTAATTTGGCTGATTTCTTTCCTTAAAAGTACTCAAGAAACACGGGACAAGCGAAGGTTAACTCTTGAATCTTTAATTATGATTAACACGTTTTTTGCATTCAGGAGGGAAAACGACGTTTCAACGAAAGGAAAACTAGATATAAGTCCCTGTTTCTCACGAACGGCTGATACGAAAGTAACTGATAAATACCCAAATTCGGTTGTAACGATGTCAAAGGAAACACGACACACAAAACATAGTTGAATATTTTACAATATTAAAAAAAAAAACATTATTTTTTTTAATATTGTAAAATATTCCTGGAGACGTGAAATGAAAATGCAGTCCATACTTTTCCTATGTTCAAGTGCAAATGACGATACATAAAGGAGGCATTCGGTTGAAACAGGAAAATGTGTTTTTTCATAAAACACTATACTTCCGATTCTTAAATTATCAGGAATACGCATAGAACTTGCAAAACAGTTATGATTTGAATGTAGTAAACATAAAACGATATACGGCAGCATAAAGTCGGTATCCACATACAACCAAAATACTTGCAAATATACACAAATCCATTAATTTTTCTTTTAGGCCTCAGCTATTTCTATGAAACAAGAATGTACAACGGGGATGCCAATCGTAAAATTTCCGATAAAGTGGATTATATTAGAAGCAAGAAAATTGAGTTGGATGCTTAAGCGATGTATCCAGGATCAAAGCTATTTTTGTTAAGCATGTAGATTATACAGATTCGTATTACGAGTTTAGTTTTCTGAATATATATTGCTTTCAATAAAAACTACAGTTTTCTTTAAAGTTATGGTTAAATCTAATTGTTAAAACAGTTGGTTAACAACCTCTGATAAATTTTTAAATTTAGCTAATGGCTCTGCAGCACCTTGTTTTTCCAGAACACTTACTTAGAACTAAGGGAGTCTGTAGCTCCGAATTCAAAATCCTAAAAGTTTCATCAGAAGAAAATATGATTTATTTATTCATAATTAAATTATTTTCTCGAAACAAATATTAAAAGCTGCGTAAATTTGAATTTGAGTTAAATACCTTGATTTATTACTTTAAAAACGCTACATTTCCCCTCTTAAACTACATTTTATCTCTTAATTTTCTCATATAATTCATTAATTTTTAACTCGTTGTTTCGAGAAATCAAATCTAAAATGACAGTAGAGGAAAATGGAGAGTTCTGGGACAGGGGCAGCCCTCCATAGACATAACATTGGCTGTCCACGAGGCTGCCTCCATAGCTGCCCACGAGGCTGCCCCCGTGGCCGCCCACGAGGCTGTCCCAGCTGTTCACTTGTCAGAATTTTTGTCACGTGATCGTCCCCATGATGTGCTGCCCACTAACAGTGCTTTTTGGAACTTTCGATGGATCTTTGTTTTTGAGAGATGGCTACGGTCGAGTGTGGAAAGGGGGTGGACATAGGGAATGCCAACTCGATGTGCTGCCCCTAGCGGTGCTTCTTGGAACTTTCAATGGATCTTTGTTTTTGAGAGATGGCAACGGTCGAGTGTGGACAGAGGGTGGACATAGGGGATGTCAACTCGATGTGCTGCCTCCTAGCGGTGCTTCTTGGAACTTTATGTTTTTCTCGGGAGATTTATTGGACTTTGTCAAATTTTTGGAGGAAGTTTTTTTTTGTCCTTTCCAATATTTTTTGTTTCCTCGAATTTGTTTTATTAAACTTATATTTTTAGAGCTTCCGTGGGGTGTTCGGATTTTTTTATAGACGTTGCATTATTTTTTTATTTTTTTTTATTTAGACGACGAAATGCCTCGATGGAAAAGATTTCTTTCCCATTGTTTCATGTTCCGCTTAAGGAATGGTTCTCGTCAAAAGATTGGTTCTCTTCCCTGGTCACATGATCGTTATCGTCCATTCCTAACAAGGTGGTTGATTGACGTAGGGGTTTAAGATTCTCTCAGTTGAACTCGATCGGTCGAGGAGAGTGGTCGCCTTTTGTGTTTCTTGAAAAATTTATAATGGAATCGTCCATAGCATTATACGATAAAAATCGCATCATCTTTAGGAAGAATGAAATGCCTGAAAATTGCTTTCCTTTAGGAGACGATCGATTCATTCGGATATTTTGTTTTGATGGAGAATTACAGATTCATGTCCGAAAATACATTTGCATCGGTGACTTATACGTTCCTACAACTATGGAAATCACTTCGAAGGGTGTTGAATGGTTTGAACTTCTATACAGCTTTGTCTTTCTGCGTGATGTTGTTAAAAGTCGCGAGCCAGCGAAATATGATTACGTTTTCAGTGGAAATATTACAGTGGCTCATCGTTTAGAACCGTTGACTCCTTTCATGAGAATGAATCCCCACTCTGTGGAATGCACAAGTCGAGATTTTCACCACGTATTGGATTTCACTCAGGATAAAGTGGGTCAGGATGGTAAATTTTTAAACCGAAATTTCTCTGTGCGGAGAACATTGGACTGAAGTGACTGATAAGAAATCTACTATGTTAAGAGTCATACAACAGACGTTTCTTCGTTCCATTTCGTTTTCAGCTTTAATTACGAAAGCGATGGAAAAAAATAATTTTACTTTGGAAGCATTACAGTCCTCAAAAGAAGGATTTCGGCAGTATGAAGATGGTTCTTTTCTGCTTGAAGAAACTCTCGTGGACACAATGTATGTCACAAAGGATATGAACGGAATGGAATTCTCCTACGACAACGACAATCAAATAAACATGACCAAAATTATTTTACAACTGAATTTTGAGATAATAGCTGAACAGTATCTCAAAAAACTACAGCGGAAGCGAAATACTAAAGTAGACGAAGCATTTCTGGACTCAGTTGACCTAAGTCACTACGTTGGAGAAATTTTACGAAATTTAGACGAATTTTATTATTGGTAAACAAAAAAATTCTTAACGGTCCTTTTCAGGACCACCCAGTTTTTTCAAAAAGGAATTATTGAAATCGTACGCTGTGTTTTCTTTATGTGAAGAACAAAGTATTTCATAGCTCACTCGTTTTTTTTTTTTTTTTTTTCAAACGCGGTTTTAATTCTGAAATGAATTCTTTCAAGGTGTCTGATTAAATTCTTTCGCTTTCCGCATTCCACTCTCATTTTGTTGAAAATTCAACCATGAAGAATTTCTTACTGAATACATTTTAGTTTTATTTTCTCAAGTTATGAAAATTAATTATAATGAAATCCTTTCGTTTTTCTCTAAGAATTTTCCTTAAGATAAACCCTCAGCTGAAGTTTGCATTCGCAGTCAATAGCATGTTCGTTGAGAGATGAACAGAAAAGGAAACAGTCTCCAGTGTTTTGAAACGTCCCACGTACTGACGCATGATGGTTCACCAGAATCGTATCCGTTGCTAGATGACCAGATAAGGAAGTAGTCTTCATGAGACACGTTGTGGTGGTAAGGGTCGAGTGTTGTTTCTTTGTGAACAGCAGAATTTCGGAAACTGATTAAACTTGGAACCTTCGAAATGCTTGGAAAACGAATACGAATGTAGCTCAATTTCCTCCCCCTTGCGATGACAGCTCGATTCTCTCACGTTTGTCATGTGTGAATTCCTGAATTTTAGTAGTTGAGATGTCCGTTTGAAATGCCCTCGTGACGTTTCCGAAAATGCTTGGGGTCAAAGTGCATTCTGCTTCCTTTAAAACGTTTGCCATTTCTACCCAATCACTTTTTTCTGATTCAGTTGTCAAGACTTGTGCTGTTGTACCTCTCTTGCTCTCTGGCTTTTGGAAAATGTCTGCTGGATTTACAACCGTTTCTGCAATGGAAGAGGTAAGTTCGCATTTCCTCGCATGCAATTATTTTTTGTTAGGTGCCCCAAGTTGTTTGAATTATGATGTTGTTAGAATTTCATGTTAGTGGAATCGTTTATTCTCTTGACGGAAAAACATAATTCTTTTTAGAAAGCTTTTAGAAATACATTCCTTTACGATAGCTCCCCTTTCGAATAAAAATTTAAGAAGTTTATTCTCAAAGTAGGAATTTCCCATTTTATGTTTATTCCATGAAAATGCGTTGATAGGGGTTTAAAACATGTTTGCGTATTAGGAACAGCATTTGAGTTATTTTGCATAGGATTAAAGTTAGATTTTAAAGAAGAACAATTAATGTTAATGGCATCGTTTATTCTTTTAAAACATTTTATTTTTCATACTTTTATGATAGCTTCCCTTTCCAATAAAAATTTAAGAAGTTTATTCGCAATGTTTATTTCATGAAAATGCGTTGTTAAAGGAGAGGGGTTAATTTTTTTTTAATTGTTTCACAGACTCAGTGGTGGTTAGAGGAAGAACAATTATTTTTGCAGAATTCCGATGTGTTCGATGCCTTATAGAAAATTCCCTTGAATCAAGACCTAACCTCTGATTTTACGCCCGACATCCCAGTCAATATTCCTTCCAACACATGCTCGGTCTGCTCCAAGACCTTTGTCAAACAATTCAACCTGAAAAATCATATGAGGAGTCATACATGTGAAAACCCATTCGCGTGTACCCAATGCCCAGCAAAATTCAGCCGTAAACCTCATCTTAAGCGTCACGAGCAACGAGTTTATCGACAAGGTGGTGGTTCGGATCCCGCAGTTGCAGGGCCAAGTCATGCTCACCCAAACTTTGATGTTCCGATAGCTGCACCAAACGAAGCTCCAATCGTTATGAATGCACCGATAGCTGTGCCCATCCAGGCTTCCAGTTGGCTGGAAGACAAATCCATGTATTCTTCTCTACTCCCAGAAATATTAAATAACAGAGGTCCACCATCTTGAATGTTTGCCAAGGGATGATATTCGATCCATTGTCCTATTTTATGCTCGTTTGGGTGGGCGGTAAAGCAAATAAATTAAGCTCTGACTTGAGACATACGGAAGAATGACTGTGAATCAAAGCCATTGTTTATGGATCAAAAATATCGTGGGCTCTCTTCTTGACTTTCTTTGAACGAATATTGTGTTTCTTCGTATTTCTCTTCCTTTTAAATCTTCCTCCTAACATTTTCTTCACTTTATTAGATGCTTTGTCTGTGAGAATTTATCCTGCTTCTTTAGCTCGTTGTTTGGCTGCTGTTTTTGCATCCTTTCCTTGCATTAAATCATTTACAAGGTCGACCCCCGTTCGCAAGACTTGTTTTCCAAGCGTTGTTGCACCTTGTTTGAATAATGGTACCGCCGCTCTAAATAACGAGCGAAAAAGTCCTCCAAGTCCATACCCTTTTTGAAGGGGTGCTCCTTGATAGTAGACTAAACCTTTTCCAGTTTGATTGACGTAATAATCCTCGAAGGATTTTGTACAACAGCGGTATGGTTCATACATGACTACAGAGCCTTGAGACGAAAATGAAGTTTCACGATCGCTCTGCCACGTTCAAATGGTACTAATTGTCCCGAGTGATTCCTTATAACGATTTCTACGGCTTGGAAATGTTTCCTTGCGATAGGCAAATAATAAGGGCGGTCGTATAAGGCGCTCACGACATCTCCGTCTTCTCCGCTCACTTTCACGATGCGAAGGAGAGGAGCAACCACGTCGCCCACAGGCTGAGGATCCACAATATCGCTGTACACGTACAATAGGGAAGGCGACGTGTTCAGATCGGCTACGAAATTTCCATGAATTGTGACATCAATCCCTTCTGATGCTGAATACACTCCAGGTTGAAAACCTAGAATTTCAGCTATTCCCGGAAATAACTGCAGCTGAGAACCACGAGTTAAAGCTGCTTTGACACGTCTCGTGTTTTTTATTAAAAAACATCGTAATTTTTTTCGACCAGTGCTGGGACAAGGCTTTTACCACATCTCCCTCAGCATCATAATATCCAGCAGATATTTTTGCTGCTTTCAATTGACTTGGACCGACACCGTAAGGAAAGGAATTTGAATTTACATTCATATTAAACCAGGAATGAGGGTAGATGAGTTCGACGAGTCCCACTTCCCAGTCACCATTGAGTTCGATCGGTGAAGGAAGATGCGTGATGAAATGAGAAATTTTATTGTCTGCAAAGTAGCGGAGAGAGCTGTCGCTAGGTTACGTCAGATAGAAACTCATGTTGACGAATGATCTTTCATCTAAAAAAAAGGTCGGTTTTATAGAGAGGTCAAGTCTTCCGCGGGGATCCAAGCATTAAATTTTTCAAGATACCCTTTAAATTTAACAAAGTATTCCATTTTTCCTTTTGCGTTTCTTTAGAACACGTTCCACAGGAAAGGACTCTGAGAGAGTCATTTTTGAAGCTCTTCTGCGTAAAATGTCCCCTCCAGCTCTTCATCCAATAAGTCTTTTACTTTGTACATGGGTGGGGATCTGGGAACAAGGTCACTCACCACAAACACTTCTTCCGTCCAATTTGATTCGTATCCCTTTTTAAACTTTAATTTGAATTTAGAAATCTTCACGTGATTACCGACTTGAAATTTATAGGTGGGTTTTTCCCTCTTGAGGTCACCATACAGATTGTCAAACACTTGCTTTTCATTGTTTTCGTTCACTTCGACAGGCTTCAGTTTTATACTTCGATGGGTAGAATTATAGTAACTGTCGACTAAATCGTTGAGTACGTCGATGAATCCGAACGTATTTCGACTTGAAAAAAATCGCTACATTCTAATTTTCAACGTGCGATTGAATCTTTAAACAAAACTTGCTTTCGTCTCGTTGTTCGTCGTAAAGAAATGCACCTCGTGCTGTTTTCAAAACTTTTGGAATTCTTTGTTCTTAAATTCAGTTCCTTTATCAGTTTGCATTTTTAATGGTATGCTCTGTTCGAAAGTCTTGGAAAACACTTGAACGATATGTGACACAGACTTTTGTTTTAAAGGAATCAACCACGCATATTTGGAAAATATATCAATACACGTCAACAAGTAACGAAATCCATCATTATGTTGACTCAAACTGGGAAGGTCAACCAAGTCTGCTTAAAACTGTTGATCTATTTTATTCACCAACACTCTGTTTCTCGAAAAATGACGTCTCGTCGGTTTGTGGAGGGTGTACGTTTTCTCCCCCTTCAGCCATTTTGCGACGTCTTTTTTCTTGATTCCTTCTTTCTTGACAGCACGGAATAAAGCATTCACACCACCGAAGCTTCCTTCTTTTACGGCTGTAAGATAAGTCTGTTTCATTATATCCTCCATTACAACCATTCAACGAGAGATATTCCACCGTAACAGAAAAATTCATATTCACACCAACTCGTTCACAACTCTAACAGCGTCCACTCCCCCTCACACTCCATTTTTAAATGAAATTCCAAGAAAAGTCCCCAAAAACATTTTAACACCGTGAAGAGGCATCTTCCCATCTCAAACATATTTTCCCAATGGTCTGATGGTCTGGGGAAGAATGTACGCTTTCTGAATGACGGAATGTCAGTTCGAATCTCACCGAGACCATTAGAGCATTTTTATGTACTCTAAAACAAAAATAAAGTAAATAAATAATGCAATGTCTATAAAAAATCCTAACACCCCACGGAAGCTCTAAAAATATAAGTTTAATAAAACAAATTCGAGGAAACAAAAATATTGGAAAGGACAAAAAAAAAACTTCCTCCAAAAAATTTGACAAAGTCCAATAAATCTCCCGAGAAAAACATAAAGTTCCAAGAAGCACCGCTAGGGGTCATCACATCAAGTTTACATCCCCCTATATCCACCCCCTTTCCCAATCGGTCGTTGCCATCCTTCAAAATCAATGATCCATCGAAAGTTCCAAGAAGCACCGCTAGGGGCAGCACATCGAGTTGACATCCCCTATGTCCACCCCCTCTCCACACTCGATCGTTGCCATCTCTCAAAAACAAAGATCCATCGAAAGTTCCAAGAAGCACCGATAGGGAGCAGCACATCATGGGGACGATCACGTGACAAAAATTCTGGCAAGTGAACAGCTGGGACAGCATCGGGGACAGCCTCGTGGGCAGCCACTTGGGCAGCCACGGGGGCAGCCTTGTGGGCAGCCATGTGGGCAGCCTCGTGGGCAGCCACTTGGGCAGCCACGGGGGCAGCCTCGTGGGCAGCCAATGTTAAGTCTATAGAGGGCTGCCCCCTAACGGTGCTTCTTGGAACTTTCGATGGATCTTTGTTTTTAAAAGAAGGCAACGGTCGAGTGTGGAAAGGGGGTGGACATAGGGGATGTCAACTCGATGTACTGCCCCCTAGCGGTGCTTCTTGGAACTTACAATGTATATTTGCTTCAAAGAGATCGCAACGGTCGAGTGTAGAAAGGGAGTGGACATAGGGGATGTCAACTCGATGTGCTGCCCCTAATGGTGCTTCTTGGAACTTTCGTTGGATCTTTGATTTTGAGGGATGGCAACGACCAAGTGGGATAGGGGTGGATATAGGGGAATGTCAACTCGATGTGCTTCCCCCTAGCGGTGTTTCTTGGAACTTTATGTTTTTCTCGGGAGATTTATTGGACTTTTGTCAAATTTTTCGAGGATGTTTTTTTGTCCTTTCCAATATTTTTTGTTTCCTCGAATTTGTTTTATTAAACTTATATTTTTAGAGCTTCCGTGGGGTGTTCGGATTTTTTATAGACATTGCGTTATTTTTTTATTTTATTTTTATTTCAGAGTACATAAAAATGCTCTAATGGTCTCGGTGAGATTCGAACTCACATTCCGTCATTCAGAAAGCGTTCATTCTGCCGCTAGACCATCAGACCATTGGGAAAATATGTTTGAGATGGGAAGATGCCTCTTCACGGTGTTAAAATGTTTTTGGGGACTTTTCTTGGAACTTCATTTTAAAATGGAGTATGTGGGGGAGTGGACGTTATTTGAGTTGTGAACGAGTTAGTGTGAACATGAATTTTTCTGTTACGGTGGAACATCTCTCGTTGAATTGTTGTAATGGAGGATATAATGAAACAGATTTATTTTACAGCCGTAAAAGAAGGAAGCTTCGGTGGTGTGAATGCTTTATTCCGTGCTGTCAAGAAAGAAGGAATCAAGAAAAAGACGTCGCAAAATGGCTGAAGGGGAGAAAACGTACACCCTCCACAAACCGACGAGATGTCATTTTCCGAGAAACAGAGTGTTGGTGAATAAAATAGATCAACAGTTTCAAGCAGACTTGGTTTACCTTCCCAGTTTGAGTCAACATATGATGGATTTCGTTACTTGTTGACGTGTATTGATATATTTTCCAAATATGCCTGGGTGATTCCGTTAAAACATAAGTCTGTGTCACATATCGTTCAAGCATTTTCCAAGATTTTCGAACAGAAAATACCATTAAAACTGCAAACTGTTAAAGGAACTGAATTTAAGAACAAAGAATTCCAAAAGTTTTGAAAACAGCACGAGGTGCATTTCTTTACGACGAACAACGAGACGAAAGCAAGTGTTGTGGAAAGATTCAATCGCACGTTGAAAACTAGAATGTGGCGATTTTTTTCAAGTCAAAATACGTTCAGATTCATCGACGTACTCAACGATTTAGTCGACAGTTACTATAATTCTACCCATCGAAGTATAAAACTGACGCCTGTCGAAGTGATTGAAAACAATGAAAAGCAAGTGTTTGACAATCTGTATGGTGACCTCAAGAGGGAAAAACCCACCTATAAATTTCAAGTCGGTAATCACGTGAGGATTTCTAAAACTAAATTAAAGTTTAAAAAGGGATACGAATCCAATTGGACGGAAGAAGTGTTTGTGGTGAGTGACCTTGTTCCCAGATCCCCTCCCGTGTACAAAGTAAAAAACTTATTCGATGAAGAACTGGAGGAGACATTTTGCGCAGAAGAGCTTCAAAAAGTGATTCTCTCAGAGTCCTTTTCCTGTGGAACGTGTTCTGAAGAAACGCAAAAGAAAAGGAAAAATGGAATACTTTGTTAAATTTAAAGGGTATCTTGATAAATTCAATGCTTGGATCCCCGCGGAAGACTTGACCTCTCTATAAAACCGACCTTTTTTTAGATGAAAGATCATTCGTCAACATGAGTTTCTATCTGACGCTACCTAGCGACAGCTCTCTCCGCTACTTTGCAGACAATAAAATTTCTCATTTCATCACGCGTCTTCCTTCACCGATCGAACTCAATGGTGACTGGAGAGTGGGACTCGTCGAACTCATCTACCCTCATTCCTGGTTTAATGTGAATGTAAATTCAAATTCCTTTCCTTACGGTGTCGGTCCAAGTCAACTGAAAGCAGCAAAAAATCCCTGCTGGATATTATAATTCTGTGGGAGTTGTGGTAAATGCCATGTCCCAGCACTGGTCGAAAAAATTACGATGTTTTTCAATAAAAACCCTAGACGTGTCAAAGCAGCTTTAACTCATGATTCTCAGCTGCAGTTATTTCCGGGAATAGCTGAAATTCTAGGTTTTCAACCTGGAGTGTATTCAGCATCAGAAGGGAGTGATGTCACAATTCATGGAAATTTCGTAGCCGATCTGAACACTTCGCTTTCCCTATTGTACGTGTACAGCAATATTGTGGATCCTCAGCCTGTGGGAGACATGGTTGCTCCAGCCTCGTCGATACCGAAGACATTGATGGACATATTATTTGCTTTCTCGAACTTTTTGATATCAGAAATTCTTACCGGGTACTCAATACAGTCCCAGATATATCCTGTGGGGAATTGAGGGTCCTTGAGGAAATTGTGGACTCTCTCCCAATGATGATATTGAAGACGTGGGGTCCAGACTGCACATTTAAAGTAGTAGATGTCATTATTCACAACACTAACGACTGCCTTCTTCCTTTGAATATTGGTTGGAAGGTTGATGAATGGCTCACGCCTCAAGGGTCTAAAACGGTTGATTCTAAGTTCGAACCATGAGACATGGGAAAATACCCAGCCGGACCCTTTCAATTCTGCCTCTGTCTTTTCGTTCTCGATTTTAGTAGCCATTGAATCATAAAATTCACAAGCATCACTTGCTCTGAAGAGAGGTGTGTTGGGGTTTTCAGGTTGTGGTAACAAAACTCGTACTCGTCTGGAACATCTTTTTTCTGCTTTTTAAAAACTGCCTCCACGAAAACGCTGACTTTGATCGATGGGTGAGCAGCTAATGAATATTGCAGGACTCTTAGACATGGATCTTTACTGGGTTCTAAAAAGGAGCGAAGACATGATGCTGACCCCTCATCGGGTACGGTCTTATTGGTGGTTAGTCGCTGTCTCGCGGCAGACTCGACTTTAATGAATCCTCAAATATTTTCAAGAGGGGCCTGGATGAGCACAGCTATCGGTGCATTCATAACGATTGGAGCTTGGTTTGGTGCAGCTATCGGAACATCAAAGTTTGGGTGAGCATGACTTGGCCCTGTAACTGCGGGATCCGAACCACAACTTTGTCGATGAACTCGTTGCTCGTGACACTTAAGATGAGGTTTACGGCTGAATTTTGCTGGGCATTGGGTACACGCGACTGGTTTTTCACCTGTATGACTCCTCATATGACTTTCAGGTTGAATTTTTTGACAAAGGTCTTGGAGCAGACCGAGCATGTGTTCGAAGGAAGATTGACTGGGAAGTCGGGCGTAAAATCAGAGGTTAGGTCTCGATTCCAGGAATTTCCTCCAAGGCATCGAACACATCGGATTTTGCAAAAATATTTGTTCTTCCTCTAAACACCACCGAGTCTGTGAAAGAATTAAAAAAAAATTAACCCCTCTCCTCTAACAACGCAATTTAATGACATAAACATTGAGAATAAACTTCTTAAATTTTTATTGGAAAGGGGAGCTATCGTAAAAGTATGAAAAATAAAATGTTTTAAAAGAATAAACGATGCCATTAACATGAATTGTTCCTCTTTAAAAATCTAACTTTAATCCTATGCAAAATAACTCAAATGCTGTTCCTAATACGCAAACATGTTTTAAACCCCATTCAACGCATTTTCATCTAATAAACATTAAAATGGGAAATTCCTACGCTGAGAATAAACTTTTTAAATTTTTATTCGAATGGGGAGCTATCGTAAAGGAAGGTATTTCTAAAAGCTTTTAAAAAAAATCATGTTTTTCCATCAAGAGAATAAACGATTCCACTAACATGAAATTCTAACAACATCATAATTCAAACAACTTGGGGCACCTAACAAAAAATAATTGCATGCGAGGAAATTCGAACTTACTTCTTCCATTGCAGAAACGGTTGAAAATCCAGCAGACATTTTCCAAAATCCAGAGAGCAAGAGAGGTACAACAGCACACGTGTCGACAACAGAACCAGAAAAAAGTGATTGGGTAGAAATGGCAAACGTTTTAAAGGAAGCAGAATGCACTTTGACCCCAAGCATTTTCGGAAACGTCACGAGGGCATTTCAAACGGACATCTCAACTACTAAAATTCCGGAATTCACACATGACAAACGTGAGAGAATCGAGCTGTCATCGCAAGGGGAGGAAATTGAGCTACATTCGTATTCGTTTTCGAAGCATTTCGAAGGTTCCAAGTTTAATCAGTTTCCGAAATTCTGCTGTTCACAAAGAAACAACACACGGTCCTTATCACCACAACGTGTCTCATGGCGACTACTTCCTTATCTGGTCATCTAGCAACGGACACGTTGCTGATAAATCATCATGCGTCAGTACTCGGGACGTTTCAAAACACCAGAGACTGTTTTCTTATCTGTTCATCTCTCAACGATCATGCTATTGACTGAGAATGCAAACTTCAGCTGAGGGTTTATCTTAAGAAAAATTCTTAGAGAAAAGCGAAAGGATTTCATTATAATTAATTTTCATAACTTGAGAAAATAAAGCTAAAATGTATTCGGTAAGAAATTCTTCATGGCTGAATTTTCCACAAAATGAGAGAGGAATACGGAAAGCGAAAGTATTTAATCAGACACCTTGAAAGAATTCACCCCAGAATTAAAAACGACTTTGAAAAAAAAAACCAAAAAAAAAAAAACGAGTGAACTATGAAATACTTTGTTCTTCACATAAAGAAAACACAGCGTACGATTTCAATAATTCCTTTTTGAAAAAACTGGGTGTTCCTGAAAGGACCGTTAAGAATTTTTTTTCAAATAATAAAATTCGTCTAAATTTCGTAAAATTTCTCCAACGTAATGACTTAGGTCCCCTGAGTCCAGTAATGCTTCGTCTACTTTAGTATTTCGCTTCCGCTGGAGTTCTTTGAGATACTGTTCAGCTATTTTCTCAAAATTCAGTTGTAAAATAATTTTGGTCATGTTCATTTGATTGTCGTGGTCGTAGGAGAATTCCATTCCGTTCATATCCGTTGTGTCATACATTGTGTCCACGAGAGTTTCTTCAAGCAGAAAAGAATAATATTCATACTGCCGAAATCCTTCTTTTGAAGACTGTAATGCTTCCAAAGTCAAATTATTTTTTTCCAATGCCTTCTTAATTAAAGCTGAAAACGAAATGGAACGAAGAAACGTCTGTTGTATGACTCTTAACATAGCAGATTTCTTATCAGCCACTTTAGCCCAGTGTTCTCCGCGCAGAGAAATTACAGTTTTCAAAATCTCACCATCCTGACCCACTTTTTCCTGAGTGAAATCCAATACGTGGTGAAAATCTCGACTTGTGCATTCAACAGAGTGGGGATTCATTCTCATAAAAGGAGTCAACGGTTCTAAACGATGAGCCACTGTAATATTTCCACTGAAAACGGAATCATATTTCGCAGGCTCGCGACTTTTAACAACATCACGCAGAAAGACAAAGCTGTCTAGAAGTTCAAACCATTCAACACCCTTCAAAGCGATTCCCATAGCTGTAGGAACGTATAAGTCACCGATGCAAGTACATTTTCGGTCATGAATCTGTAATTCTCCATCAAAACAAAATATCCGAATGAATCGATCGTCTCCTAAAGGAAAGCATTTTTCAGGCATTTCATTCTTCCTAAAGATGATGCGATTTTCATCGTATAATGCTATGGACGATTCCATTATAAATTTTTCAAGAAACACAAAAGGCGACCACTCTCCTCAACCGATCGAGTTCAACTGAGAGAATCTTAAACCCCATACGTCAATCAAGCACCTTGTTAGGAATGGACGATAACGATCATATGACCAGGGAAGAGAACCAATCCTTTGACGAGAACCATTCCTGAAGCGGAACATGAATCAATAGAAACTCAATCTTTTTCATCGAGGCATTTCGTCGTCTAAATAAAAAAAAATGCAACGTCTATAAAAAATCCTTACACCCCACGGAAGCTCTAAAAATGTAAGTTTAATAAAGCAAATTCGAGGAAACAAAAAATATTGGAAAGGACAAAAAAAAACTTCCTCCAAAAATTTGACAAAGTCCAAGAAATCTCCCGAGAAAAACATAAAGTTCTAAGAAGCACCGCTAGCAGCACATCGAGTTGACATCCCATTTCCCACTCGGTCGTTGCCATCCCTCAAAATCAAAGAGCCATCGAAAGTTCCAAGAAGCACCGCTAGGAGGCAGCACATCGAGTTGACATCCCCTATGTCCACCCCCTTTCCACACTCGACCGTTGCCATCTCTCAAAGACAAAGATCCATTGAAAGTTAAAAGAAGCACCGTTAGGGGGCAGCACATCATGGGGACGATCACGTGACAAAAACTCTGACAAGTGAACAGCTGGGACAGCCTCGTGGGCAGCCAATGTTAAGTCTATGGAGGCCTGCCCCTGTCCCCGAACTCTCCATTTTCCTCTACTAATGACCCAGTCGCTACAAATCCTTAGAAAAACCAAAGTGCTTTATTGTAAAATTTCAAAAATAATTTCGCATAACTAGGCTTTCAAGCAATTATATCAAGCAGATTAGATGCACTTAGCATGCAAGCGACGTAATGGGCGATCCTATCTTACCACGTAGAAAGCATATTACTATTAAATGCTACAATCATTCCTCTTATTTCCTTAAGAGAAGATTGCTAATCACCTTCCTATACTTCTGCGTCACCATTTACCTTGCCTCCTGAGGAATGAATTAGTGTTCCGGAAGACAAAGCGCTTAAGGATCCCAATCTTTCTTAGAAATGTAGAGTGATAACTTCTCAGTACCTAAGAAATAAACTGTCTCAACTTTCAAATACTTTTACTGAAGTTTTCCTTATTTGGTAACCACCATGAATGCCTTAACTCTCAAGATACATCATCATTGTCAACCATTATCAATCCACTGCTGGAGGAAGGTCTCCCCAAGTTTCCACCACAACGGTCTGTCTTATTCCAGTCTCCTCCATGTCACCCCTGCATACTTTCGAATTTCATCCACCCATCTCCCATGTGGTCTTCTTCTGGGTCTTTTCCTGTCCCTTGGAATCCAATCTAAAATTTCGGCTGTCCATCGATGGTCTGTCCTTCTGGCAGTATGTCCAGCCCATTGCCATTTCAGGGATTTAACTCTGATCATGATGTCTTCCACTCTTGCCATTTTTCGGATATACGAGTTTCTCTTCTTTACTCTCCTGGTTACACCGAGCATGCACATCTCCATGCCGCTTTGCGTTGTCTGCAGCCTTTGTATGTCTCTTTTAGTTAAGGTCCTCGTCTCTGCACCATATGTAAGCACTGGAAGTATACATTGATCAAACACTTTTCTTTTAAGACATAATGGCATATTGCTCTTGAAAATTATGCTGTTTCTTCCAAAAGTTCTCCAGGCAAGTTTTTTACGCCGATTAATTTTTTCATCAATGTGACCGTCACTTGATATCTTCTGTTTAAGATAAACGTACGTGCCTGTTATCTCCAGCTTTTCTGCATCAATCGATAAATCTTCATTTCTTGTAAAAGCATTGAACATCACTTTTGTCTTCTCAAAGTTCCTTTTTAATCCCACTTCTTTACTCTTGTCAGCAAGTTCTTGGATCATACTCTGCAGCTCTGATGGGTAGTTGCAAACATTACTACGTCATCAGCAAATCGAAGGTGGGTTAGATAATCTCCGTTAATCTTTATCAAAGTTTTTTCCCACATCGCCCTAGGATCGTTAAGCCTCTTAACTCCTCGGGTGCAATATGGTAGTTAGGAGAATTGTTAAAGCTGTATGAGAGCGTACTCTACATTCTAATTTTACTACTGCACTTACCGAAGCTTCATACCTCAAAGGGATCCTCTTAGAGTCCCTAAAACTGGATAGTTTTACGCACCAGCTGAAGAGGGGGACAAAAATCTCATTAAACTACAAAAAGATGCCTTCTCTTACCAAAATAAATGGTTTGTTTTCTGTTCTCTAGCAGTTCTTAGGTGCTTAAACACTATTTTTCAAGGGCTGTTGTTTTGGCTAAGAAAATTAAATTTTTTTGTTAATTTACTAGCTTCCTAAAGCAGTTTTTAACCTATTTTGAGGTTTCCCGCTGTTATTTTATCCGATATTTTGTGAACTTACCATCTATTTTTTCTTTCCACCATTTATTATTCTTTTACTTTTTCTGGAACATAGAGCCTGTGCTAGCCCATGTCTTCATCCAGTTTTATTTAAAATTTTAGTTTTTTATTTGTTTATGGGGATTTCTTACTCACGAAGGGGTTGAGGACTTTTAGAATTCCTCTACTTAATCTTAAATTCCCTTACTAAAGAAACTCATACGGCGAATTGAATCCCGTTATTTTTTTGTGCTGTGGTAATCACGAAGATTCGCTAAGCTTTGGCACACCACTGTATGGCATTTCCAAGCCATTGGTAGACACAGAAATGCAGTGACTTGAAATACGTAACTAACAAAAAGATTATTTTTGAAAATGACGTCGGTGACAGGACGAGTATATTACATGAATTTTTATCACGCAATTATACGGTGCGAGGCACTGCGTTTCCATCTTTTAATAACGCATGCCAAACCATTGTAGTTCAGTAGAGACCATATGATGACATGCTAGTTCGCTGCAGATGATTTCGACTGTTTCCCTGATGGCAGTCTCTTTAAAGTTCGTGTAACGAGCAGTTCTACTAATACTGTTCAATACCGGAGTTGCCAATGAATGCGTGCCGCACTAGGCGATAGACAAATTTAAAAAAAAAAGTTTTTTCGGCTCACCCTAGGGGAGAATTAATAGTTCGGGTTACTAAAGTGATCAGTTTGGAAGTCCCGGTCGTTTCGTTCGATGTAACCAGAAAGTGGGCAATGACAGAAAGCGGTGTGACGTTTCTTTGGTTGGTCATGGCTTCTTATATTCAATAGATTTAGACTCGATAAATTAACCATTTTGAAATGGTGTGTGAGGATTTGTATTCTTAATTATTATACTTCGTAGTTGTAGAAATGCCGGTTTTCTTATTTGTTAATATATTACCAAGTTAAATATTAAAGAGTACCAGGTACATATTACAACACCACAAGTGTGGCCAGAGTTCTGAAATGGCGTCCCCATCTTGTGGGTACAACCGTAATGAAAAATCACAATATAAAAGAAATAAAATTTATTAAATTGCGGTACAACTTCATTTTACTGCAAATTGTTAGATAAAACCAATGATAAAATAGTAATAAGATCGTTCTAGTAGCATTAACGTTAAGATTTTCGATCTAGGAATTATTTAATTGGTAATGAAACATCAGTACGCTCAAGCAAACTACTAAAGTTAACAGAAGGTTTTACGAAATAAAAAGAATATGAAAATAGGTTTTACTTTTCAACACCCGGGAACAAATTTACTGGGGTTTAATAAAATAAGCAGATGTAAACCACAAGGCGTTGCTCTCCCCTTTGATCTGTTATGCAAAGTGGTAATTTAAAAGGGATGATTGACATTAATCTTTTGGATTTGATTACGCGCTAAAATGTTTAAACCCATGGCAACTAACCTAAGAGAAAAAAGGGAGAAGATATTTCATTAAATTGGTTCCACACAGTGAAATGGTTGACCGTGCCAGGAAAACGTGCCTTCCTCTGTCATGCCGTCAATGATAGAGAACAAATTAATGGGCTATATTAAGGAGTGCGTATCACCCGAGACAATTTTATGATCGGTACTGCTATGATGAAATGGTGAGAAAATTGTCTTACCCTAGCTTTCTTAAAACCCGGCCTCTATGTGAACACTTTGGTTATGGGAGCGGAGAACATTTTCGGCACCATTTAGTTAGAAACACCGGCCGCTGAGAGATTTAAATTAAAAAAAGTGATTTTCATCTTTCAAATAAATCTTTCTAATTCGTCATTATTCTCTTTGTGCTTTCCAACTTCTAATTTTAAACATTATGCTATTGTATTTTGAATAACATTTGAAATAAGTTATAAAGTGGGGCTGCATTAAAAACTTCAGAATAACTCCAAGAAGTGGAATGTGAGAGCAGGGCTGCTATATCTGAATTAAAAAGCCTGGATTCCATAAGGTATTTCTGACTCCATGTCATTCTTCCATAAAAATAAAGTTCAGGTAAATGTCAACAGACAGCACAATTCTCGCAAGTGATCGCTCTGTTTTTACTTAGATAGGGAAGGATAGGACGTGTATTATTATTGTCAAAAACGCTTTGGTCTTTAGATATTTTTTCGGCACAGTACCGTCGGAATCATTTCTTTGATAACCAATATCTCAGCTTAATTTTTGAACTATGGTGTGAATTTAACATCCATTGTTTTATTTTAAATGAGGTTAACTGAAAACTGTTAGCTTCTCCTGCCAGAAGTTAGATCTACGAATACGATTTTCCTTTGAAACGTAAGGGTTAGGTGTTTTATAAATTCGTTTTGCGCTCGTAAAATTCTGAAACATAGGAGACATCGATGTTTCAACAAATGCCTGGACATCAGACGATATACTTTTATTGATAAGGCTTCGATTTTACCTGAAAAGGGTTTAAATATTTGGCTGTATGGAAAATATATACTACCTATTCATTTCATTCAGTAATTTATGTTTATTAAATATTTCAAATATAATTAATTAATGTCCATGTTCTATTTACTCCAACGTTAAAGTTTTAGTACGTTGCTTGGCAACTATCGAAAGGAAAATTTAATAAGACCGGAATATTTGTACCTATAGGAATAACTTTCATGATCAATTACATGCAAACGACTGAAGTCATGCACGAGTTTCATATCAAAGAGAAAGATTTGATAAAATAATTCAGCTCAATACGCTGATTATAATTACCTGCACTCTTTCCATTCATTTAAAATACTCCACACCGGGGGCACTGTGGTCAAATCGTTGACTTCTGATCATTTGCCTTAGATGCATTCGCTTTCAAATCCTACTTTTGTGCTTCTTTAACGGCATTGGCTCGCTCTTTCCCTTAACCAGCGGCCCGAAGTAAAGGACGAACGACTGCCGACTGCCTGTAACCCAGTGACTTGCCCACTGTGGTCGACAAACGTCCCAACTAAAAAAAATATATTTGGAATTTATTATCTTTAATTTCTTTGCAACATCCAGAGGTTAAACTTACACTCTTTGCCTCCTCTATACGATTTAGAGATTTACCCATCAGCGCTGATGTGCTGCCATGTTTCGGCCACCGTGACAGTTGTTGCGCACAGGTTGTGTAATAAACCCGTTCGAAAATATTTTTGGCTGGTTCTTAAAAGGACTTTTATGAATGCAAATTGTGCCCATACCGCAAAACATTTGCTGGGAAGGAAAAGTTTTGTTTTCTCTTAAATGAGAAGGTGCCCACCTTGCAGAATAGATCAACTGATTTCGTGAGTGTAATATGAATTTATTGTGTCACAGGTAACAACAGTATGATGATGCGTATCGTCTCCTCAAAATAAGGTGATAAAGAAAGACAATTTCATCCAAAAACTATTCCAGAATATAGTCTATCAAATAAATTTTTGATATCGTTGTATGAGTTTCAGTTTGAGGGGACGCCTATTACTCTCAACAACTTGAGTGTGAGCCCTCTAACTGGATGAATGAAGTTCAGAGAAATATTCCCTCAAAGATGTTGAGATACTTTAGTTTTGCAATTTGCGGTAGCCGTCCCACACATCAGTCATAATTGTGCTTCCTGGATTACCATATTTTTGGACGAGGAGCAACTGTGTTTTGTCCGATCGTTTATTGTCAGGATGACGATTCCTAAATTACCAATAGAAGGAGCAATACACCAGAATCATCACGATATCTGGTGAAGCTATATATCAGGGTCATTACAATATCATGAGGAATAGGACGATTATGGGACAACATCCCAAAAATACGTGGAACACAGCGCATCCTTCACCGAACGTGGTTCTTCAAACACCTGAACTGTACAAAACGATGAGACCTTTTAACTATGAGGGTCATTGTTGGACCGTCTGAACATCTTGAAATAGGCAGCAAGTCTGCCTGCACACCAAGAAACACTAGTTTCCTCACACCTACCAAATTCCTTGAAAATACTCTTGCAGTTGTGCATCCAACAGCACAGTAAAACCGAAGCGTCCAAAACGAAGCAGATTTACGAGCTTCTTGTACAAAACAAAATAGAACTGCTAGCAGCTACTAAAGCCGAAAGAGGGAGCGAAAAAAATTGCCGACGCGCTGCCAACTGTCAGCCGATCATTAACAAAAATAATTCGGGATATCGGACAGATGTTGAAAGTGCCCCAGCACAGCACTTAATTATTTCTTTAAAAAATACAATTTTTGTTTACCTAAATCAAAATTATAACGTCGTGAGTTTATAAAGGGTTTTATACCAGTACAGATGTGTACGCGCAGTGGTGTGTAAACGTAATGCATCACTCGCAAAAACCGTGAGGTTTTAAGTTTAACTCTTTTAAAATAAATGCTTTTCATATTTAATTCACAATTTGTATGTCATTACAGGAGAAATGTAACGGAGATTTAACATATGTACCTGATTTTTTCTGTAGCTACTTCTGTTCTTAAGATACCTTAAAAATACCATGACCAAGTAGAAATTATTATTAAACAGATCATGTATTTGACACTTATCTTTAATGCAATAATCCGTTGCTATTGTAAATCATAAGGAATGAAATAACATTTAAATACAGAAATATAATGAAGCAAAATTACAAAATGTAACTATTATTTGGTTTCTTAGGCTGTAACAACTTCAATCACAGCTTTGCATCTTGCTGGCATACTGTGAACAAGGTTGTGTAAAAGATTGGGTTCAACCGGTTCTAAATTTGAATTACATCTTCAAGAGTTGAATTTTGGTTATTAAATTCTCTTTTGATAGTTCATGTGACATTTAGAACACAAATGTTTCATAGTGTTTAAGTACAGTTACTGTGGTGGGCAATCAAGATGCTGAACACTTTCTTTCCTGAAACTACCTTTTCATTACTTTAGCACGATGACAAGATGTTTTGTGGTCGTGAAAAATAAAATTGCTGTCATAAAGTCTTCCAGATGATGATAGCATCTTGTTCTCTAATATCTGGAAGCATTTCTGGGCATTTACTGTACCATCGAGAATATGGAAGCTTCGAAAGCCATGTGCAGACATGCAGATCCAAACCATTATCTCTACCAGACGCTTAACAGCAGTCACTAAACAACTTGGATGGAATTCTTCACGCATGAATCTCCTTACATATCTGATTCACATTAAGGCCAATTTCTCATTCATCACTGAAAAGAACATTTTCCCGGGCTTGGTAGTTCAAGGGACATGCTATTTTCTACACTGAAGTTTACGGTGCCTTTGATTTAAAGTTAACAGTGGTTTACGCTTGCGTTTGCAACCACCTAAGTCATAGCGAAGCAGCCTCCTTCTAACAATAGATGTACTAACAGTAACATCTGTCACTTCTGACCATCTTGGAAGAATTTCAGGAGAATTGAGCCTTCTGCCTGTCGAGCTTAGCTTTCTGAACAGTCTATCTTGGCTGGACGTAATGGATCTGCACCTTACTCTATGGTGCACATTTTTAAAATGAGCAGTGTCTTTTACGTTCTTCAGTAGCCTAAAAACAGCAGACTGCTTATAGCCCACTCTTTCAGCGACTTGCTTTGAAGAGTATCCTCTTGATACAAACCAACAACTTGAACGCCATCCGCAGAGTGCAGTTCCGCAGTTTTAACTACTATTGACAATGTAAACAAATTATACCCTAACAAAAACAAAAGGCGAGCATTGCAATGCTCTAGTAACGTATCATAAATTTAAGGTTCAAAATTTTGAAGCAGACACTTCAATAATTTTGAAAAACTCCTTCTGGTTACTGGTTCGCTCGACATATTTTGTCGCCCGCATACAATCCAACCCGATCTTGATGGACGGGAATGACGTGAACTCTTAGGTCCAACTGCCTTGAAAAGCGAAGATTAAACAGGTGTTCAAATAGGAAAGCTTAAAGAAAAGTAATGAAAAATTCGTGTAAGAGAATATGCACTGCTTTTGGCTAAATTCTAAGTCAGTGAAAAGGTAAATTTCATATTGCAAACTGAATAAATATTTTAGTTTGGTGTTTTGTCTGTTTTTTTATGAGATGAGGGATGTTCTTGTTAATTTTTTTAATTAGTTATTTATTTTATTTATTTATGAAATGAGCTATGTATATTTTGCTTGTTCTTTAGCTGTCATTGCTTTTGCCTTGGGCAACTTACGCTTATGGAGCTGCCCTTTGCCAAGCATGTGGAATCCCGTTAGTGTCAATTGAAAAGAAAATATGAGTACCAGAAGGGAGCATTAGCATTGCCAAAATGCGCGGGAAGGCTCATGGTAAGGCCCCTTAATAAAGCAGCGATCAGCTTAAAAGAGACATGCTCCTTTGGACCAACGCATCAGTCAATCAGTGGGTGAGAAGGGTGGAGCGTGAAAAGAAATTATCACATTGGGCTCTAATACCAGTTATGCCACATAGCTCATCCTGAGAGATGGTTCATAATGTATGCCCCCACTCTTCCTAACGAAGGTTGCACTGAATTAATATCAACAAGTGGTGCGTGCGTCATGCGCCGTGACGCGAGACGCATACTCAAGCAGCTCATTTACTTAACTGCTCGATTCCACGTTCGATCACTACCTAATGATAAAAGACATTGCTCTAGTAGCTCTGCGTCAAACCTTATGCTAGCTGGAGTAGTATTAGTATAGCATTAGGAAGCAGCCAATCCAGTAAAAGAATGTCTCTGATTAGCTGTAACAACTTAAACTCAGCTAACGTAAATTTCAGTGTGTTTTACAAACCCCATATTTTATGTCTTATCTTAAAAACAGAAGTACACCGGCCGTTCCATAATAACTGAGAGTAAAATTCCACAAAATGAAGAAATATAGGTCCAGCAAAATATATGTTACCCTTTCTCAAGGTAACTTTCTTCGATTGATATGCAAGGGTCCCTTCGTTTATTCCACTTTTCAAAGCATGTGGCGAAATCATTTTGTGGAAGCTGCTTTAGCGACTCATGTACAGCTTGAATAACGTCAGCATCTGTGTTGAATGTTGCGCGATGGAAATTCTTCATTGAAGGAAACAACCAATAATAACACGGGTCGAATTCAGGGCTTTAACTAGGCTGTGACATGATTTGAATACGGCACTTCGTAAGAAACTGTTCAACGCGAACAACCACATATGGGCAGGCGTTATCATGGTGTAGGGTACATTTGTCCACCAGTTCAGGTCGCTAAATCAATATGTGGCGCTTCAAGACTGCACAATAATACTCAGCATTGACAGAGATTTGTGGAGGAATGACATGCTGGAAGACTACACCTTTGTGATCAAAGAAAATTATCATCAACATTTTTTCCAGCTGATTTGGTTTGACGGACTTTTTTCGGGGGATTCGCCCCTGTGTATTTCTAGATTCTCGTTGCGCGCTTCATAGTGGACCCATGTTTCATCGTCGGTTATTACTGCGTTTAGGAAGTTTAGATCTTTTGCAATAATTTGTTTCCACTCATGATGCACCTGAACTCTGGTTTACAATTGTGCTCTCGTCAGTTGGTGAGGAACCCATCTGGAACACTTACGACGCAGCCGTAATTTTTCTGGTAGAATGCGGAATGTCGAAGTTTTTAAAATATTAGTTAACGCCGCTATGGCTTCATAGGTCATTCTTCGATCTTCTTGCAGGATTGCACAAGTAGTGTTAACAATACTCTCCGTAACAACACTTTCAGGTCGACTAGCATTAGAAACGAGTTCCACCAGCAAACGCCCTTTTTTAAAATCACGGTGCCATCTAAAAATCGTCGACTCACTCAAACATTTATTTTTTGTAAGCTTTGTTCATTAAATCAATTGTTTCTTCAGCCTTTTTACCCAAACGATAGCAAAATTATATCGAACAACTAAATTTGCTTTCTAACCCTGAATCACTCACCTATATAGTTGTATGGCGAAAAGCAGATGCACACCAAACAATGAGCAATAACAAAACCAAAATCGTCTGTCACAGCTAATAACTGTTGTCATAGATACTTTCTCAATTTAGCTAGACGTATCTGTCGTTATTTTTACCTTTAGCACTGTTGCGAACTCAAAAAGTTACTCTTAGTTTTTATGTAACGGCCTTTGTAGCTACAGGAAAAAAATTGAAATATTGTTTTTAAATCTCCATTAAATTTCGCATTTAATAACATACAAGCGAAGAAATGCCTATGAATATTAGTTAGTTCGAAACAAGTTGAGCTTAAAAAGTCACATTTTTGCAGGTGCTGTAGTACTCTTGCACATCACTGTAAGCATGTATGTATAGAACGCTTTCGTAATTAATTGAGCACGTGACAATACATTCCTTAATTCAAGCCAGCAAAGATTGTTTACATTTCTAAATGAAGACCATGTAGCAGAATGCAGGGGAAAATCGAATATTGTCTATTCCTTTACTTCAGTAGTTCATTTCTAAGTAGAAAAACAAATATCCAACAAAGAACAGATGTCTCTCCGATCTTTATTTAATTCTTTGCAGCAATTATCCTTTTAAGAGCAGAAGTGTAAGAGCTTTGGAACACCAGTGTTCTCACAGCACGGATTAGAAAGAAGAAAACTGTTTGTAAATGTAAGATCTCTGCCTGGTATCTGCGATCGGTACCCGTGAACTTCCACTTCAACTGAAAGGTAACTATTTCAAGCCAAAGTCTTATTATTATTTCTTACAGGTAATAGTGAAGCATCTGTTCAAACAATTGCGACTTTTAAAATAAAAATGTCGGCTTTCTAACAGTGTTTTATTACAAAAATTGAAATTATTTTTCTTTTTAGGAGCTTGTGGTTATCAGAATTTATATAATCACATTAATGCAGCAGAGAGAGCAGAAGGAATAGAAAATTCATCTTCAAAGGTACTGTGATATGTCCTTTTTATGATACTTTGCGGTAGTATTCATGCTTTTGGCAGCGCAAAAATCCAACCAATATTGTTCTTACCAATTAATGGTTTTCAGCGTTGGAAAGGATAATGAAACCTACTTGACCGTGGATTTACAGTTTCGGGTATACGTACTAAGAAAAATTTCCGTAGCAAAATAATAACTGAGAACTGTAATTTTTCTTTTCTGGAACGTCACTTCTACAATCAGTTAAACCAAATTCATAATACCGTTCAGTGGTACTTGTAAAGTAGGTCTTTTGTTTCAACTTTCGCACAGAATATTAGATAATATATAAAAAAAACGTAATTTGATCCCTATCGAAGTTCTTTTAGCATGGTGAGGAATTGAAATTAAGTCATTTAGCATGTACCAAGAGAACAGATGTATTTCTTTTAAGACCTGCAAATAAAAACAATGAAGGATTTTTTTATTCTATTCTTGTATTCGCCTTAGTTTTAGTTTGCACAATTTTTTACTAAGGAAGGCTTTGCAATCGTGAATTTTAATTCTGTTGGATGAATTCCGTTTTTCACTTTACAACACTTTCTGTACTGTTAAAACCTTATTTTCAAAGATTTATTAAAAACGGTATCTACTTTGCTTCCTTGTTGTTCTGAAACAAAGTAAATAAATCGATTTTAGCGAATTTTTGCTACTACCATCAATATTTTTCGAAACATCAACTTAAAAAAAATATGTCTTAGTATTATCTAAAGTTAAATTATGCATGAGAGAAATTCTTAGCGAAATATGTGCATTATGCAAAATAATTCATAGATGCTCTTTCAATAAGGGGATTCCTCTATACAAGCTTTCATGCTTTCATGAAGACAATACCTGTGGTCAAATAGTATAATAAACTTCTGTTGTTCCTGTTTTGTATTCACCTAGATTGCTGTTCTAATTTTTCAGATTTTGTGAATCTGTATTGTTGTTATGGTAATGTAGAAAATGTTGCTTTCAAAACATCGATTTCTCCATAACAGATTTATAGCATATAGAAATGCGTAATGCATGCACTGCGAGTCACTTTCCGGCTGAATTACAAATTAGATGCTGTTAAAATATATTTGTTTTATCCTTATTCTTTCATTTTACCGTTTTACCACATAGACTGGATATAAAACGCTAATGTCACTTACAGTGATAAAAATTTTCCTATTTTTCGGAGCATAAAAGAGGAAGGGGTTGTAAGTGTAGGAATCCGGTCTCTAGCATGGTCTGCTCAAACAAGTGTTTATTTTTAGCATGTGTTTCTAAACTAACCAAAGTTTCTCACAGCGCTAAAATTGCATTAAAAATTTATAAATTTAAAATGTTAAAAATATCATTTGTACCAAGGATATAATGATTCTTTTTCATTCCCTGACTAGTGCAATTTAGATAAAAATGACAGCGTACGGTCACTTCAGGAAGTATGACATGCCATTTGATAAAATGACAAGAACAGCCACTTTGGGAAAGATGGGATAAATTGCAATTTACGCATAGTCCTATGCATACGAACAATGATAATTCTAAATAAATAATTTCGTCACGGACAACTCAACAAAATAATTCCGAAACAATTTTTAATCATTGAATACGCAGTGAGCTACTACCTTCACTACGGAACACATTGCAGTATGTTTATAACCCAATTCAGTATTTTCATTCATTATATTAAATGTATGTTTTAAAGAAATTAGTACAAACTAAGTGTCGTTTTTTAGTAGTGGAATAAAATTTCGATACATGCTTTCTCAAAGTTCTTTTGTTTAAAAATACACAATGTTGTTTAACGAAATGTGTATTTATGTGATAATATTCAAATATTAGGTGCTAACCCGTTTAATTTATTAAGATATATTCATGAATTAGTCAGGAACGATTTACATGTGAGCAGTAATTTTTGATTCAAAATAAACATGTCGATTCTCACGAATAACATAAATATCAAATCACGTACCTGACGTTCCCTTCTTTCAAGTTGATAATTCCAGGTAATCAAATAATAGTATTCAGAGTGCTTCAACATTAGTTGCTTATTGCAGACACAATACGCTCTTTATGAAGTATATTTGGGCGACTATACTTCAAATTAAAATGTTTCTTCTGAATGTTAATCTCTGAATGTCACTGTCACGTTGAGGCTTTTTTCGAACCTTTTTTTATGACGTTTCCGGCTTTTGTACGTGTCTTCTCAATAGACTTACAAGTCATTATTTAGACTACTGAAAATTATACCGTTCCTGATGAAACAGTTGGTGGTGCACAAGAATATAATAAATATTCAAGTAAATGATGATCGTGATATCTCCACGTACTTTATTTCAGATTAATATCTTTTAAGCAACTGAAATGCCATGAACTTAATGGAAAGTCGATTCCAAACCCGATATATTTGGAGGTGAATTTCTGTCTGTTTATTCCAAACAGTAATATAATAGCGTGAGTATTCAATAAATGTTGGAACCTAAATTTTTCACTTTCAGTACAATTTTACGGCTTCCACTGAACACATCTGCAACATAAATTTAATAAAATACATTATTTCTTCGAAATTTTAGAATTTCAACACTCGTCTAAATTTTTTACCCATCATCCATGTCGGTTATTGTTACGTCATTTTCACAATTATACAATATTCTGATTTCCTAATATTTCGCTTAAGAATGGATGTATTATGATAATGCAGACATTTCAATATACTTCACAGTGAAGCTTGTTAAACTAAATGCCTAGTGTCTAATGTTAATTTGTACGTTGTTAATAATATAGGACATGCATGTTTACCAGTACGAGCGGGTGTGAAGTTTTCTTGAGCTTTCCTATTGTATCTTAACATTGATGAACGCCCAGACTATAGATTGCTTTTAAATCACATGGTGTTCTGAAATGGATACGTAAATATTTGGCACGGAATGTTAAATCATATACATTAGTAGTGACTTACATTGCAATAAGCAGAAAAATATTACAAACATAAATGATTATTATATCTTCAGAAGTATACCTAATGTTGCCCAAAAAGTTTATGACGTGTAATATGACAGCTTAACAGCTACCAAATCAGATACTCATAATTAATACGCTGCGTGCAGTAAACGTGCAACATAGACAGATCAAGAAATAATGAAATAGAAAAGTATTAATACTTGAAGTAAAAATTATTTTCAGTTTTCACCTGTACATATGTTAAGAAAGTACTGAACCGGATATCTAGGTTCGTGGCGGTTTGAAAGTAATCTGGTGACCAGGGAACTTTTCTTAATTAAATTCAATCCGAAGAGTGTTTCACCTGGAATAGTTTTCCATTTCATTAATTACATTGTAGATTAAAATTTTTAGTCATTGTAAAAAACGTTTCTAGCGTAATTTCCACAATAATGTATGTTTTAAAATAGGAAATCTGGCTTTATTTCTAAATAAAAGTACTCTCTATTAAAATTGTGCTTTTACATCACACCTTCTTAGATTGATTTGAAACATTTTAAGTTTCCTACATTCTATTCACGCCCAGGCTCACTAAGGCTTTTGGAACGCACAACAAAAGAGGGAGAAAAGAACAGCTCAGAAATAGAGCATACGCGGCAAGTTGTTCTATAGAAAGGATTTCTTGAACGAAACAAATAATAAAGATATTTAAGGAACAGGATTTCACTGCAAAGATCATCATCGTTATGTACTATCACGGTACAAAAAATACTTATCTCCCTTTCCGAAATTGTATATAAACAGCTATTTTACGATGTCATCGCTGACCGCTTTACTTCCTTGAAAGATAAAATAATTGACCTTTCTTATAAAAAAAACAAATGCCTATGTTTCTGGAACGCTCATTTTGTAAGATTTCGCCTGTTTCTCCATTCACTCACCGCTACTGAACGAAACTCACAAGGAAACCTGTTTAGCTCAAAATTCAACACAACGGTCAACCTCTTAAGAGCTCCCATATCTATGGTCTCCATCCTTATAAAAAAACGAAAAAATGACCTAGAATCACCGTTTTGGGCGACGTTGCGGTGATGCTGGGGGTAAGCTCGTAGGAGCGTGAGTTTACATCCCCGTTGCCATTTCACATCAAATTAAATGCTTGCATACTTTAAAACACGTATAAATCTTCTTTTTTTTGGAAATTGTCAGCCAAATAATTTAGGTCGATAAACTAAACCTTCACAAAAAGTATGTAATTTATGACTACTAAACTTCTGGTGTTAATATATGTAGAATAAAAATTACCGTTTCTCACAATAAAATGTTTATTATACATCGACTGAAGTTTCGCAAAGTGTTTGGCTCGGCATCATCAGGATGAATGGAGGGTAAGGATTCAAATAATTGTGACATCATCATAGTTCTGAGAGTCACGGATTTTAATGAGTTGTTTCCACGCGTTTCAAAGAAATGGAGTCGACATCATGTCGTTAACAAGCCGTGAATAGTTCCGGTATATGTGGAAAGCTTCTAATATATTAAGCTTGATAATCGAATCAGGTTTATCAAAGAGCGTGGCGTTTCCAAAAATATTTTTGGTTATTTTCGTGATATTGTTGGGCTATAGACGACTTCTTCAGTTCATAGTTCCTTACGTAGGTCTTGTGCTCCTTCACCGGAAACTTAAGGCCGTGCGGTTTGAAACATGAAAGTCCACATTTATGAGGTATCAATGATTTAAATGTTTACTCATTATTCGTCCTGGTGATACCTATCCAAACGCTCTACTAAACTATAGTCAATGTATAATAATCATTTTATTGCGACAAACGTTGCTATTTTTATTCTTTACAATTTATTGGTACAAACCTGTATGACGTGTTGGGAAAGATGCGAAGCGAACGTTACTTTTACTTGGAAGGGCTTAAGCCCCTCCGTGGCTGCGCCAATGGTATTATACATATGTATATATTTTATTTCTTAAACGTCGTACGCTTCGCATCCTTCAGAAGATGTCACACAGGAACATAACTGTGCTATTCTGTCGGAATTTCAAAATATTGTATCATGTCCATTGGTGTTCCTGCAAAAGTTGACACTTCCATTCGGAAAGTCGTCACCATATTCTATCGAACACTTGCAGGCATTTCCACAACACTTCACGAAAAAATTACTGACAGGATCCAAGGTTCAAGGTAAGTCCCGCAAACACATCTAGCAGCAAACAATATCAAACAATGATAAAACTATAGAACTCAATCCTCGAACAACCCAAGTCATTGGAAGTTGTTATTATCTTACAATCTTACATTTAAATATCCCTTATTTTCAATGATATACTGGGTGTAATTTTTTTATCATTTAACTTCTAGTTTTGTTCTTTATAAATCATTATTTTTATGATGAGAACCATCCATTAGAATTTACTCGTACAGTAGAATGATCCTAACAGGAAGCATCGATTTTTATAATGATTCTACTGGGTGCTTGACATTTACCCAAGTCTCAGTTTTCATTCTATAATTTCCCAAATTCTAAGTTCCAATGACACGTATTTATCTAATACTGACTTCAAGGCTTTGAACTTCCAAAACTCTTATTGCAAAATATCAACAGATACTTAGTGCTGGGATGACTCTTCCTTAATAGAGTATCACCCCAACGCGGTCTTAAAACAACGTAGTTTCGGCGGAAAAGAAAAGTTTTACATCAAAAAGAAAACAATGCAGTTGAAAGAATATTTTTTCTTCCGAAATTTGGGATATATATAATTTGGGATTAATCATTTGCTAAACTCAGGCTTATTTAAAATTTTATACTCATTTACTAACGAAGAAATTAGCTTAAAACACAGATGTGGGATAAGACCTGAGTTTTGACAGAAGGAATGCTTTGCTACCGACTCAAAAATGTAAAAGTATGTTTTAATTATTAAAGAATCCCAGATTTAGGTTTCAATACAACCAAACGAGGTACATATGTTCGAACCAAAGTCACAAAGAAAAGATGGAGGTTGGTTATATGTATATATATTTTTTCTCTTTATTCTTTCTACAACCGCACATCACGCATGTTTGGTCTGTAAACTCCAAGCAGTATGCAAAATAATTTTTAATGCTTGTATTTAAAAATTTAAGCGATGAAAAGAAATCAATCGATTTAAAATTTTACCTTGCTCCAATGCTTTTTTTTTTTTTTTTTTTTTTTTTTTTTGCAAATTCATTTCTTTTACTAAAACCCATCAAGGTGACTCTTTTGCTTTCGTTGCAGTTGTAAACACAGATTTTGATTTTTAATGTTTTCAAATAGCACTTATTTCCCGTGAACTACATCGCTAAACATACTCTATAAAAATAAATAGAAAGGTGACCTCTTAAAAGGAAATCAAGGTTTTCAACTGTGGCAAAAATTTCATGCTCTCTCCTTCTCAATGTAAAACTAAAACTTTGGATGAAACAATTACCAAAATTTCTCCCACAAATGTGGAGTGCTGAAACGAAGCATCTGAACGGAGAGTCGCATTTAAGTAGTGCAAAGGGATCAGGCTTAAAATTACACAAGAAGAAAAATGAATATCAAATCATGGTCAAATTATTTTGCTTTTATTCACATAAAAATGTACATATTTATTTGGTTACTGATCACCTAACCTCACTTTAAATAAATCGTTTTGTGTAATACATTACTTTAGAGCCCAACATCATCGCACAATGTAGAAGGAAGCATTTGGTGAATGATGTCCCAAGTGTTGGGATACTGGAAGGAGGGTACAGAACCATACACATTAGACATTAGACTACCATAGCATCAATGAGTGTCCGCAAGTTGAACACAGAACATTTCGGTTGGTCAAAAGGTCATCCCTCTAAATCAAGAAGGCAGCATACTACATGTGAAGTCAATAGTTTAGAAGATTACATTCTGAGAGTTCAACTACATAAAACAGAAAACAATTCTTGATCTTCTGCTGTATGGTTCGTCGTGCACTTCTCTTGCGGAAGAATTTGTATAAACTTTCAGCTGAATATTTGCTGACAGAAGGATAAATAATGCAGATAACGGCCGCTCTTAATCAATATAGAGACCAACTAAAGTGCAAAAATCTTTATACAAATGAAGCAACACGTTAAATCTAAAAGTACGACATGAAGTTTCACACTCTGACCGAACCTGCCTTTATAAAGACAGCATAACTTTTGGTCACTAATAATGACTGCATTTTTCAAAAGTCACAATTCAGCAATTATATATTGGAATCCGTAATTAATGCAAAATGAATATTCAACTTCAGATATCAGCAATGTTGAATATATGGAAAACTCGCTGTTTGTTCCTTTCTACTAACTCTAATATGTCCACTAACATTTTCTAAATGTTTCCGATGCTTATCCAAATATCATTTGAAGAAAGACTTCTCGTCTAAAAATTCTGACTAAGGAACAACCTGTTTGACTTTGCTTTTCAATTTTAATTCTAATAGTCGATATGAACCTAACAGGAAAAAATGGATGCTTAGCATTCAAATTTTTTATTGAATTTGATTTTTTATCTGCCATTCAGTACAGAAAAGCACATTTATTAAAACATGTCTACATAATGATTTATTCGTATGGAATACGCGACCTAAGAGAAGCTATTAAAATCGAGTAAAGCACTGCAATTTTTTTTTTATTTCAAATGCTTAAAGATCATTTTTGTTACTACCATTACGTTTTCTGTGCGTGAGCTTCTAGCTCACTACATGTACCAAACTGTACTGCAATTACAATTCTCAATTTAAAAAGGAATGAATTGCTATCGCGATTGGATACAGATTAATTTTCCAAATTCCGTTCAGAAATCCTTTTCAGACCAAAGCAACTTTGGCATCACGTAAATTGTTGTAATCAAAGCAGAATTTTTATTCTATATAAAATTTCAAATTTTCGTTACACAACAGACATGTGGACATCGGTATCTTCTGACGATTACCTCAGTTTCATAGTACACTTCATTAATGAAAACTTTGAGTATCATCACTTGTGCTTAGAATGTATTCCCTTTGCAGAAGTTTGACTTACAGCACCTACCATAGAAAATTTCATTACCAACAACATGAACAGATGGAGTCTCTTAGAAAGAGTTATGCCTTTCAAGAGAGACCATATGCCTAAAATGGTTGCAGCTTCAGAACGCAGTACATTTGACCACTTGCCATGCCTTGCTCATACATTTCAATTAGTTCTCAAAGATGGTTTGCTGAACAAGAGTGAAATTAAGAAAATAATGCCAACATGCCTGAGTATTGTGGAACATTTGAAGTACTCTTCTAAAGCCATGAAAGTCCAACGAGCTTCTCAGGCTAAGCTAAGTTTTAAACCCCATAGTGTGATACAAGACGAACCGACTAGATAGAATTCTTATTTTCACATGCTCATTCATCTCATGGAACAAAAGCAAGCTGTTTTATTATCTGCTTCAGATTTAAATTTTCAGGTAGATCTTAAGGCTCGACAGTGGAAAACTACACTATCTACCAACAAGTAATTGGACACGCCTGCAATCGACGATATCTGCGGTCCTGATACACGTCACGGGCACCGCCGTTAAATACTGTGTGGGAAACAACAACACAACCAATGCCATGCAAGATGTCACGCAGTTTGGAGCTCTCTGAATTCTAGAAAGGTGTAATCGTCGGGTATCACAGAAATGGCCGATACATACGTGACATATCCAAGCGAGTTGAAGTACCCAAAATCGACAGTGGCCTACGTGATTGGCAAGCGGAAGATGAGAGGTGACTGTCGGAATGTGCCCCGAACCGGCAGACCCACAAAACTGGGAGTTAGAGGCCGACGGGTTCTGGCCAGAGAAATTTGGAAGAACCGCACCAAATCGATGGGCCACATCAGCATAGAGTTTCAACAGGCATACAGGAGTGTTCTTTCGATGAATACCATCGGTAAGGAAGACCATCTGCTCGGTTATCATTGAGGTGCACAAGCCTTTGATCACCAAGTCCAATAGCGCTCCTCGGCTAACGTGGTGCAACGAACGTCGACAGTGGACCGTTGAACAGTGGAAACAGGCTCTTTGGAGCGAAGAATCAAGGTTCACCCGCAACCGTTCGGATGGCAGGTTCTTTGATTGGCTTCTGACTGGAGAACGCCTCCTGACGGAATGTATTGTGCCAACTGTGAAAATCGGTGGCTGTTGAATTTTGCTATGAGGATGTTTCTCCTGGTATGGCACGGGACCCATGGTCGCAATTCCTGGTAGACTCAACGCCGAGACCTATTGCACCATTTTGGATGACCATGCGCTTCCTACGTTGTGGCAGTTTTACGGGGTGGACCCATGTTATTTTCAGGATGAAAATGCCACCTGTCATGTTACGAGGTCCACCATGGCTTGGTATGGTCACAATGTGGTTAATCCAAAGGACTGACCTGCGCAGAGCCCGGACGTTAAGACTATTGGGCACCTCTGGGACGAGTTGAAGCGTAGACTTAAGGGGTGCCCCCACCGTCTGAAATCGGTGAAGGAACTGATGTGTCTTCTCCAAGCCGAATTGAAGAAAATACTGTAGCCGTCGTACAACGCCTAGTTGAGAGTATGCCCCGGAGGGTCGCAGCTGTAGTCTCCGCTCGTGGAGGCTCCACCAACTATTGAAGGTGAATAAACTTCGTTTTCCTTTTGCTATCACAGTTGTCCAATTACTTGTTGGTAGATAGTGTAAAAGAGCAGTGATACGCTCCCAGATGTGTTCGATGAAGTTTTATTTGTGGCCAGGTGCAGCAAAGTGACAATCTCAGAAATAATTCCTTCAGTGAATGGCACCGTTAGTATTCTACAAAACTTCAAATCTACCTTAGGTCACGTACAGGGTTTTCGAAATGACTTGCTTACATCTGTAAAAAGGCGGCTATCAGTCTGTTGAGACCGAAAAGTTGTATTCTCTTGGAACTATACTTGATCCCCGAATCAAAGGTTATGAATTGTTGAAGGAAAAAAAAACCTTCAGCAAGTTACATAAGCGCTGGCCATTAAAATTTCTGACATTGGTGTTTTGCAAGCAGATAATAGTGATCTGCAATTCATCAAAACAAAGTCAAAGAGATACCGTTCAAAAATCGTTAACTCGACTAGAAGTTCATAGCGTGTGAAGTGTTACTATATCAATTGATGACACCATCTATTAGCAGTGAGCAGAGTTAGAGTTTGTCTGCTGAAGAAGAAATATGTGCCTACTTAGGAGAAACAACTGCTTCCACCATCTGCGGGCACCTTTATATACTGTAAGAACACTAAAAACTATCAAAATTTGAGGAAATTCTCTAAAAGGTTCTTAATCACACCACCATCGACTGTAACGTCGGAATGTCTATTCAGCATGTCAGGTATCGCAGTTGATAAAAAACGAAGTAGTCCAGACCCAAAGCGAGTTCTCGAATGCTTGTGTTTTTAAATAAAAGCCTCCATTAAAGGTTTCTGATTTTTTTACAATGCCCTCAAATAGTTCAGTGTTTAGTGTTTTTATTAACTCTTAAAACGAACATAATTTTGATTTTTCTAAATTTTCTGGAAATAATTTACTCAATTTAGAGTTCCATGTCTAGTGTTTATCTGCTTAACTCTTGAAATAATAATCCCCACCTCTACATTTGCTTTGATTGAAAAAGGTTTTGAAACTTTGGTTATTAAAGAAAAATGTAAAACACGTGAATTGTTACTCAAATATTTTTTTTGTCAAATTATGCTCAAAAAACGGAAATGAACCTCAAGATTCAAGAGTTATGTACTTCAATTAGTAAAGTAAATTATAAATCTCATTTGTATCTTCTTAATAACCGTGGATATATTTTTTGAAAACTGTATTCCTTATTTTATTTTATTTTTCATTAAACACATATTTCAAATTTTGTATTAATTAAAAAAATTTAATTTTAAGTATAAGTATTTTCTTTCCCTTTTCTTCTTATAATTATTCTTACATGAAGGATTCGAGAGATTCGAGATTCGAGAGTTTCGAAAACATTTTAAGATTCGGGTTCGGAGTTGAGAAAATTTAAGATTCGTCCTTCCTCTACTCAAGGCAAAAATTCTAAAAAGATATTTAGAAAATCTCAGGCCATGAGCAAAGAGAGACAAGTTCCCTCTTTTAACGATGTCATGCGGAAACCAAGGCTTCCGATTGGAGCCTAACGCTCTCCTGTACGACGTCATGTTGATCACGGACATACCAGGCTGTGTAACATAGGCGTGACGTCACAAACTGAGGGAGCTCATCTATCCAATGTCATGGCCTTGTATTTACTAGACGGAGCATGCATGCAGAGATGATACACATAGACTTGAATATTGCATATAATAGATCTCCTCTAACTTTTGTTTCCTACGAGACATTCTGGCACCTCGCCGTGACTACTTCTATTTTTAGAAAAAAAATATATAGTGAAGCCACTACTTACTAAATTGCAATCATGCAAAAGAACGCTCACATATTTGGCAGAGTTATCAAACATTTTCATTTCCAGTAATATAGTTGTAAAAAAAATTACAAATAAAAAAAATATTTCATCTTATTAATGATGAAAATGTTAAATGAAATGATAGTAGCTATGCTAAATCATAAAAGTTAGCATTTCATATTAAGTGTTGCCTGAGAGGTTAAAAGGTACAAGAAACGGAACTGCGCACCGAATAATTAGTATTCAGAAAAAAATTCGTAACTCTAACCAGGGCAAATGAGACGAGGCAGAAAAACTATTTTGGCGAGGCACACTGTTTTTTCCTTTCAGACAATCCTGATTAAGATTTTCATTTTCCAAGTAAATAACACTGGACAACACATTTTTACAAAAAGCTTGACCGCATGAATCAATTAAATATTTTTCATAGATTTCGAGCTGCTGAACATAAATGTTTGTAGGTAATTCTGATAAATTGAGCAATTTTAAAAGATTTCATCAGGAAAAACGTTTTTTACGGCATATTCAATGTCGAATTCTGGATTAAGCACACTTTGGCTTCATAAAATTTTTCATTTGGAAAATTCTCACAAGTAATATATTTTACTACATTCGATTTTTAGAGTAACTGTATACGAAAAAATTAGGCTTGGCGACGTTGTCGATTGTCCTAACAAAAACACTGAGCAAATCATTATTTCCTCCAAGCATATTTAGGTCGTGCGTACATTTCAAAATTGCCTAAAAGAGTAAATGTTTAGAACAAAACACTGTAGATACACAGTACATAAATCTAAACTGAAAAGCAAAGTCATCAAAACTGCATCAAATTGTAAATGTTTAGAACAAAACACTTCAGATACACCGTTCATAAATGTAAACCAACCGCAATGCATTTTATGACAAAATAATCCGGGTCATTTAAACAGGTGTGTTAATACAATATCTGCCAAGCTTTTGCTCGCCAATGGGTGGGACGTTCAAGGCACTAGAACGATATCAGACTTAAACTGTGAAACGTAAATAGAACAAGAGGTTAACCTTCTGACCGGTTTGGACGCGCCTAGCGTGTTAAAGGTCTTCCTTGTCTGAAGTGGCTAGTTCTCTCCCTACTGTTCCGACTTTGACTAATTCTCTCCCTACTGTTCCGACTTTGACTAATTCTCTCCCTACTGTTCCGACTTTGACTAGTTCTTTCCCTACTGTTCGGACTTTGACTAGTTCCCTCCCTACTGTTCCGACTTTGACTAGTTCTCTCCCTACTGTTCCGACTTTGACTAGTTCTCACTACTGTTCCGCAGGTTGTTTGACATAATCAGGCGTGACTGCCCTGATATCGTGAAACGGCTTGCACGCGTATAATACGTTCATTTTTATCCTACGATTAACGTCTCGAACACACTGGGTGCGTTTCTAACCTAGGAGCACAGCGATTTTTAGGGTAAGGTATTCGCAATCTCTAGTTCCTTTTTTGTACTCAAAAGGCGATCTTCCCATTCGCCTTAATTTACATTCTTTAAATGAAAGTTGCTTTTGCATTAGTGTGTGTCAGTTTGTAGTACATTATTTTTGTTTAGAGAGCGTGTGTTTTACAGCTTAATACAGTTTTGCCTACGCATAGAAACAGCATCATACACTTGTCCCGTGGCTAAACAACATTTCTGCCATTAGGATGAACGGGTTTTCTCATTTTCTATTTGGTTACATACATACACAAGTCTCGTAAAAATCTGATGGAAAAATTCAGACTGACAATGATTCAGAGTAACTTTTGAATTTACCTTCTTGCTTCTGTGACAGTAGTACCAGGAAGATAAATTCATGAGGAAGAAGAAACTGATTCAGAGAAGCTGTGAGGAATTTCAGAGGCCAGGAAATGGTATACAACAATAGATTCAATGCCGATATTTCCTCATACTCGATTTCCATTCTTTGGAGCTAGTGGATTAAGAGCAAATATTTCTGACAGAGAGAACCCTATGGAGGTCAACTTATATTTTAGTGACGACATTGTAAATCTTATCGTAACTGATTCTGACAGTTATGCAGATCAACCTCTAAAGGGAAACGCGCTAAAATCATTTTCCTCAGCACATTAGTGGAATCCCACAAATGCAGCGGATATTAGGAGATTTTCTGCTGTACTGATTTTGCAAGATATTGGTCAGAAACCGAAGCTTGACTGGTATTGGAGTAGAAAGGCAATACTTAAAAATCACTGTTTCTCAAGAGTAATGAGTGAACGAAAATTCAGTTTACTTGTGAAATTTCTTCACTTTTCAGACAACGAAACCTTTGTTGAAAGCACTCATCTTAAATCAAAGCTGGAAAGGAGATGGGCCATATTTATTAAGTTAATGGATACATTTAGCTCAGTTTATATTCCAGAACGGGATATTACAATCCATGAGTCACTAATGTCTTACAAGGGAGGTTTAAGTTGAAAGCAGTACATTCTAATTTATCGATAAAGATTTGGAATAAAGTCAATTTGGCTGTGAGAATCGAGAAGTGGGGATATTTGGAGCAGCATAATAGATACTGGTAAACTTAGGACGTTTGGTGGTGCTTATGATAACTTTGGCCTAGCAAGAAGAGCAGTCAAATTTTTAATTCACCCACTGCTCAAGAAAAATTATTGCCTAACAAAGGACAAACTTAACAATTCTACTGAACTAATTGATCTGCTTCCTCAGCATAACACTGATCTGTACAGCACTGGTAGGTCCAACAGGAAAGATATGCTACGAAAACTAAAGAACAAAAACCGTTAAAGAAAGGCGAGCTGAAAGCGTTTCGGCGAGGAAAGATTATGGCTTTCAAATGGATGCACAGAAACCAGTTTGCATGCTAAGTAGCGTCCACAATGGTGAGCTATTAGACTTCACAAAAAGAAATAATTTAGTGTAGAAACCATAAGCAGTTTTTGAGTATAACAGCACTATGGGAGGAATAGTTAAAGCTGACCAGTGTACGATATACTATCCAACTGCACGGAAGCAGGAGCGAAAATAGAACGAAAACATTTCCAGCATTTACTAGATCACACTCTTTGGAATTGTTTCGCCATCTACAACAAAATGGAGGGCTAATGGATTACTTAGGGTTTGCCTTATCCTCATGTAAAATGTATTATAAACGTATTCAAAAGATTTGGAGCAGTTCATTCATGGTAGACATTTAGTGGAAGGAAATCTCTTGATTATATACCTACAACTTTCAAGAGATTTTATCCCAGTAGAACATGTGCCGCGTGTTTCTTCCAGCGCAGTGCGAATGGAAAAAGGACGAGGAAGGAAACCAGGAATTATAAAGAGTGTTGTTGGACCGTGTGTATTAGGGTGCTTCAAAATATACCACATGAGAAAGATTTTTATATTTAAGTTAGGCAGCTCTGCGCAAGTTACATATAGATAGACTTTTCCTAAGAGCAAGAAATTTCAGTGCTAACGTAGGTCTTTAGTTGCATAGCTCACACTCACCGTGCTTTCAATTCTTTTTGTGTTCGGACTTGTCATGAAGTGTATGGAATGTCTTCAATCGGTGTTTCAGGCGAAGGGCGTACAAATCGGAAAGTTAGAAAAAACCTTTTCTCACTGGTGTACAAATAAAGGATTTTTTAGCTAATATAATGTAATTTCTTTTCTTTGATTCATAGAAGAAATGTTTGTTCTCAGGCTTCACAACAACCACGCGAAAACTTGACGAACTTGACAGTGCTGTAGCAAAAATTGCAGTTGGCTCCCAGGGTAAGAGATTAATGGTCATCGTGAGCAAAACAATGTGCTAAAAACAGATTCATTTCCCTGATTTTCGGACACTTGTTCCAAGAAAGGGAAGGAGTCAAGACTGTAAGACAACCGCGAAATCAATGTTTTCATGGGATTCGAACCAGGATCCATCTTTAACATTCAGAAACCAGAGGTTAGGATACTGTTTTACTGCGGCGGAGGTTAGAGAATTAAGGCCAAAACATTTTAAAGAAAGTATGATACAATGATAATAGAACACATTTATGAAGACGGTATGAAAACACCAAGGTATCCGAAGATATAGCTGCTATGATTCTTTACAAAGAACAAATACCAATAAAATTAACAAATAAATAATCGGAGGTTCTGCAGAGTGGCCGATCGAATGAAGGTTCTTAAACATAAAACTCAAAAATCAGACATTTCTGCAATAACACATGTATTCATAAAAAGAAATGTTCCACACGGGAAACGTAGGCCCTGTATCGCGCCCAAAAACCTTTCGTAAAACGAAAGATTATCATATTTCCTAATAAGTGCGTTCTTATATAATACGTAATCCGAGCCGAACTGTAATTCGAAAGAAGTTGCTTGACTCATGTAGCGAAAACTTTCAATAACAAAAGATTATGAAACCATAATATATATAATTTTCTTTTTTTAATTTAATACTAAACATTGTTTATTATTAAGAAGGAGTTTTTTAAGCACTTTTTAAAGGAAAGTCATTTTTTTGTGCATTTAACACTAAACCTTGTTTAGTATTTAGGAGGTGAGTTTTCTAAGCATTTTTTAAAAGAAAGTCCTATAAACTGAGATGTAACTCATCATAGTTATGAAAAGAAAAATCGCTGATATCTTAGAGAAGATGGGTTAACCGGGCATCAATTACTAAAAACACATGACTTAACCTAGTACTTTAAGTGAAAGTCATATGAATTGAAATGTAACTCAACATAGGTATAAAAAGAAACACCGTTGGTATATTTCAGAAGAAGGGTTAACCGGGAAACAATTACTAAAACAATTTTTACCCTTACTTCTACGATTTACTTCCATTTTCTCTTTCACATATAATTGCCATCAGCAGCAACCACAATTATGAATCCACAGCTGCAATGTCATTTGTGCTTCGTTTACAAGCATTTTTGTGCATTTTCATGTATACTTATGCCGGCAATACTTTTATTTCCAGTACTGCTAGGGTTACGTTTTGGTTTTCTTATACAGGTAAAAATGTAGCCTGGATTTATGTTTCGTACAACAGTGTATTTACAATTATTTGTTTGCGGTCGTCTGAACATCTCAGCTGGTGCAAATGAACAATTATTAAACACTTTGAAACAATTACGGACTGGCCGTTTAATTCATCGGGATTTCCCACAGACTTTATACTGTAAGGCAAATATCCGGGGTAGTATACTTTGAATTTTATATTTTTGATATTTGCAATCCGAACAGAATTTGCAGAAATTTTTCGGCTATCTAGAATTTCCTCAGTTGTTTCACTAAATTGGTCATATTTAGTACTTGATTCATATTCAAACTACAGCATTTTGACAAGTTACCACTTACACCGAAAACAAGAACATAAAAAGGTTTACAAAAACAAGGACATAAAACAATTAAATAACACTTAGGGCTTACCTAAAAATTGACATCCCGATCGTATTCTGAAATTCATTGACACCTTACTCTTCCTTCGGCGCTGGCCGTATTTATATACTGAGTTTTAAGAAGCGGTCATCATTGTTGCTTCGAGAAGTGGGGCATAGAACTGTACTGGCCATGTTTGGTGAAGGGCCTACAGGCGTGGCACAAACAATGAGGAAACAAATGGAGTACAGAAGTATTTGTTTGTCTGCGCGCTCTCAGTGTTTGAATGATTAGAAATCGATGTCGCAGGGCGAAATTTAGTCCGCACATTCACATTGTGGAAGGCCAATAACTTTTTTCTACTTAGTTCTGTTGCAGAAAACTGACACAGGAAAAATTTTGAGAGGCTGTGCTCTGGATGAGGTAGAGCTTTCAAGAGAGACTAATTCGAACAAAGAAAAGTAGGAACTAAAAGCGCTGAAATATGTATCTTCTAGTTGTCAAAATAAATACTGAAAATAAAAAGGAAACGAGTTACATTCTTGAATTTAAATGAATAACAATTGTAATCTATATCTATTCTTTGACAATATTGTAGACTGTGAAAAATGGTACGGCTAACTTCAAACTGACCTATATCCTGATATTATCGCGTGATACACTCACGCATCTTTTTCTCTACGACGTTGTCCGTCCTTATATGTTACACTGTCAGAGAAGTAACAAATAAAGTTTCGCAAAATGATGCACAGAATTGTACTTCCAGTGTTTGGTGAAGGGTGAACAGCGGTAGCACTAAGAATGAGAAAGTTTCTGGATTGAAGCAACAGTGGATTGCACGAGTCCTCACAGTTGTCAAAAGATTAATATCCGAAGTTGTCTGGCGAAATTTGATTTGCACATACGAAGTTAGAAAAGCCGATATTTTTTTCTCTCCAATTACGCCTTTTTGACGCCTAGATCTGAAACACTTCGACGAACCCAATTTCACAAACATTGCTCCTGATCAGCTACGAATCACAGAATTTGCCGGCCGTTCTGCATACCCTCAACACAAATCACAGTATATAAAAATAAATATATCCAAATTTTTAAAACAAATACCACAGAAAAATGACCTGAATTCTATTTTTTTAAATAAAACAAACAATAATTACAATTGAAACCACTATTTATTGAAAATATCAGAGACCGTCAAAAATGCAAACACCCTTAACAAGGTTATTGATCTCCAAGACTACAGTCTTGTGACACCTATACACTATCTACCAACAAGGAATTGGACACCTGTGATAGCAAAGGAAAACGAAGTTTATTCACTTCAATAGTTGGTGGAGCCTCCACGAGCGGCGATTACGTCTGCGACCCTCCGGGGCATACTCTCAACCAGGTGTTGTACGACGGCTAGCGGTATTTTCTTCCACTCGGCTTGGAGAAGACAGGTCAGTTCCTTTACCGATTTCAGACCGGGGAAGCACCCCTTAAGTCGACGCTCGAACGGTTTCCAGAGGTGCTCGATAATGTTAAGGTCCGGGCTCTGCGCAGGCCAGTCCATTCGATTAACCCCATTATCACAATACTAAGCCATGTTGGACCTCTCAACATGACAGGTGGCATTGTCATTCTGAAAGTAACATGGGTCCACCCCGTAAAACTGCCACAACGTAGGAAGCACATGGTCATCCAAAATGGTGCAGTTGTTCTCGGCGTTGAGTCTACCAGGAATTGCGACCAAGAGCCTCGTGCCATACCAGGAGAAATACCGCCATAGCATAATTCCACAGCCGCGGAACTTCACAGTTGGCACAATACATTCCGGCAGGAGGCGTTCTACAGGCAAACGCCAAACCCAGACCCTGCCATCCGAACGGTAGAGGGTGAACCTTGATTTTTCGCTCCAGAGAACCTGGTTACACTGTTCAACGGTCCATTGTCGACGTTGTCTGCACCACGTTAGCCGAGCAGCGCTATTGGACTTGGTGATCAAAGGCTTGTGGGCGGCAGCACGACCATGATAACCGAGTAGATGGGCTTCCTTACGGATGGTATTCATTAAAAGAACACTCTCGGATGCCTGTTGAAACTCCTCGCTGATGTGGCCCATCGATTTGGTGCGGTTCTTTCGAATTTCTCTAGCCAGCACTCGTCGGTCTCTAACTCCCAGTTTTGTGGGTCTGCCGGTTCGGGGCACATTCCGACAGTCAACTCTCATCTTCCACTTGCCAATCATGTAGGCCACTGTCGATTTTGGGTATTTCAACTCGCTGGATATGTCACGTCTGGATCGGCCATTTCTGTGATACCAGACGATTACACCTTTCTCGAAATCAGAGAGCTCCGAACTGCATGGCATCTTGCATGCGACTGGTTGCGTTGTTGTTTCCCACACGATATTTAACGGCGTCGGCCGTGACGTGTATAAGGACCGCAGATATAGTCGATTGCAGGGGTGTCCAATTACTTGTCGGTAGATAGTGTATATATATTAAGGTAATATAACGTTTTTTGTCACATTTTTTTTTAATTTTTCAAGCCGACCATGGTTTAGCCGGGTATTTACCTAGCTTCATCAGGACGAATGTCACGTCAATAACCAGTGAAACCATGGTCGGCTTGAAAAAAAATGTGGCAAAATTGTTGTATTACCTTAATACATACCCTTAACAAGGGTTTAACACCGGAGCTTGTCGTAACTTTCCTTCAAAATATAACTACGCATATTTTTATATCACGTGAACTGTTTTAAAATGAAAATCAAACTTTAACTTTGCTGAAGAAATCAGAAGAAATGTTTTCTTTTTCAAAAGAAACCCGTGTAGTGTACACATTTATTTTAATTCGAACATTTAAATTACTGGTAGAAAAACGCAGATTTTAAACTTGACTAATTTGTGAGGGATAATATACATATAAATTAAAATGATGTGTTGTAATATAGTATTTTCTGATTTTATTTATCCCCTTTTAAAAAAAATAGTGACAGAATATTAACTCTACCCTCGTGTACTGAGAAATAAAAATAAAATAACGTGCAGTTAAACTCATGTATAACGATGTCGAAGGTATAGTTTAAAAAATTAAAGTTTTGCCAAAGTAGTATGAACAGACAAATAAAGAAGGGCTCTTTTTGACATACCTTTAGTCAGGTAATAACTTGCCAATCGCAAGCTGTTTATCTGTTAATCAAAAGCAGGTGTCAAACAGTTAATTAAAAATATTGAGTTCCCAAAAGACACCAGAGTGATCTGCAAGTAGCAGTGCATTTAACAATTGTAAAAATTAAAGCAAGGGCAAAAATTTCGAAATTTCAACTGCTAAATTTGATTTACCGTTTGCACACCACGTTGGGAAGATGAGAAAAACTCCGCTTGTTTCGTGTGTTATGAGAGCTAGTTTAAGTGTTTTAAAACTTCCTCTGACGGGGTGGTTAAGATATTTCTAGATGCAAAATAAACTTTAGGATTCTCTAAACAGAAGTAAAATGAATGAACATTTACCAAGAGATGGATAAAAGACAGCATTTGGCACGCAGGATGCATGTGTACCTAGTAGGAATGGGGGTTAGAAGAACGTAGTAAGAAAGCTGAAACCTTTTGGTCTGCCTGCAAACTGACCTGTCCTATAGCTCAAGCACAGGTTGTTGTCAACACGAGGCGATTCGTAATTTTCCAGCGAAAGAGAAAAGCGAAAATCTCAGAGAACGCCAATAAAATTGTTTGTTGATAACCGTGAAGAACACGAATGTATACCTCCTAAGCACTGCGAATTAAACTGTGAAGAAGCTTCTCACGGGAATACAAAAGTTCAGTTATTGTATACTGTGTGATGTGTTTTCACCGTTGTAGAAAATTTTAGATTCATTAAGTCTTAATGAGGTATGTGATTAGTTCTTGAGGTCTGACCTGGAAATCAGGAGAACCTGAGAACATGTGGCGAAAATCACATTGTTCTTTTAAGTAAGTTAAATTTTAATTTTTGATTAAAGTTCAACGAATTAAAACGGTTGTTTAAAATATTGTATTTGAAAATTCCTTCAATTGCACATGCACTCAGTAGAACAAACATTACACATAGCGGTGATGGGCTGTTGCAATACGTTGCAATATAGAGCGGAACATATCTAAATGAAACGTGGACGATAAATATGCGTGTAGCAGGATTTCCACACAGAATATCGTAAAAGACGAACATGGGTAAACAATATGATCTGAGCCGCTTTGATCTCGGACACACTGTCGGACCAAGACAGATGGGCCATTGTATTACACAAGTGGTAATAGGCGTGTTCAATAAGTAATGCATCCACACAAGTGTCTCGCTCATTGCTTGTTGCGCCTCCCTGGTGACGCAGTGTTCTAAGCAATTATTCGTTCAAAAGGATCCGGGTTTGAACCCTGGGGAGGCATGGATGTTATGTTTGTCTTACGTCCTGGAACCAATTAAACTAAATTAGGGACGGGCGATTGCTTATAGCCCATTGAGTTGCTCACGGTGGTCGTTAAACCTACAATAAAAAAAAAACCATGCTTGTTGCCTAGCAACCAGTCACATGTCAAACAATCCTTTTTGATACTAATTTCCTTTCAATGTGTAATAGACCTCCGTACATTTATTTGTTCGCATTTAATTTTGTTTCAAATGGATGATGATTTCTCATTTGTCTCGACGCGTGTCAAACAACGATCAGTTATACAGTATTTATCACATGAAAGTGCACCTCCCAAAGAAAGTCACCCTAAATTAGTGGCAGTTCATGGTTCTGTAAAGTTGGACATATGTATTTTTCGTCGTTGGGTAAAAAATAAAATTAAAAAAACAAACAGTTGAGGCATGTTGTCTGTATCGTATTAGCCGCGGGGTGGAAGGCCCGTAATCTCAACTTGCTATTTGAACAGGCAAAAAGTTGAAGAGGAGCTCATTATGAAAGACCGAAAAATAACTAATAGAACTATAGCAGGTAAGCTGAACAGAAATTTAAGTAGTGTAAATTACATTTATGAGCTTTCAAAAACTCGATATTCTCGTATATCCTTTACGTGCTACATAATAACCCAACAGTAACAAAAATATATTCTTTTCTTGGAACAATGCGGACATGTTTAAAGAAATCCAGATAATCTCACTAGCTTCGTAATTTTTCACGCGGAGAGAAGAGTGGAATTCATGAACACAGCTTGACAGAAAACATACCACACCACAAAGAGGTAACGCAGTGTCATTAAATTGCAGCGTGAGTGCACACGTACAAGTTTTACAAATGACTGCTTTTGCAGGTCAGCCACACTAACGGCGCGCGGAGTGTAAGCGTACAACCAGTCGTGAGGCCATGAGTCGAGACGTTGTCACGGCCGTGAGAAGTGAGTGGTTCTGCTGTAATCATGTCCGGAGAACGAACAAGGGGTGCAAATGATGTTAACACACCGTCGTGCTCTGAGATTTCGTCAAACGGATGAGTTCACGAAACGTGTCATCGTAGGCCTTCGTACCGCCGGATGGTCTTTGCGTCTTATTGGGAAGAAACGCAACGTGATGCCAAAACCTACGGTTGCATTTGGAGAGAGTGGTCCCAGAAAGGATATGTGCAGCGTCGTAATGGATCCGGAGCAAGGTCACGGATGTAGGAGCTCACCGATTGTCGCATCTGACGTCTTGTCTTAGCGGACCCACAGGCCACAACGGGCGACATGTTGCGGAGAGTACGGAGATGCTTGGATACTACGATATGGACGCAGAGGTGTCACGTCAATTCGTCGCGTGCGTCAATTCGTCGACTGCGACGATTCGTCGCGCGTCAATTCGTCGCGCGTCAATTCGTCGACTACGACAATTCGTCGCGCGTCAATTCGTCGACTACGACAATTCGTCGCGCGTCAATTCGTCGCGCGTCAATTCGTCGCGCGTCAATTCATCGCGCGCCAATTCGTCGAGCTTCAATTCGTCGCGCGTCAATTCGTCGCCTGCGTCAATTCGTCGAGCGTCAATTCGTCGCGTTTACAGATTTTGGTTACATGCAAAACGAATGCAGGAAAACGTACGATTTCGAACGTCTTCCTCCCTGATAAATTTATAAAGTTTGGACACTCAGACAGGATAGGAATATTACGCTTTTTCTTTGGCATTAAAAATATTAGATGGTAGACGGTTTTTGGAACGGGGCAGCGCCCAGTTGGTCAGAGCCCCCCATATAAATTTGTTTTGTAAAATCTACAGTTTTTAATTCAGAACCACCAAATCTGGTATACTTTCTCGTGGTATTCTTCCTTAGACTATAGACGGTTTTTGGAACGGGTCGGGCACGGGGTCAGAACCACCCTCCCCCTAAAAAAATTCGTAAAAACTAGAGTTTTCAATTTAGAACCACCAAATTTCGTATACTATCTCACGAAACTCTAACTGAGACTGTAGACGGTTTTTGGAAAAGGTCAAGGCGCGGGGGTAAGAGGCCCCACATACAAAATTTTCGTAAAATCTATAGTTTTCAATTTAGAACCACAACATTCGGTATCATGAAACTCTAACTTAGACGGGAGACGGTTTTCGGAACGGGTCGTAGCCCGGGAGGTCACATCCTTCCCCCAGTACAAAATTTTTGTAAAATATACCGTTTTCAATTTAGAACCACCAAATTTGGTATACTATCTCATGGTATTTTAACTTCGACTGTATATGGTTTTTATGAAAGGGTTGGAGCCCGGGGTTCAGACCCCTCCCCCCCATAAAAATTTCGTGAAGTCTACAGTTTTCAATTTAGAACTACCAAATTTGGTATACTATATCATGTTACTCTAACTTTGACAGTAGACGGTTTTCAGAACAGGTCGGAGCACGAGGGGTTTCAACCCCCCCCCCCCCACACACACACATACATTAAATTTTCGTATAATCTAGTTTTCAATTTAGAACCACCAAATTATTTGGTATACTATATCATGGTAATCTAACTTAGACGGTTTTCGGAACGGGTCGCGGCACGGGGTGTTATAGCACCCCACATCTACAGTTTTCAGTTTAGAACCACCAAATTTGGTATACTATCTCATGGTAGTCTAACTTAGACGGCTGACGGTTTTTGGAACGGGACGGGCACTGGGTCAGAGCCCACCTCATAAAAAAATTTCGTAAAATCTTTAGTTTTCAATTTACAACCACCAAATTTGGTATACTATCTCATGGTATACTAACTTAGACTGTAGACGGTTTCGGGAAAAGGGTCGGAGCCCGGGGTTCAGAGCACCCCCCCCCCTCTACAAAATTTCGTAAAATCTAGTTTTCATTTAAGAACCACCAAATTTGGTATATTATATCATGGTACTCTAACTTAGACGGTAGACGGTTTCCGGAACGGGTCGGGGCCCGCAGGGTTAGAGATCCCCCTACAAAATGTTCGTAATATCTAGAATTTTCAATATAGAACCACCAAATTTGGTATACTATCTCATGGTACTCTAACTTAGACGGTAGACGGTTTTTGGAACGTGTCGAGCGCGGGTTAACCCCCCCCCCCCAAAAAAAAACAATTTCGTAAAAACTACAGTTTTCAATTTAGAACCTCCAAACTTCGTATACTATCTCACGAAACTCTAACTAAGACTGTACACGGTTTTTGGAAGCGGTTGGAGCCAGGGGGGTCAGAGCCCTCCTCCATACAAAATTTTCGTAAAATCTATAGTTTTTAAATTAGAACCACCAAATTTGGTATGCTATCTCATGGTACTCTAACTTAAACGTTAGACGATTTTTGGAATAGGTCAAGTCGCGGGGGGCAAGCACCCCACATACAAAATTTTCGTAAAATTTAAAGTTTGCAATTTCGAACCACTAAATTTGGTATCATGAAACTCTAACTTCGACGGTAGACGGTTTTTGGAACGGGTCGGGGCCCGAGGGAGGGCATCCCCCTGTACAAAATTTTAGTAAAATATACTGTTTTCAATTTAGAACCACCAAATTTGGTATACTATCTCTTGGTATTTTAACTTACTTCGACTGTAGATGGTTTCTTGGAAATGGTTGTAGCCCGCGGTTCAGCCCCCCCCCCTCTAAAAAATTCGTAAAATCTACAGTTTTCAATTTAGAACCGCCAAATTTGGTATAATACTATATCATGGTGCTCCTACTTAGACGGTAGATGGTTTTCAGAACGGGTCGGGGCACGGGGTTTTTCAACCACCCACCACACACACACACACAATTTTCGTAAAATCTATAGTTTTCAATTTAGAACCACCAAATTTTGTATCATGAAACTCTAACTTAGACGGGAGACGGTATTTGAAACGGGTCGCGGCGCGGTGGGTCAGATCCCCCCCGTACAAAATTTTCGTAAAATATACCGTTTTCAATTTAGAACCACCAAACTTGGTATACTATCTCATGGCACTCTAACTTAGACGGTAGACGGTTTTGGGAACGAGTAGGAGCCCCCCAACAAACATTTTCTTAAAATCTATATATTTCAATTCAGAACCACCAAATTTGGTGTCATGAAATCCTAACTTAGCGGGAGACGGTTTTTGGAACTGGTCGGGGCCCGGGGGTCAGTGCTGCCCCACCGTACAAAATTTTCGTAGAATTCACAGTTTTCAATTTAGAACCACCAAATTTGGTATACTATCTCATGGTACTGTAACTTAGACGGTAGATAGTTTTGAAACGTGTCGGGCACGGGGTCAGAGCCCCCCCCCCCGCCATAAATTTTTTTCGTAAAAACTACAGTTTTTCAATTTAGAACCACCAAATTTGGTATACTCTCTCACGAAAGTCTAACTTAGACTGTAGACAGTTTTTGGAAGCGCTTGGAGCCAGGGAGGTCTGAGCTATCCACTTCCATACAAAAATTGTTCGTAAAATCTACAGTTTTCAATTTTGAACCACCAAATTTGGTATGCTATCTCATGGTACTCTAACTTAGACGGTAGACGGTTTTTTGGAATAGGTCAAGGCGCGGGGGTAAGAGTCCCCCACATACAAAATTTTCGTAAAATCTATAGTTTTCAATTTAGAACCACCACATTTGGTATCAAGAAACTCTCCCTTAGACGGGAGACAGTTTTTGGAAAGGGTCGGGGACCGGGGGGTTTAGAGCCCTCCCCCGTAAAAAATGTTCGTAAAATATACCGTTTACAATTTAGAATCACCAAATTTGGTATACTATCTCATGGTATTTTATTTTCGACTGTAGATGGTTTTTTGGAAAGGGTTGGAGCCCGGGGTTCAGAGCCACATCCCCCCATAAAAATTTTGTGAAATCTACAGTTTTCAATTTAGAACCACCAAATTTGGTATACTGCATCATGGTACTCTAACTTAGACGGTAGACGGTTTTTGGAACAGGTAAAGGCCCGGGGGTAAGTGTCCCCACATACAAAATTCTTCTTCACTAGTGGTCAGAAGCCAGCCCCTACATCACTCCGCCGCCGTGGCTGCACACGTTAAAATGTATTTTTCATACTGCCCCAAACTCTCTTATGGACATACTAAGTTGAACTGGACGCAAAGAAATCATTAATATAATTTGTACTAGCAGGGATACCAGTTATTTGCCAGGTACATATTACTATTTGTGGAATCACCAAGTTCAGCGGGTCAAAGTTAATGAATGAAAAATATATTCCTGCAATTTTCCAGTAAACTTATTTTAATTTTTTTGATTTAGTTAATTTAATTTTGCGAAACAAAAAGGAAAGAAAAAGGAATGGGAATACTTACCTTCTAGGAGACATCTATAGAACTGCCGTACGTCTGGCGTGTGCTTCTGTGAATCCCGCAACAAAGAAATGCAATGTACCTATGTGATGTCAATTGCGTACGACTTCACATTAGCTTTCATCATCTTTTTCTTACCGTTTTGAATTTTGAATATCTGGAACTCTCTATTTACATTACATTATATTTTTTCCTGATAAGCCGTTCGTTGGTAGTAAAAGCTAAACTATATTGTTTTTTGTTTTTAATACACCATTAAACGTATATTTTTACACTATTGTTATCTACAGTCTCTAACTTAGACCGTAGGTTGGTTAGTTGGTTGGTTGATGATTTACGGTGCAAGGCCCTCAAACGGCCAAAGACCACCTTACAACGTAGATCGGGTATTCTTAAGAATAAAAAACGGAACTTTTTACGAAAATTTTGTTTGGGGCTCCCTTGACCCGGGCCCCGACCCCTTCCAAAAACCGTCTACCGTCTAAGTTAGATAACCATGAGATAGTATACCAAATTTGGTTGTTCTAAATTGAAAACTGTTGATTTTACGAAATTTTTATGAGGAGGGTTCTCACCCCCGGGTTCCAACCCCTTCCAAAAACCGTCTAGCGTCTACGTTAGAATGTCATGATACCAGATTTGGTGGTTCTGAATTGAAAACTGTAGTTTTTAAGAAAATGTTGTATGTGTGTGTGTGTGGGGGGGGGGTTCCGACCCCCGGGCCTTGACCCGTTCCAAAAACCGTCGACCGTCTAAGTTAGAGTACCATGAGAGAGTATACTAAAATTTGTGGTTCTGAATTGAAAACTAGATTTTGCGATTTTTTTAAGAAGGGGGCCGTTATTCCCCAGGCTGCAACCCCTTCCAAAAATCGCCTAGCGTCTAAGTTCGAGTACCATGAGATAGTATACCAGATCTGGAGTTTCTGAATTGAAAACTGTAGTTTTTCAGAAAAGTTTGCATGTGGGGGCTCCCCCCCGGGTTTGACCCGTTCCAAAAGCGGTCTACCGTCTAAGTTAGAATACCATGAGATAGTATACCAAATTTGGTAGTTCTACATTGAAAACTGTAGATTTTACGAAATTTTTATTAGGGGGGGGGTCTCAGCCCCAGGCTCCAACCCCTTCCGAAAACCGTTTAGCGTCTAATAAGAGTTTCATGATACCATATTTGATGGTTCTGAATTGAAAACTGTAGATTTTACAAAAAAAATTATGGGGAGGGGCTCTGACCTCCGGGACTTGACCCGTTCCAAAAACGGTCTACCGTCTAAGTTAGAGTACCATGAGATAGTATACGAATTTTGGTGGTTCCAAATTGAATACTGTAGATTTTACGGCTTTTTCATGACGGGGGATCTTACTCCCCGGGCTCCAACTCCTTCCAAATACTGTCTAGCGTCTAAGTTAGATTACCATGAGATAGTATACCAAAATATGGTGGTTCTAAATTGAAAACTGTAGATTTTGCGAATTTTTTATATGAGGAGGGGCCCTTACCTCCCGGGCTGCAACCCCTTCAAAAAATCGTCTAGCGTCTAAGTTAGAGTACCATGAGATAGTACACCAGATTTGGTGGTTCTGAATTGAAAACTGTAGTTTTTAAGAAAATTTTGTATGTGGGTGTGTTTGACCCCCCGGGCCTTGACCCGTTCCAAGAACGGTCTACTGTCTAAGTTAGAGTACCATGACATAGTATACCAAATTTGGTGGTTCTAAATTAAAAACTGTAGATTTTACGAAAAAAAAATATTAGGGGGTGGTCTGCCCCCCCCCCGGGCTACAACCCCTTCCAAATACCGTCTAGTGTCTAAGTTAGAGTATCCTGAGCTAGTATAAGAGATTAGGTCGTTCTGAATTGAAAACTGTAGTTTTTAAGAAAATTTTGTATGTGCGGGGCTCCCACCCCCGGGCCTTGACCCGTTCCAAAAACGGTCTACTGTCTAAGTTAGAGTACCATGAGATAGTATACCAAATTTGGTGGTTCTAAAATTAAAACCGTAGATTTTACGAAATTTTTAATGGGGGGCTCAGACCCACCCCCGGCTCCCACCCCTTCCAAATACCTTCTAGCGTCTAAGTTAGAGTTTCCTGATACCAAATTTGATAGTTCTGAAAAGAAAACTAGATTTTACGAAATATTTGTATGGGACGGGGGGGGCTCTGACGCCTTGACCCGTTGCAAAAGCCAACAACCGTTTAAGTTAGAGTACCATGAGATAGGATACCTGATTTGGTGGTTCTGAATTGAAAACTGTAGATTTTACAAACATTTTGTATATGGGGGCTCTGACTAACAGGGCCCTGACCCCTTCCAAAAACCGTCTACCGTCTAATATTTTTAGTGCCAAAGAAAAAGCGTAATATTCCTATACTGTCTGACTGTCCAAACTTTATAAATTTGATCAGGGAGGAAGACGTTCGTAATCGTACGTTTTCCTGCATTTGTTTTGTATGTAACCAAAATCTGTAAAAGCGACGAATTGACGTAGTCGACGAATTTGTCATCGACGAATTGACGCAGTCGCGGAATTGACGCACGCGACGAATTGTCGTATAACCGGACGCAGACAGTGTCGCTCCGATTAGTAGCGTCTGGCTTGCTATCCAGCAGTCCGTTGCGAAGGCTACCCTTAACAGCGAGCCATCGTCGTCACCGCTTAGCCTGGTGCCACTTGAGAGCTGATGGGCTGCCGAATAGAATAATGTGGTGTTCAGCGACGTATCGTGATTCTGTCTCACCACGAATGATCGCAGTGTGAGAATCTGGAGGCGACGTGGCCAATGGGTCAATTCCTCCGCCATTGTGGACCGCCACTGGGCCGAAATCATGAAATTATGGTGTGGGGTGCTATAATCGCCAGCAGTCGTTCACCTCTGGTACATATTACGAACACATTGACGGCACGCCACTATGTTGACACGGTACTGCCATCCGTGGCACTACCGTATCTGTAGGACATCCCAAACACCGTTTTTCAACAGGATAGCACGCGGCCGCATACCGCTCAGTTCAGCCTGAATGATTTACACGGTGTGCGAATGCTTTCATAGCGAGAACGATCCATCGACGTCTCGTTCATCGAGAATCTGTGGTACATGTTTGGACGTCGGTTAAGTACCCTTCCACACCCGCAGGATGAAGATGTACTGCTGACTCTGATCTACATCACGTCGTTCACAATACTCTAGGACCCTATTCGAAATCTCATTTCTTTGATGCCACGTCTAATTGAACGCTGTTTCTCCCAAAAGGGGGGCTACACTCCTTATTGGTCATCCTGTATATACGGCTACTACAGCCTACTCTGTATGTGACAATTAAATAATTTTTTCAGGATCTACTTAGCTATTTGTGTGTGGGGTTGGGTCTGTTTTCGAGCGTTCATTCACGGTGTGACATTTTTTCTGTCAGGCAGTGTATAATAAAATGTGTCGTATGGTTTTGTCAAATAAAGAAATTTAGAGAATGTTTCATATCCTAGTAACAGGACTTTATTTTTCGTGTTAATTTCCATGTTTAAAATGTATTCAGTACGTAGTCGAATAAAACAAAAAGTGATTCATTGTAATGGTACGCGAACAGTTTATACAGTTACTGAATATTTAAGGAAATCTTCAAACGTTCCGCTGGTATCACCCGTGTACATATACGCACATTAATAGGTTCTCGTATAAACCGAAAGACAGAAAAGAATGGCGGACAAAATGCCTGCTCTCTGGGCAGTTTCTGCGAACTATGCATTTGAGATGAGATTTTCATTTTAGAGTCGTGTTTATTCCGTCTAGCAAGTTATATGTCATAAAGTTCCTGTTTTGAATCTTGTGTTATGTAATTTAAGTTTCTTTTCACTATTGCTCCTTAAAAACCTGTGGGAAACGATCGAAATAATTATTTCTGGGCATAATTACATAAAATTTCAGAGAACATGCATTGGTAATATAAAACATTTTGTTCAACAGTAACTTCTTTCAGTTTCCTACAAGCCCTGAGCATGTACTATAGAACAATCTAATTCAGCAGTAAATAAGGGGAGAATATTTCTTGTTTTAAAACTGAGGTAATTGCCCCGAGTTTTAACGAAATTGGAAAACACATCATTTTGTTTGAGAGTAATGTAAAATATTCACGGTGTATTACAGTTTTGAACAGAAATATATGTATTAAAATTGGTACAAATGCATGCATTGGTGTATTGCTTTAGAGCGTATTTAAAAAAAATGGTTTACTTTTTGACATTGTAAAAATAAAAAAAAATCAGCATTAAATCTTTAAAGTGGCTTAATATAATAACATATCTGTTTTTTTAAGCATAGGTTTTCATATTAAAAAAAACCACGTAGGTTACTGCGATGAACATTCATCTCTCCTAACAGAGAACATTATTACCTACCCAATTTTTTCATATCTTCCTTCGATACAAGAAATAGGCGCTCCACGTTGAATGGACAATGTATCTTGAACTGGAATTTGTCGTCTCCTTCTAAAGAGCATTCTTTCACATTGGAATAATAACACATTCTAGAATTTTGGATATAATCTCCCACGAATTGACACTTTATGTTTCCATTTGAAATTTTATAATTGACGGAGTTTTTATCTATTCCATAGGTATTTTTTTTCCAATACCTCGTTTCTTCTGCCTCAACCTTCTCATAACATTGACTTTGTTCCACTAACTATCCGGACTATTCGCGCAGCAATTGTTGCTCCCGTATGAATTTACATTTCCTCGGTCCAGGAGGAACCATGGCAGTTGCTTTTCTTTCCCGTGCAAAATTGTTTAGGTCAAACTCGTTTGTACGTTTCTAAATATTTTTTTCCTTTTTCACAATTTTAGGCTGTTAAAATTTTATTTATTTGAGACTTTTGAGCTCTCTTTCAATGAATTTGATTTTTCTATTTAGTATAAAAAAATCCCATTTGCCAATTCTTTCCTACAGCCCGTTTGTTTTAAACGACTTTATTATTATTTTTATGGTATTTTTATCCGTTTCTTTAGGAGGGAATTTTGCAAAGTAATTTTCCTCTTTTCTTTTACTGTCCAATCTTTATCGATTATCTTAAATATCAAGGTAAAAAACATCAGAATCTGTATCATATTTTTATATAAAATGAAAGAACTAGGAAGCAAATGATGTACTTTGGTATTTGCCACAAGTTATCTGCCAACCATCAATTTCACTCTGCTCTCAGTGTAAAAAATGAACACAGGCGGATTTTTAAATCCAACACCTTAACGGTTTTTCTTAAATGGGGTGCTTAAAACACCCTGAGCAAAATGGAATAAACACATCAGGAAAAACAATTTGAGTATATTTTGCTTTTATATAAGTAGTATAGGCTTGATCACATCTGGGCTAAACAGACACGTCACCATTTCCACGATTATTTCAACAATTGCACATGGAGTATATAAGTATCAACGAGCACCTAAAGTTTCATTCTTAGAATGTAACTGTAAAATCTTGAAACGGTTTTCACTAGGCTGATATATATGCTAACCGATTTTTTAAATGGATCATGACAAATTAATCTTTATATTTTTCACTGCGTTTGCAGTTACTTTGGATATAGTATTATTAGGTAATTTAGTTATTAATACTGAAACGGTGGCAGAACTAGATGTTGATTTAAAAAAATTCCTCATGCTTTAAATCTATACATCTTGGACGCAGTTATTATTTTCATCAGTGTGAGAAAGATGGAGAGAATGTCTATGATATCCGTTATTTTTTTCGCGATGAGAATCGAAATTTGAAAGCTTATGTAGTTGGTGTACAGTTACTTGAAAATGAGTTTAAGCGCATTTGTCAAACAAGAAGTTTAGGCATCCTAGTACTTGCATTGTTGTTGGTCCCTCACAATCAGGGAAGACAACCACCGTTAGAAAAATTATTCATCAAAACGTCTACGATTCCCCGCTTAAAAAAATCAAGTGGTGTTATTCAGTATACAAACCATGGTTCTTAGAAGAAAAAATACATAGAATTCGTACGCGGAATGCCTGATACGTTTGATGATGTAGACCTCGTTGTCATCGATGACTTATGAGTTCGCTAACAGGGAAGCTGGCGTTTCTGTTTACCGTGGGTTCGCATCATGCTAATGTATGTGTGATATTAATAATGCAAAACTTGTTTTCACGAAATAAAGTAATGCGGGATATAAGTCTAAGCACACATTATCTTTTGTATTTCAAAATAACAGAGATATAAGCCAGTTACAATGTTTAGCTCGTCAAGCTTTTGTTCATCAGTCAGCGTACTTGATGGATGCCTATAAAAAATAAACGACTCAAAAGTTTGGTTATTTACTTCTCGATTTTCAACCTGAAACTGATGTCAATTTAAGACTGAGAGAGTCTTGTTTTCCTGACGAAAACGGTGTTCACTGGGTTTATCTACCAAAATAATGAAAAATATAAAAAACAAATTATCACTTACTAGCATTCTTAAGCAAATCATCGCCTTTGCAGAGGAAAACTGTATTAGAAACTGCTTCAAAGGATCAGATTCATTCTATTTGTGAAATCTGTAGCAACGTCTTAGTAGGAAACTTGCCTATCAATTTGCATAAAATAAAAAAGTATAAACATGGTATTCGACAGCTGGCAAATAAAATGATCCTCTAGCCAAGAAAAGAAAAATTTTATCCAGTCAAACTGGTGGATTTCTACCATTAATAATACTCACTGTGCTATCAGTTCTTGGAGGTTTAGTAGGAAAAGCAATAGGAAAACATATATAAACTATGGCTCAGAAAATGGCTTTAGTTCCTCCTGAGCTGCTTGCAGCTTATCAGTTTCAAAAACCGTCAGTACGTTTAGAAGACGATATCGGATCGCTCTTAGATCAAAGTTCAATTCCTGATGATGTGAAAGTTAAACTGCTGAGTCAGCTCATCACTAGATATCAAAAGACTGTTCATTCTTCAAGACCACTTATCCCTGTAAGCATCGTACCTCTATCCGAAGAACAGAAACTGATGTATTCAGATGCTAAACCTTTAAAGAATGATGATGACTTAAGTAAAGACCCCATAGCAGAATCGATCATAGTAACGGTACCTCGCTTACATCAGAAGTATATTCCACATATTTTGTCCATGGTACAAAAGAAACATTTCAAATGGAACAATAAAGGCGAACTTATTATTAACGGTGATTCGGTTGCTGGAAGTAATATCGTAGACTTATTTTCATACCTTATGAGAAACCGTAAACATGATACTGTACCAGTTGGATTTCAACCATTTATTGAAGTAATAAAATCAGTTAATCTTCCTCTGCAATGGAGTGGTAACAAACGTTTGAGGGATACCATAGAAGCTTCTCCAACTTCGAGATTAAATAGATCATCTGTGTTTTATGACCCGGTTTCTCCAAATGGACGTAGAAGTTCTACGGAAACTTCATTAGCATTGGAAGCAAACAGACCTTCACAAAGCAGACGCATGACACGAAGTACATTACCAAGTAAATCAAGAAGTCATTCAGCAGATGCAAAATGGCTAAGTTATTGAAATCCCTTTACTATGATTTTAAACATCCTGCAAGTTTTGGGGGCATTAATAAATTGGCACAAAAGAGCAAGCTTCCGTATAACAAAGTGAAAGAATGGCTAATGCCCCAAGACACATATAACTTGCATAAACCTGTTAAAATTCAGTATTCACGTAGAAAAACCATATCATTGGCTCAAGATGAAATATGGCAAGCTGATTTAGTAGATCTAAAAGCTTTATCGAAGCAGAACAAAGGTGTGAAATATCTTCTAACAATTATCGATGTAATTTCAAAATATGCTTTTGTCGTTCCTTTGAAAAATAAGAAACCTGATTCAGTTTTATCTGTCTTTAGAAAGGTATTCAAGAAAAGAAAGCCACAAAAATTGCAAACTGACAAGGGAAGTGAGTTTTTTAATAAAAAATGTGATACTGTTTTTTCAAAAGTCTAACATTAAACATTATCCTACTCATAGTAATACTAAGGTAAGTGTAATTGTGCGATTCAACAGAACTTTGAAAGAAAAAATGTTTCGGATATTTACTCATCGGTCTTCATACAAATATTTTAATATATTGGAGAGTCTTGTTCATAGCTACAACAATAGTATACATCGTAGTATAGGAATGTCACCTGCAGAGGTAAAGAAACAACATCACTCACAAATTTTTGAAACATTGTATGGAAAGGAACAACGAAAAAAAAAATTGTTTTCTCTGTTAACGATCAGGTTCGTATAGCAAAAGTAAAACATGTTTTTAAGAAAGGTTACTTACCAGGATGGACTGAAGAATTTTTTCTTGTTCATGAACTTGTTCCTTTGGATCCACTAACCTATATAATACGTGACATGCAAGGGGAAATCATTAAAGGAAAATTTTACGCAGAAGAATTACAAAAAATAAAAAAAAACGAGCTGGATTTGCGGCGTATTGATAAAATTCTTAAAGTTAAAGTGCGCGGTAAGAAAAAGGAATTATATGTTTGTTGGAGCGGATTTCGTGAAAAATTTATTAGCTGGATAAGCGCATCAGTGGTGAAGAATTTTATGTAACGTTAGCTAGCACAGCAAGTATGAAGTATTTTCATAATAATACTCATGGACATTTCCTAACGAAGCTGTCACAGCTACTTACATTGTCTGGTGCATGGGAAGTAGGTTTAACAGAAATCATACTTCCTAGAAGCTGGTTTAACATCACTGAAAGTAATAATGAGTACGAGCTTGTTCATGATGAAGATGTTATTGAAACAGTTGAAGTACGTGGCGCCGAATATAATATCCCTTTAATTTCAGACAATAACGACAAAGGGAAAATTTTTTCGATACTATTAACGAGAATATACGAACAATAGTTAAGACTGATGCTGTCTCGTTTGTTTTACATGAAGACAAAGAGGGTAACACTTGATATCGCGAAAAATTATGAAGTTCACATATCAAATGAAACGGCTGAAAAATTATTGTATGTTTTGCATTTACCAATTGAAAGCATAGTTTTAACTGAAAACAATAAGCATGAATTTCCCTATCGAGAAACTAAAGCTAATTTGTCAAATCAATTTTTCAAAATCATCGATAAAACTTTAGTTCAAGATAAACAATATGTTATACCTCTTTTGTCAATTAAACATAGCCAAAGTGAAAACATATTTGAGAGTATAAATCAAAATATTTTACTTGTACTTAAAAAGAATCTCATAACATTTTCATTAAATGACTCTGAAAATGAAGTAACAATGACTATACCACAGAATTATGAAATGTGGCAGCAGCAAATGCTCCGTCTTTGTTACATATGCTCAACTTGCCTTTAGTAAACCACATACTAAGGAAAACTGCTACTTTTGAATATCATCATGTAACCCTTTTTAACGAGGCTGAGTTCTTTACTGTTGTTGAAAAGAAAACTGTAGAAGTAAAAAAACTCGTAAAAATCACAGAAAAAATTCACATTCCTGTAGGATTATATACGAATCCAAAAGATTTATTTGATGTCGTCAGTTATGAAGAATTTAAACTTTTAGCAAACAAGAAAATTCAAATGTTAATACCGGAACACAAAACAATTATATTTTGCGATGGACTGAAAGATCTGTTGGGTTTCAAAAATTCTGTTTTTGATGCAGGCACGTACATAGGTGATTACGTTATAGAACTGGATGCAGGAATCACCGAAAGTTTTGTGTATAGAGATGTAGTTGATTCACATCGTGTAGGCGATACCGTTGCCCTGCTTTTAAGAATAATTCCTGTAATGAGCGAGACGAAAGACCAGATAGTAACACTGTATACATCACCTTTGTATTTTCCTATAAGGAAAACTTATGTAGATACGATAGAAATTGATTTAAGAACAAGCGGAGGTGGGAATATAATTTTCACAGGTGGTAAAACTGTTCTGGTGTTATGCTTTAGAAGAAGACTATAAAACAGAGATTTTGATGGCATCGTCGTTTCACATTTGTTTGCTTTGGTGAATGATATATCTATGCCTTTGATCATCTTGTCTCCATTATCAAGATCATAACTTCTTAAAAGAAAACTATGAAGTCGCAAAAGTGGAATTGTACCGATCACTATACCGACCAGATTGGGGGAAATTTGTACTTTAGTGTACCATTACATCAACGTGGATATGAATTGTTTGGTGATATACTACGACATATCACGCCAATTTTGTCAAAAGCAGGAAAATATGTGGGTAAACAATTACTTAGTACAGGAAGAAACGTTATATCTGATTTAACATCCGGAAAGTCTTTAAGTGAAGCGGCTAAAACAAAATTTAAAGAAACAGCTGGGAAAATAAAAACTGACGTATTACAAAAGCTCGAGCAAAGTTGTAGCGCGAAACCTATAAAAAAAAAAAAGCAAACCTAAAACTGGTAACAGTTCTGCGGCTAAACGTATAAAGAAAAGTTCACGTAAATTGGGTCATTATCGAGATATATTTAATTACAAGTAAAAAAACTATCATGGATTCCAGGTCTTGCCCCTGTCTAAAAAGCGAACTGGCACTCTTTTCTACAAGACCTACTCAAGTTGCAATAGAAAATTCAACCTTCGTTGAGTTTCAGCCTATTGCAACGTTAACAGATAAAAGTCCTGTGGAATTTTACATAACTGGAAGCGGAGAACAATATTTAGATTTAGCGCATCCCATATTGCACATGAAATAAAAATTTTAAAGATAATTAATTTTCACTAAAATGAAAATTAAGAATACCTGATAAATTAGAGTCCGATGGTATATTTGTTATACATAGATCCAAAATTGAGGCCATATATTGAGTTATTCTTGTAGCTGAAAAAATAGTGTTATAGAATCCTGCAGTGGCAATTGCAGAATTAAATTCTCGTGGGTATGAAAGATTCCGTGACAGATCAATATTAAAGTCTCCAAGTAACAGTCCTTTTTTCCTTGTAAAATTTATATAATTAGGTATATCAGTAAATTTGTCAATAAATAAAGAAGGGTTCGCTGTTGGTGGACGATAACAGGCTAAAATTATATTATATTGATTTTCAATTGTAATAATTTCAATATCAGAATAAATAAATGTCAATTTTTCAATTTGGGTGTGGTCCAAATTATTTGTTTTTAACAAAAATTGCAATTCCTCCTCCTCTAGACTCAGTCCTATTTTTATTAAAAGTCTGATAGAGTGGGAGATGTAGACAGTAGTCTTCAGAAGGAAACCTTGTTTCCGAAACGCAAGTTATATCTATTTTATAATTTAATAGTTTAACTAATGCTTCCACATCAGATATCTTATTTACTAATGATCCGGCATTAAGATGAATAACATTTAGAGAATTATTAGGGTTATTAGATATTGATTCATTAAGATGCTGTACTCAATAATAATTAATAGTCATATATCAATGTAATCCAAGCAGTTTTGTAGGATTAAGACCCCTCCCCTAAGCACTATTTGAGAATCCCACAAAATGGTGGCCACCCTCTACACCAATTAATAATTAATTGACCTTATCTCCTTATATCTATATATAATTTCTCCTTTTTTTGTTTTGCCAAAGGAATTAAAAAAATAAAAAATTCTAACAGTTAGTTATTATGAAAGAAGTACGGGATTACGGCATATAGTGCAAATTTTGAAGATGACAATCCGATTTTTGGCGTAAATGTGACAAGGATGGTAAATCAGATAATATCCGAAAACTTGAAAATTTTCATTGTCCAGGAGCGGGACTCGAACCCGCGTCTCCCAGAAAAACGCCCAGGTGCGCTAGCCACAACATCATCCAGAACGACCAAGTTTCAAGTTTCCGATCAATTGAATTTAACCATCACAGGATTCGCTAGTAGAAGCAACCGGCATTCATGTTTAGCGAATCTGGAGGTTAAGAATATTATCTCGTGTTTGCCCGGAGAAGCAGATAAATCATGAAAGAAATACGGGATTACGCGATATAATACAAATTTTGAAGATAACAATCCGATTTTTGGCGTAAATGTGACAAGGATGGTAGTAGTATAAAAGGGTGGGTTCGGCGTCAAGGAACAACTCATTCTAGTAAATGAGCAGGGGGCGTGCCCTGACGCCGAAGGATGGGGGCGTGGCATTATCAGAAGGAGCATGAGGGCGTGGCCTGTAACGCAGAGGGATGTGGGGGCGTGGCAGCTGGCGCTAGTGTGTAGGGTCGGTGCTTCCCCTAGCGGTGATTCTTGGAACTTTCGGTAAATTTTTGAGAGATGGCAACGACCGATTGGGGGAAAGGGTGTGGCAGATGACGCTAGTGTGTTGGGTCGATGTGCTGCCCCAAGCGGTGCTTCTTGGAACTTTCGATGGATTTTTGAGAGATGGCAACAACCGAGCGGGGGAAGGGTGTGGCAGATGACGCTAGTGTGTTGGGTCGATATACTTCCCGCTAGCGGTGCTTCTTAGAACTTTCGATGGATCTTTGAGCGATGGCAACGACAGAGTGGGGGAAAGGGGATGTGTATGTTGCCCACTAGTGGTGTTTTTTTTTACTTTTTTCGGGGGATTTATTGGACTTAGACAAATTTTTGGGAAGTCTTTCCAATATGTTTTGTTTTATTCAACTTATATTTTTTAGAACTTCCGTGAGGTGTTAAAATTTTTTATAGACGTTGCAGTATTTTTTTCCTTCAGGTTCATAAAAAATGATCTGATGGTCCCAGCGGGATCATTGGGAAAATATGTTTGAAAAAAGAAGATGCTTGTTCATGGAGTCAAAATGTTTTGGGGGAACTTTTCTTGGAATTTCATTTAAAAATGGAGTGTGAGAGGGAGTGGACGTTATTTGAGTTGCGAACGAGTTGGTGTGAACAAGAATTTTTCTGTTACGGTGGAACATCTCACGTTGAATTGTTGTAATGAAAGATGTAATGAAACAGGCGTATCTTACAGCCGTAAAAGAAGGAAGTCTCGGTAGGGTGAATGCTTTATTACGTGTTGTCAAGAAAGAAGGCGTCAAGAAAAAAGGCGTGGAAAACTGGCTGAAGGAGGAGAAAACGTACACCCTCCACAAACCGACGAGACGTCATTTTCCGAGAAACAGAGTGTTGGTGAATAAAATAGATCAACAGTTTCAAGCAGACTTAGTTGACCTTCCAAGTTTGAGTCGACATAATGATGGATTTTGTTACTTGTTGACGTGTATTGATATATTTTCCAAATATGCGTGGGTGATTCCCCTAAAACAAAAGTCGGGGTTCCATATCGTTCAAGCGCTTTCCAAGATTTTCGAGCAGAGAAAACCTTTAAAACTGCAAACTGATAAAGGAACTGAATTTAAGAACAAAGAAACCCAAAAGTTTTTAAAACAGCACGAGGTGCATTTCTTTACGACGAACAACGAGACGAAAGCAAGTGTTGTGGAAAGATTCAATCGCACGTTGAAAACTAGAAAGTTGCGCTACTTTACAAGTCAAAACACCTTCAGATTCATCAACGTGCTCGACGATTTAGTCCACAGTTACAATCATTCTCCCCATCGATGTATAAAAATGAAGCCTATGGAAGTGAACGAAAACAATGAAAAGCAAGTGTTTGACAATCTATATAGTGGTCTCAGGAGGGAAAAACCCTCCTATAAATTTCAAGTCGGTGATCACGTAAGGATTTCTAAAACCAAATTAACGTTTGAAAAAGGATACGAATCAAACTGGACGAAAGAAGTGTTTGTGGTGAGTGACCTCATTCCAAGATCCCCTCCCTTGTACAAAGTAAAAGATTTATTGAGCGAAGAGCTGGAAGGAACATTTTACGCCGAAGAGCTTTAAAAAGTGACACTTTCCGAGACATTTTCTGTGGAACGTGTTCTAAAGAAACGCAAAAGAAAAGGAAAAAAGGAATACTTTGTCAAATTTAAAGGCTACTCCAATAAATTCAACGCATGGATCCCCGCGGAAGACTTGACCTCGCTATAAAACCGACCTTATTTTTAAATGAAACGTCATTCGTCAAGATGGGTTTCTATCTGACACTACCGAGCAACAGCTCTCTCTGATACTTTTTGGACAACAAAATATCCCATTTTATAACGCGTCTTCCTTCCCCAATCGAACTGAATGGAGACTGGGAAGTGGGACTCGTCGAACTCATCTACCCCTATTCGTGGTGTAATATCATGGAAAATTCCAACCATTTTGAATACGATTTGGGAACAGGTCAGTTTAAGACGGGAAGAATATCTCCAGGTCATTACGAGTCTATAGCGGACATAGTTAAATACATGAGCAATCACTTTGCCAATCAAATCTTTTTGAATTATAATAAAGCGACTCAAAAGGTCAAGTCAACTCTTCTTAAAGGTACGCGCTTGGTTTTCCCCCCAGGGATTGCGAAATCTTAGGATACCAACCCATGCAACTTTCAGCCGTGAGCGGAGCTGTCTCGGTAAATGGTGAATTTATCGCAGATCTAAACGGTCGGTTTTCTCTGTTGTATGTGTACAGTGATATTGTGGAACCGCAACCGGTAGGAGACATGGTTGTTCCTCTCCTTCGCATCATTAAAGTGAGTGGTGTGGATGGAGAGATGGTGAGCGCTTTGTTCGATCGACCTCATTATTTGTCTCTTGCAAGAAAAAATTTTCAAACCATTGAAATCGTTTTAAGGAATCACATAAGCTAATTAGTGCCATTTGAACGTGGAACAGCGATCGTGAAACTTCATTTTCGTCTTAAGCATCTCTAATCATGTACGAACCATACCGCTGCTGTACGAAATCCTTCGAAGATTATTACGTCAGACAAACTGGAAAAGGAATAGTTTACTATCAAGGAGTGCCACTACAAAAAGGTTATGGACTTGAAGGACTTTTTCGTTCATTATTTAGAGGGGCGGTACCGTTATTTAAACAAGGTGCTAAAACGCTCGGAAAACAAGTCTTACGAACGGGTATGGATCTCGCCAATGACGTGATTCTCGATAAAGATGTGAAAACGGCAGCCAAACAACGAGCTAAAGAAGCAGGACAAATTCTTACTGATAAAGCAGCTTCTAAAGTGAAGAAAATGTTGGGGGAAGCGTTAAAAGAAAGAGAAAAACGAAGAAACGTATCATTCGTTCAAAGAAATCCAAGAGGACCGCACGCGATATTTTTGATCCGTAAACCATGATGGCTATGATTCACAGTCATTCTTCCGTATCTCTCAAGTCGGAATTGGATTTATTTGCTTTAGCGTCTACCCAAACGAGCATAGAAAAAGGACAATGGATCGAATATCACCACTTGGCCAGCATTCGAGATGGAGGACCTCTGGAATTTAATATTTCTGGGAGTGGAGAAGAATACATGGATTTGTCTTCCAGCCAACTCTATGTGAAAATTAAAATTGTGAAAGCTGACAATTCTTCCCTACCTTAAAAAGAGCCCGTGGGTCCCATTAACTGTTTTCTTCATTCTCTGTTTTCTCAAGTCGACATCAGTTTAAACGAAAGAGTAATTTCCTCATCAAGCACCACGTATCCCTACAGAGCTTATATCGAAACTCTACTGAATTACGGAGAAGAAGCAAAGAAATCCTATTTAGCTTGTGAAGGTTTTTACAAGGATACAGCCGGACATCTACACGAAATTAATCCCACGAACGATGCAACAAACAAGGGATTACATCAACGCTACAAACTCATAAAAGAAAGCAAGACGCTGGATATGATTGGAACCTTGCACTGCGATTTACTTTATCAAAACAGACTGCTGCTAAATTTAGTGGCTATAAAAATCAAACTGGTTCGAAGTAAACCTGATTTCTGTATTGTTTCCTCCTCCGAGATCCCCAATTACAGAGTTCTTATTGAACACGCATCCATTTTGTGAGAAAAGTGAAAATCAACCTTGGAATTGCTATCGGTCATGCAAAACCTTAAGAAAAATCTCCTGCCAAGTATCCCATTGATCGAGTTTTATGCAAAGTGTATTCCGTCTCTCAAGGAAGTAGGTCCTTCGTGCAAGACAACGTATTCCTCGGACAAATGTCCAAAAGACTGGTTATTGGATGTGTAGACAACGACGCTTTTAATGGTACATATAAATCCAGTCCATTTGAATTTAAGCATTATGATGTCAACTTTATCGCCCTGTACGTTGACGGACAGCCAGTTCCTCATAAAATTCTAGAACCCAATTTTGAAAAGGGAAGCACAATACGTTCCTTCCACAGTCTATTTCAAGGCACCGAGAAACTGGGTCAGGACCGTGGAATTTTATTAATCGTGCGGAATTTTCCGAGGGATAGACTCTTTATGCATTCGATCTCAGTCCGGACCTATGCGATGGAGGACATTTGAACCTGATCCATCAAGGAAATTTAAGAGTGGAAATCAAATTTATAAAAGCTTTGGTAAAAACCATTTCTGTAATAATCTACGCAGAGTTCCAGAACATTATTGAAATTTCCAAGTCCAGAAATATTCTTTGTGATTTCTCCATTTGAAGAAATGAACAGTATACAAATAATCAAGTCCTTGAAGCAAGATCACGTGACCCGACGTCCCTTCCTCGGAGTGTTTGCCTGTGACCGCCTTCCCAAGAGAATTGTCAAGTTCCCAGCATGCCTTGTTGTGAATACGGACCGACATGGAAATCCTGGAAAACACTGGTTGGCTATGTATATGTCAAACCCAAAAACAATGGAATTTTTTTATTCTTTTAGACATTCTCCATAATATTTTCAAGGACATATTGCTCAATTTGTCTCCAAGTTTGAAACTATAAATTTTAATAATGTACCTCTTCAAAGTTCGTTTACGACCGCATGTGGTCAATTTTGTATTTTCTTCCTTTATTCTAGATGTCGCGTGAAAAGCTTGTACTCCATTGTAAGACATTTTCGATGGATATCTGAAACAAACGACGTGGGTGTCTATTATTTTGTTCGAAATAAATTTGGAATCGTGAAAAAATTTAGAATTCAAAATAAAAATTGATTTCAACTGTAATTTATGTGTCTTTAAATTATTTTGTAAGTTCTCGATTGACCTCAGTTGACAACATGGAAGTGCCCAGACTACAACATCCTTTCACAGCTCTGATAGCGGGTACTACGGGAAGTGGAAAGACCCAGTTTGTAAAACGCTTACTTCAGCATCAAAGGGAAGTCATCTCTCCAACTCCCGAACACGTGGTGTGGTTCTATGGGTTTCACCAAACATTGTATGATGAAAAAGAAAACGTGACATTTTTTTTTATTGGAGGTTTAACGACCACCGTGAGCAACTCATTGGGCTATAAGCAGTCGCCCGTCCCTAATTTAGGGTCACTGGTTCCAGGGAAGGGAGAGAGCCAGTGCCGTAAGACAAACACAACATCCATGCCGGACCGGGATTCGAACCCGGACCCCTTACGGAAAATGATCAGAGGCCAGCGCTGTAGACCACTGCACCACCGGGGTGGCGTGACATTTGTGGAAGGCTACCCCTCTAATTTCCGTGACTATGTGAAAGGAAGAACGCTGTTTGTCATTGACGATCTCATGACTGAATGCGGAAGTGATAAAAAATTAACTCACTTGTTCACTAGAGGGAATCATCATTTCAATGTGTCTGTGATATTCATTACTCAAAATATTTTTCATAAAGGTAAAGAAATGCGAGAAATTTCCCTGAATGCTCATTACTTGTTTCTGTTTAAATCACGAAGAGATGTGAATCAAATCACTCATTTAGGAAGGCAGTTGCACCCTAGCGAACTTAAAGTTTTTCAAGAAGTGTATATGGATGCCACAAAATCCTCTTACAGCTATTTATTGATTGATCTAAAACCTGAGACAAAGGAAGAATTAAGATTACGCTCCCAGATACTTCCGGGAGACATTCAAGTAATATATCAACCTCAGTGAAATGAAATAAGTCTCAGTTTTCATCATGACGCTGTCTAAGCAGCAGGTCCAACTTTTATGTATGATTCAACACTGTCCAAAAAAAAAGTATTAAAAGACCTAATATCGAAGTGTAGAAAAAGTGGAATTAAAGCGCTATGCAGAAGTTTGTATGAATACGTTAAAAGGAAATGTTCCACTTACTCCCACCCAGAAACATTCATTGCAACGGCATAAGCACACCTTGCGAGCTCTCTCTGGAAAATGACACCACTGTATAAAAAAAAGGAAACTCCTTTTTCAAAAAGGGGGATTTTTAGGTGTGTTGATTCCTGCTGCTCTTAGTGTATTAACGACTCTGCTTACGAAATAATGGAATTTGCCAAGAAAATGGTTCTGATTCCCGAAAAACGGATTTCCCGTCATATGCCAACAGACGAAACGCTAACGGACTTGGACAAAGAAATGAAAAAAATTATCCTAAGCAAAGAGTCTGACGAAGTAAACGTAAAATGATATAATCAAGTCTTGAATAAGCGCATTCATGTTTCCAGTTTTAATCCTCCAGTTGCATCTCACGAAACAGCATCGAGAACTGAAGAACCAGTGAAAAAAGAACATGTCAAAGACGAGAAAGTCAAAGATGTTGTGGAAGACCTTATCATTCAGTCCGTTCCTTCTAACTTGAAACGAAATGCAAGAAATGTGCTGGACGTCTTTAAAACAAACTCTGATATTATTGACTGGAGTCCCAAGGCCGAATTTAAATATAATGGACGCATTGTGAAAAACACGAATATAGTAGACCTCATAGACTGTATGTTTCGAAGCAAGGGATCTAAGCTGTACATACCTCCTGAAATTGTAAAAGCATTAAAAGACAATAATTTGCCCAAAAAGTACATTAAAAATAAACAAATGTTGAAAGTTCCTGTACAAGAAGGAAATTCTGTTCTAACTTCAAAACGAAAAAATACAAATTCTAAGAAAATATGTAAAAATGTTCGTTGGATTCCATATTAAAAAAATTTAGTTGAAGAAAAAGGTAATTTTTTTTTCTCTTTTTTAAATGTATTCATTTTCGGAACAGTTCATTCTTTCCTAGGGTTAAAAATGGAACACTTTATTTTTCTTAGTAGACAATTTTGAGAAAACACATTTCATTAAAAGCAGGGAAATTCCCATAGAACAACATGGGAAAACTTGTATACATAAAAAGACTGTTTCGAAACGAGTAAAAATATGTTGAAGTTTGTTTCCGAAAAGTTGGAAATAGAATGTAGTAAAAACAGTCACAGCAAGTTCCTGAAAGTTGAAAATTGGATGTACTAAAAATGTCTAAGGAAATAAATTTTTATAAAACATAATTGTTTTAGTTTTCTCAGGCTAGAGGGGTCTTCAGTGAGAGCGCTTCTTCTTTTTCAACACAAAGAATGAAGCGAGTCAGTTTGAAACATTACAAACTCCCCGAACATAAGCCGTGTACTCTGGTTTCGACTCAATACTCTAAAGCATTGCTCTTAGACCAGTAGGAAATACCGCCGATTGGCCACCTGATGGAAAACATCATCCCCCTTTCCCTTAATAAATACCCAAATATCCTTAAGAAAAGTCTTTAGCAAAAAAATAATAGTTCCCCATTAAATCAATTTATTCTGTTACTATTTTAAACATTTCAAAAAATAAATTTCTTTTACTTTTAAAATTCTTGAAAGCTTAATATTTTGACTCATTTCAATAAAAAAACATAATTTCACAAAATTTATATAAAAAAATAATTGCACTTAAATTTAGTCTCTAGAATTAGAAAAAAAAATTGCTTTAAACATTTCCAAAAAAATATTTGCATTTTTTTTAAACTTGAATTCTCACTTTTTTTTCAGTAATTTACCTGCCTCCCATCCCCCTTCCTTACCCAAATTTTTAGGAGCCCTAAAAATGACTTTTTTTTTCAACAGCTGCTGTTTCCCCCAACTCAATACAAGTCGGGAACCATTTTCAACAAGTTCGTAATGACCAGAGATTCTAAAAATTCATTGGAGATGAGTCCCTTCGAAGCATCAACGAAAGATTCCGCTACAACCACAGGCTGCAGCATAGCAACGGTGCAGGCAAAGTGAGTGCTGAACTTAATATTCATGGAATCAGAGCAGGCATACTCCATGATGTTGTTAGGCAATTCACGATAAGGCAAGAGACATTCCGGAAATCGAAACAGTGGGTTAAGCGTTCTTTTGCTGCGGTAGACCATGACTCCAATAAGAATTTATTGGCGGAAGCATCTGGAGTACAGATCCTGATCTCAGCGTTAATGAAACTGGTTTAAACCCGTTTCGCTTAAAAATAAATTATCTTTCTGGCCCGAGAGCAATGCACGACAAAGGTTCTAAATCTGATTCACTGTCCATGTGAAATCCGATGCTATCTTTTCCAGTTCGGTATTTGTTTATTAACACAAAGTTGAAAGTCTCCTCGCATTCTTTCTCAACAGCGAGCTTGATTTCTTGAAACAATGGGGTCCAAGCTCAAACCGCTAAAAGTGTATTTCAGATTGGGGTCCCCGAAGGAAACATGCTGTCTAGGAATGTTATATAACTTCCGATAATTTTTATTTTTGAGAATTCACCACTCAAATATTCCACTTCATCTTCCAAACGAGAATAGTAATGAATCGCTTGAGCAGGAGAAAAGAACTGTAAGTAACGAAAATGGAGATTTTCCTTGTTATGACGAAGGGACAACATTTTTTTTCAGGTCAACACACCACACCAAGCACCGAAGCGATAATGAGTCAGGCAGGCAGGCAGGCAGGCTTGCGATAAGGCGTATGACGTCAGGTTTCCGAGAAGAGCAAGCAGCTTTTCCCCCCTTCCCCACCTGCTTGTTCTGTCAGAAGTTCCTACCCTTTTGAAATTTTTTGGGGAAAAGTACTCCCCCTTCCCCCAATTACGTTGACAAATTTTTTTTCTAGAAATGCGTACATGAAGACGCAATATTAAAGTAACAACATTCCTCAATTTATATTATAAAAAAAAACCTCTACTTGTTTTAAAGTTCCTTCTCTTGTGATTTTTTTTTCTCGCTAAATGCATCTTTGACAACCCCGAAAGCTGAACTTCTGTTCTTTTCAAAATGATTTGTTCCGAAAGGGGTTCACTCCCTGAAGAATGCAGATTCAAAGCAGCGTGATCACTCGTTATTTCTGTACAGACAGTTAAAACTATGATCAGCAAGAAATTTGAAAAAAAAAACCATTGGACAGTCTCCACACATTTTTAAAATGACGTCATTTCAGATGAGGTTTTTCAAGACAAATTTCTTCCAACAGGAAAAGAATGTATGCGAGAAGAGTAAAAAATTTTTTTAGTCTTCGCGTGAGCAAATTAAGACAAAATATCTTAGCATGAGCAAATTGAGACGATTTATCTACGCATGAGAAAATTGAGACGAAATATCTTCGCATGAGCAAGTGAGACGAAATATCTTCGTATGAGCAATTTGAGATGAAATATCTTCACGTGAGCAAAACAAACATTTTGAGACGATTTTTTTTCTATGAATCCAGGCGAGCAGCAGCAAAAACGACGGAGGCATTTCATAGAGCAGATAATTTTTTTATAAGGGAAATCTTCTCGAATAATGAGTGAAGACTTGAATTATTCATTCTCTTCCTGAGCAAAGTGTGCCGTGTGGACCCCCATGCCAAGCAGTTTATCGACATGGAGTGGTTCGAATACAGGCAGCTATTTTGTTTTTAATTTCTTCCGGGGAGGCTCTTCCGCTTCTATTGAATAATGCCCATAAAGAAGAGAACGACTATTGTCCTGGGATACGACTCGCTTGTTGTCATATAGGCTAAGAGATGTTTTGTTTGTTACAACAGTAAAAACCGAATGTTTCATGCTTCGAATGCAATAGCTCATGTTCTTCTTTTCTTGCATATGAATGAGTGAAGACTTGAAATCATTCAAACGAAGCTGTTGGGAAACTACTGTTTTGCTCACGCCTTTAGCTTTTTTGACTTCTTCTGTAGCAAAAGCATACATCTTCGGTCTAAGACCAACAAATTCTTTTATGGCTCTTCCTTGGGTCTCGTCCTTAAATTTCCCAATTACTCTTTTATTTTTCAGACAATAGAGCGGGTGGCTTGGGCAGAAATCACTCGTGTATAATTCATCTTTAATGTTTTCCATATCTTTATATAGATCTTCTGTCGTGATGTGATAGAAGAAACTATCAGTATCCATATAAAGAATGGAAATGTTGTCACGATATAAAGGCCTCATCACTTCATAATGGAAGTCGTACATTCTAGTTTTAGAGATGTCTAAAATGACGACTCCCAAATAAATGGGTTTGTTGAAGGTGAGGTGAGTGACATTAAAATGCATACACACAAGAAAATTTCCATCAGCTTCATCTTTTAGTATGGAGCGGTCTTTAAAATTGGGCTTACTCAGCAACTTTTCCAGTCGATTGTCTTCGCACACCAGCTCAACTTTGGTTCGGTTCCGAATATTTTCCATTGTTTTACAAAAGACGGAATTGTTCATCAATTTGAAAAATCTTTCTCAAACTCATTTTTTGCCCTCTTTCTCATTTCAGTATTAAGCTTAATATAAGGTTGCAACCACTTGCTTTGATCAAAGCTTAAACTTCGATGCGCTTTTGTTATTACGAGACCCGCTTTGACTGCCTGTTTGAGAAGACGATAATGAGCCACGTACCTGGATTTTTTATTTAAAGTAGTTAATAATTTGACCTGCCTGGTTCCAGGTACTACCTCCGTTTCCGGACATAAAGGCAAATCCGAATGAAGATCGTGAAGGGAGTCAGGATAGCTGATGTCAACATCGAGAAAGTATCCCGTGCTGGTATCGTCCGCTATACACGTGACATCCAACTGCTTCAGTTCTTCATCGGAAAGCCACGGAAGTTATTCACAGGAAGTGACTCATTCATTCCAAACCCATAGAGGTTCGTACAATCGAGATAAGAGATGAAGCTGGTTTCTTTGGAGGCATCAATATTTTTCAGATACTTATTATTGGCCTGAGCATGGCGCTTTACATACATACACAAGCCACCCCGCTTTTCGCACTCCAGAAAAAGTAGAATATCATAGTCACTTAAAAGCTGGAGAGAAACTTTACAACATTTGAGCATGGCGAACAAACTTAAGCCAGGACAACTGAAAAACTAGGCAGGATCTAAAGTATAAGTGTCCTGGCAAATATTTCGGAAATTTTCAAACACGTCTGCCAAAATGAGCACATCTGTTTTTAATTACACATCTGCATACTGGCCTAAATTCTGAATCTTCATGACCGCCCATACTTTTTTGGCATGCTCATATTCTTCATCTGTTATATGGCAATTCGTTAATTTGTTGAAGAAATCCTTTTGGGGAGGTAAAGAAGTTTCTTCTAACTTGTTATACGACGAAATGTAGTCATAGGGAAAGATGCTTTTCTGCGTGAGGAGGAAAGTTCTTCATCATTAGAAATAATCTGTCGTGTAATGTTAAAATGCGTTCTCGGAAGATTATTTGCTAATTTCGATAAACTGCTTGGCATGAATCGGAAACTGTCCAGGAAACGAACTTCATGCCCACTCATCTTTTTAGAAAGAGAAATCGGTCGACTCGGGGATCACGCTAATTTCTTCTGGAAGGCAATTTAATTCCTTGATGATGAAATGCGAGTCGCATCCCGAAAGATTGTGCATCAGAACTGTAACAAAGGAAGGATTTTTGAAATTTATATTGCAGGATGCATGTGCGGGCCCTCTGAACTTTCCAGTACTATGATCGTTGTCTGCCACTTTCTTTTTGGATTTGTTGCAGAAATTAAATACACCTTCACCACAAATATGACATATGCTTGCTTTCCGATAGACATCGGTTTCAGCCTCCGTCAATGCAATAATAGGGATATTTATTTTATAATTTTTTTCAATGACTTCCACGTCTTCTTCGAGAGTGTGAAGGAAATGACTCACAACTCCCTGCTCTGCTCTAGGAGTTCGGAAAACATCATTAACGACCATCCACATCTTTTATGAAATGAGCATATGATATGACTTCATGAGATTGGGTTGGCGTGGTGAAGGACTCGCTTGGATTCGGGATCGGAATTTGAATGGGTTTTAAGGCGCTCTCAAAATCAGCGTATACAACAAAGGTAACCCGCTGACGGAATTTGAAATTTTTAAAAGTTAATTCCTCGTCTTCTGGCATCTTGATCAGGACAGTGTTGTATTTATTGCATAATTTCTTGTGCTCATTTAATTTTTGCCCTCCATTGTACCTCGTATCATAAGTTTTAAAACATTTTTTGCAGATGTGCAGTTTACTTTTATGGACTGACAATTGACTTAAAAAAAGCCACTCAAAATTTGAAGTGTAAGCAAAGTGGTTGCAACCTCCGTTTTCTAAATACAACAAATCTCTGTGGTCCGCCAGCTCTTCTTCACATACATTAATGGGAAATATTTTACTAGTTTCATCTATCCCGTAAATGTTGATGCTCATGTTGTTAGACTTTTCAAATTTTGGAATTTCGGAAATTTTGACAGGATAGTCCACGCAATCCCGCTTCTAGCCACCTTCAAAATAAGGATCGTTAAGATAAGAGGCTACCCTATGACGATTATTATTTTAGCCTTGAAGACGTGGGGTCCACACGGCATATTTGAAGCAGAAGGCATCTGAACTTTGAACGTTCACGACAGCATATTTCTTCTGGATATGGCTGGGAAGCATAATGAAAGAACCTCCTCTCAATGGCCTAAATTGATTAACCCGGAGTTCGAACCACTCCACGTGAGAAAACATCCAGCCTGATCCTTTCAGTTCGCATTCAGAACATTCAGTGAGTAGTTTCCTGGACATGATATCGAAAAATTCTCCGACATTTGTCGACCGATACACTGGCTTATCAGTTGTTTTTAAATTCCGAGAACATATATCAAATTTCTCCGGGTCATCGGGTTTAGGCTTTTTAAAAGCTGCTTGCATAAATGCATTTACTTTAATGGATGGGTGGGCTGGCAGTGCATGTTCTAGAATGCTTTTAGAAGAATTTTGGATGCCATTGTAAAATGTGGAGAGACAGACCGCTGTTTCCCCTTCCGGAACAATCTTTAATGTTTGTAGACAGTTCTGAGCCACCGACTGCACTTGGATGTAAACCCCCATATTCAATAGAGAAACAATGGGAGCTTCGAAACTGGGGTCCTCAACAACGTGGCTGGATCCAGCAACAATTTCATGACAGAGACCTGCAACAACTTCATGACTGGCGCCCGCTGCATTTGAAGGGCCTGCAACAACTTCATGACTGGGGCCTGATGCATTGGAAGGGCCCGGTGCATTTGAAGGGACTGTAGCATTGGAGGGGCTAGCAGCATTGGAGGGGCCTGCAGAAGACGCATTTAATGAGTTCCCGCCACCTGCATTCTCGAATGACATTTAAGAATATGCATCTGCAAGTACGCATTTCTAGAAAAACCCTTCCTACAAAACATACACGGAATAAGTACCCCAGAATATATTTTGACATGTCTCTGCAAATTTTTTTTCCAAGGGAAGACCTTCTGACAGATCTTACAAGTGAAAGGGCTAGGGGGTACGTCAGGCACAAATGAGGAAAGTAGGTCTTGCGACATTGGAATTTCCTCTAATGCATGAAAAACTTCTGAATTTTGTAAAAATAGCTGTTCATCTTCCAGCCACCATTCTTTCTGTGAAAGAATAATAATAAAAAAATTAGCTCTCTCCCCTATCAAAGCATTTTTTATGAAATAAACATTTAAAAGGGAAATTCGTACGTTGAGAATAAATTTTTAAGGGAGCTATCGTAAAAATATGAATTCCTAAAATATTTAAAAAAAGAACTATGTTTCAAAGGAAAAAACGATTCCACTAATATGAATTTTCCTTCCTGAAAATCGAACTTTAATCGTACGCAAAAGAACTCACAGAATGTTCCTAATACGCTAGCATGTTTTAAACCCTTATCAACGCATTTTCATGGAATAAACATTAAAATGGAAAATTCCTGCGTTGAGAATAAATTTTTATGAGAGCTATCGTAAAAATATGAATTCCTAAAATATTTAAAAAAAGAAGTATGTTTTAAAGGCATAAACGATTGCACTAACATGAATTTTCCTTCCTAAAAATCTAGCTTAAATCGTATGCAAAAGAACTGACATACTGTTCCTAATACGCTAGCATATTTTTTCCTTAAGGGAATCCTCTCACGAAATTCTAACAACATCCTAATTCCCACAACTTTGGGGACCTAACAATAAATAAAAACATTGCATGCTAATAACCGAACGCTTACCTCTTCCATTGCAGAAACTGATGAAAAAATTCTTTCAGATGCCATTCCAAAACACGCCACAATATTCAGACAGCAAGACAGTTGATAACATAACGTAGTTGAAAACTAAACGTACGTACTAAACCAAAGCAGCAGAAAAACTGAGGGGGAGGAATGAACAACGCTAGTTTTATAGCGAACAAGATGCACTTTTGACCCCCCGACATTGTAAGAAACGTCACTGGTTCGAAGTTGAAACAGTTTCTGAAATTCTTCAGGGATCTGTTCCCAAGGATGACATCACGGCGTACCAGTCACCATGCGTCATCGCTTCAACAGTATGATGACATAAGTTCGCAATGCTGATATCATGACGTACCCGTCACCATGCGTCATCGCTTCAGGCAGTAACTGCAAGGAGACCTTATCTGACCATCTCGTGCCTTCAACGTTTAATCAGTTTTTCGAAATTCTGATAACGTCAGCTCACAAGGAAACGACGCCACGTGTTGCTGTGTCATCATGCGTCATCGCTTCAGGCAGTAACTGCACGGAGACTTTCCTTATCTGACCGTCTCGTGCCTTCAACGTTTAATCAGTTTTCTAATATCTGATGACGTCAGCTCACAAGGAAACGACGCCACGTGTTGCTGTGTCATCATGCGTCAGCACACTAACTGCACGGAGACCTTATCTGGTCACAAACATGCTATTGATGAATCACCTCTAATCAGACAAAGCGAAATATAGCTCAGGACTTATTTTAAGGTAAATTCTTAGCGATAGAAAAATGAAAGGATTTCGTTATAATTAATTTTCATATCTTGAGAGAATAAACTAAAAAATTATTCATAGACAGAAAAAATAAAGCCTCGATAAAAGTAGTTGTTAGTTTAAAAAGTTAGAAAATAAAATAATGTTGGTACATCGAGAAGTTTAACGAGTATGTTTAGCATTTAGAAAAAAAAAGATGAAGATAATGCATTAAAATGTACATTTCACTGATTAATCATGAAGAAGTAAAAAAAATACGAAAAGAAAAAAAAAAACATTTTAACTATGCATAAAAAATTGTGGCTTTGTACGGTGGAAAAAGGTGCAACGTTAAAAAAATGTAACAGAAAATGCCATGAACACGTAAATACATTAATAAACAATCGTGCTTTAAGATTATGTCTGCAGCACAAAACTTTGGAAAACGTCTTTATGTTGGTATATCCGTTGAAAATGCGTGAAGTCTCCTCGACAAAAATTAAAAAAAACGTTACGTTGAAAAATTATGGACATAAAATGGGAAATTATGAAGATAAAATAAGGAATAAATTCGTTGCAAAAACGATCAAGTTATTGAAAAAAAAATCAGAGATTCTGTTAGGCGTCTAACAGAATCTCAAATGACGTCAAACGCCGACCCCGCTGAGCAGAAAACGACGTTGGCTGATGTCATGGTTTTGTCTGCTATCACGGCAGCGTCACCCATCATAGTGACTCATCCCAAAACTCGTGTCATACAAAATTTTCTGAGACAAAGAGAAAATGGTGACTCATCCCAAAACACATGGCTCTCAAAATGACAACGTGGTGAAACATGAATCAACGGGAACGAAATCTTTTCAAACAAAGCATTTCCTCATCTAAATTAAAATTGTAGGGAAGGAAAATATAAGAATTAAAAACATAATGCAACGTCTATAAAAATTATAACACCTCACGGAAGTTCTGAAAATATAAGTTTAATAAAATAAATTAGAGATAATAAATAGGACAAAAAAAAATACGAGTAAAAAGTATTGGAAACGACAAAAACTTCCTTCAAAATTTTGACAAAGTCTAATAAATCTCTCGAGAAAATAAAAAAAAAAAAAAAAATATTGGAAAGACCCCAAAAATTTGTATACGTACAATAAATCTCCCGAGAAAAGTTCGAAAAAAACCCCGCTAGGGGGCAACGTACACATCCCCTTTCACCGACTCGGTCGTTGCCATCTCGCAAAGATTCGTCGAAAGTTCCAAGAAGCACCGCTAGGAGAGCAGAATCGAACCTACACACCTGCGACACCTGTCACGCCCACACATCCTCCTATCACAAGCCACGCCTCTGCTCCTTCTGACCATGCCACGGCCCATCCTTCGGGGTCAGGCCACGCCCCCTGCTCCTTCCCTAGAAGGAGCTGCTCCTTGAAGCCGAACCCGCCCTTTTATACTTCTGATGGTAAATCAGATAATATCCGAAAACTTGAAAATTTTCATCGTCCTGGAGCGGGACTCGAATCCGCGTCTCCCAGAAAATTCAATTTGATCGGAAACTTGAAACTTGATCGTTCTTGGTGTTGTAGTGATTAGCATACCCGGGCGTTTTCTGGGAGACACGGGTTCGAGTCCCGCTCCAGGTCGATGAAATTTTCAAGTTTTCGGATTTTACCTGATTTACCATCCTTGTCACATATACGCCAAAATCGGATTGTCATCTTCAAAATTTGTATTATATGGCGTAATCCCGTATTTCTTTCATGATTTATCTGCTTCTCCGGGCAAACACGGGATAAGATTCTTAACCTCCAGATTCGCTAAACATGAATGCCGGTTGCTTCGACTAGCGAATTCTGTGATGGTTAAATTCAAATTGATCAGAAACTTGAAACTTGGTCGCTCTGAGTGGTGTAGTGGTTAGCATACCCGAGCGTTTTCTGGGAGACGCGGATTCGAGTCCCGCTCCAGGACGATGAAAATTTTCAAGTTTTCGGATATTATCTGATTTACCATTCTTGTCACATTTACGCCAAAAATCCGATTGTCATCTTCAAAGTTAGTTATTGTTGCATAACATAATATCTTTAAAGTCCCATGTAAACATCAAGGCATTCTCTAATAGTTTTAATCTGTGACATATAAGAAAACAAAAATTATAAACGTATTAATAACCTCAGTACACAGTAAAAATTCTATATTTCCCTCAATAATCAACAATTCTGTGTTATAATCAATTAGTATGACAAACAATGAAGGGAATGTAATAAAAAAGGTTAGTAATAGTAAGGGACCATGTACAATTCATTTTTTCAGGTACCATGTCATAAATCCAGTAGCTAAACATATTCAGTGAATGGATAGAAGAATGCCAATGAGCAACTCTCATGACATAGAGGAATTAAATAAAGATTGTGTTTATTTGAATAGTCCCTATATGTAATACAAGTTCCCTACTTCCTCCCAATGATCAACATATCTGTAAATTAACAAACGAAATATACTAATAAAAAAAATAGTATAAACCAAATACAATTCAAGTTTTTCAGTTCCTATACCAAAATTCCAACAGTTATGCTCACATAACAGGAGAGGAATATGTCACTAGAAACTCCAATGAGAGTCAAAATTATATGTATCGGTAACCTCTATACACAGTACAAATTCCCTGATACCTCCCAGTGATCCCCAGCCCCTATACAGCAGTCAAGTATAATAACTAAGAATGGTAGGTAATCAAAAATATAGTACAAAAACAGCTAACCATATATAGTTCAAATTTCCAATTACCATACTAAAATTTCAATAATTATAAAAATTTGACAAGTAGGTAAACCAATGAGTTTCTATCCCCAAATTGCAGTGATTAAACAAGAGCTAATGACTGTGATGGAATCTACCATCAATCAACTCCAATAACATGCAAATATGAGATAGAAGTTAGGTTTATGGAAATAACCTCTATACACCTTATAATTTCTTCTTTTCTTCCAAATAAAAACAATAATTAAGTATGATGGTATAATGTAATAAACCAAAAAATAATAAAGAAATGATACTATAAACTAGTAGCATACAAACAAATATAAGTCCGATATCTTTGCCCTCAGATCAAAAATCCAGCAAACATACACAAATAATGGCTAGGTGAAAATAGGGCATCAACATTTCCAATGACCTGCAGAAATTACTGAAATATTAAATAAGTTGATAACATAGTACAAAAGTAGTTCTTTACAATAGTCCAGTGCAGCAAATCAAGAAATGAAAGGAATATAATAAAATGAAGTAGAAGAATAATAATAACAAACCGTATACAGTTTACATTTGTCAGTTCTCATACCAAAGTCATACATCAGTAGAATCAGTGGAAGTAGATGGTAAACCAAACTCAGTCAGATCATTCATGGAAATTATATTTTTTCTTGGTGACGAGTCATTTTTTCTGACATAGATATGTCCATTATTAACCCAAACGGATCTCACTAATCCCTGATGTAGCAGTCTTCTAGCATGCCAGAATAATTCTTTATATGGTGGAATAAGATTTTCATTTATAAATGCACGAGGTCTGGGCAAAATGCTGTTAAAATCACAATTGTATATAATAGATCTCTTCCTATCAAGCCAGCTATCCCTTGAAGTTCTGGACAAAAACTAAGCAAGCATATTAGCATTAGGTTTATTGAAAGAATCTGGTTTTAAGGGATATATAATGTCAATATCCTGTAAATTGAAATCATGTATATCAAAGGCTTCTGTCAATGTACTCATATAAGTTCTGAGTTCTTTTTCATCTTGTATATGAGTCAAATCAAGACCATGAAATTCCAAATTTCTTTTACGTCAACATTGTGCCAATTCATTAAAGTCATATTGTAATTTATTCAATTCAAGTTGTTTGAACTCCATCTGCTGCAAGAGGTTATCTTGTGTAATCCTTAAACCTTCATTTTCTTTCCTAAATGACTCCAACTGTTCCAAAACTGAATCATAATTTGTCGACATATGTTCTATAAATGCCTTACATTCCTTCAGTTATTTCTTCAATTCCAAAACAAGTTCCAATTTTTTGTTTATGTCATCCAAGGCCTGTCTTAGATCATTTCTAACTTTTAAGTTTGTGGAGTCAATTTTTTCATTGATATCTTGTAGTGATTTTAAAATTAGTTCCATATCAACTGGATTAGAACGATTCAAACATGGACTACTCCCCAATTTATTCGATATATTTTGTTTGCTTCTTGTGGTCATAATGTCACATCCAAAGAAAGAAAAAAATATATATATATCAGTCAATTATCAACTTGTGGATGTCACACCAGAGGGCAGCACATTGACACCTTATTCAAGAATTTGGTATTCTACTATTTCTTCAGGTTCAGTCAAAATAAATTAAGTAAATATGAACATGTAGAAAAAAATTATTTCACATACCACATTCCAAGGCAGAAGATAATCCACCACTAGCAAGAGTACCTGTTTTCTAGACCGAATCGGCAAAAGGACTCCAAAGACTGAAGACTCCACCCATGTGAAGCACAACCGCGATACAGCAGTAGTTTTGAGTTTTAATTCAACCTTTCTAATGATGTTATCAACTCAATCTACAAATCAATTTGCTATAAGAGATATATCACCACATATTAGTAATATCACTTAGGTCGTATATCCTTTTCATGATATATAATACGGAGCCGGGGGAAGCTCAACCCTTACTCTGCAACATACTTGACCTTACTCCAATACTTGACTAGCTAAGTGTAAATATATAAGCCCATATAACTCTTTCCTCAAAGATGTAACATATGATATGTTAGTGATTCATTACTGGTCCACGGAGCAGGTACACATTACTGAGACGATTTTCGGAGCTTCAAAATTATCAAGAATATGCATATATGCTACTGGTGGTTTGGTGAAAAAGATCAAAAGAACGGAACACAGCAAGTCCGGACACATTTTCCTATATAATGCTACTGTAGCGCACTCAGAAGAAAAGGAACAGTATTTGTATTCAACATGCTAAGTGAAAAACATCATACAGAAACAATTCGTCATTGGTTAAGTAGATTTCCTCAGGAATATAAGATCATGCCAATGGAGGTTGTAATAGACATGTCAGCAGACCTCATGTCAGCTTGTGTACAATCGTTTACACATCTGCCCTGACTTTCGTCATACCTAGAAAAGTGTGCAAATGTTCTTGGCATCGAAGAAGGAGACAGGTTCGATCTTCCAAATTGTTTCATTAGATCAGACGTCATTAGATCAGACATTGCTCATGTGGTCCACTTATTTGCTAAATTTCCGAGCTTGAAAGGGAAATTGCGAAGGACTCGTCAATTTTATTTAAGATCTTTGTGCGCAGTTGTTCAGTCAACAGACATGAATGACGTAAGGACTTTGTTAACTCACATTTTTATTGTAGCGCTGAATGAAACCGAAGGAAACTACAAATTTCCAACAAAAAGACCTCTTGCGAGCACAGTAAATGCTATCTACAGCGCCGTATATCAGGTTTCGCAACGGATGAGACAGTTATTGAAGAGTCTTTTCTCGATGACACTATGGAAATTCTGAACGAGATGGGGCAGAGAAATGCCTTTCGTACATGGGCCATTAGCGTGGAACAGAATGCTAAGGAATCTATTAATCCACATGTTGATCGTGGAAATCAGCAGTATGCTCCAGGAATAGTAGATGACATTCTGAAGGTGTGTCACCTAATTTTTTTATGGACAGCTGTAATGGTCCCTCAGTTTGGATATAGAGCCAGAACTGCTTCGAGTGCCTCTGGTGAGAGCAATTTTAATGACTTAAAGAAGAGAGTATGTCAAAACCTTAAATTACCTGCCCGAATTGATGATTTTTTGCTTACGCATATAAAAAATCTCAGTGGAATGATAAAATTAGCTTCTGCTTCCGTACCTCCAGGCGCAGACAATAATTCCAGCTGCCTTCCCGCTGCGTGTGAAAGTGCTAGCGGAGAACACGAAGAAAAACAAGAGATGGGTTTGGATGAAATTCATAATCTTTATAAAAGGGAACGCGGTAAATCAGAATCATAATCTTTATAAAAGGAAACGCGGTAAATCAGAAGTAGAGATACTGACACTTTCTCCCAGAAGAAATGTATTAGCAACAGGATTAACCGATGCAGAAGTAAGTGATGGAAAACTTACTGTAATACTATTTGAACCCAGTGGAGAAGTGGGTGCACCAAAAAAAAAGAACCCACACAAAAAAAAGTGGGTTTAGCTACAAAAGATAACTGCATGAAGACGATGCATTCGAATAAAGACAAACAGAAGGAGAAAAACCAATCAGACATAAGAACATATTTTGTTAGGCACAGAGAGATCATCGAACTAGAAAGGAATTCAGAAAGCAAAGCTTTCGAGAACTGGAGAGGGCTTGCGGAAGAAACTGAACATAAACGACCAAAGAAATCGTATCTTGAACCAAGTGCAGAAATGTTTGTTATAGACGTCAGGTCGCCAAACAAATGTGCTCCAATTGGTCTTCTGAAAAATGAAAATTGTATTAGTCTACGTCCCATTCAGATAGGTGAAGTGCAAATTACAGTAAAAAACACTTGCGCACACGACACACTCGTCCAGTTAGCTTGCGTTGGATATTGCGATAGTGAGAAATACAGGAGACGATGGACCAACATGCCCAAAACAATGGAATGGCTAACATGGTATCGAAAATGATAACGACTGGTCCGACAGCTAAAGTTTACAGATTACGGGATGTAGCGCTTAAATGCATTATTAAAAACGCGAAGAAATTATTCTGTGGTTTGGTGTCTTTAAACGCTGCACTACCATTAGCACAGATGATACTAAGATCATGGGAAGATATGTGTACGGCCCAGGAGTTTCAAGAATGCACTTCTTCTGTATGCTCTAGGAGGAATGTTATTCTTCCTGTTGCCGTAGTGACAGTGGGAACTACCAACGGAAATCATAGTATTATTTCAGAAATGGTTAACAAGAATTTGACAGCAGAACGGAGTGGTATTTGTCGATCAGCGTTGGAGGACATAGATCGCTCAGATGAGGACGCATGCATTGATTGGGAAAACTCAAAGAAACATCCCCTGTGTAATGGAATTAAAACGATACGGGTGAAACCGTCATTGTATCACATTTTTGTAGAAGTAATTGACAAAATTGATGAAAACGTGATAAGTCTAAAAACGGAACCAGCGCAACTGCCTCGAATGCTTGCCTTTGGTGAGCGGCAGTACTATTTGAGAGGGGCAGTTAGCTACACTGGAGGATGTAATGTTGCCAGTGTAGGTCACTATAGGGCGTATTACTTACCTCAAAACAATGAATGGAAGGTGTATGATGACCTTCATCAAAAAATGTACTTGGCCAATCCCCTGAAGGAAGAGACCTTCCACGTGCTCTTCTATACGATATAGAAATTTATTCACGTTGCAAATCCTCCCATTGACTCCCATATTTTCTGACCGATTCGTAGCAAGCAAAAGATACTCTCCAATATTGTATTTGACATTTTGGCTGTATCATATAGTCTGAGTTCTGTGAGCTGAGTATGCGAATTCACCGCTACGGGTGCTGAAGTCGAGCTGATAGGATCAGCTTTTTGTCACTTACACCAATACAAATGGTTCCACTTCATTATGAGTCTTCGTTCGGCCGTCAAGCTGCTGTTGAGCAATTTATTACATCCACCCTGTATATCTCTGTGAGACCAATCGATACTCTAGAATCGAAAGTTCAAACATTGAGTCAACCTTACCGTTCAAACAGTGACTTCGAATTTCCTGCCCTTAACAAGGTTTAGTCGCCTGAACGATCGCTGATCACAGCTCTGTCAGACGGTAAAGACGTGATGCCGTAGGTCCAACCGTCTTTAAAATTAGGAAGAAACTGGTGTTCCATAGGAAATATTACATTGGTAGAATATTAACATCGCCTCAAGGGCATGATGATAAGTAATAAAGCAAACTGAGTCATTTCATAAGATGTTTATAAAGTCAATTGAATTATAATATATTTAATGTCCCATGGCATAGATTAAAGTGGAGGGTTCTGTAGTTTTATTTCATTTGATTTGCTTTTGCGGAGGATTTAGTTAGGTTTTGTTGTCATTGTTTCATCCAGGGTATCTGTAATTATTTTATTTTTCATTGATTTATATTATCAATTAATTTATTATGGTCCTGCTTTTATTATTTCATAGTCCATGAGATTCTGAGTTTCTAGGAAAGTTACTTCAGTTATAAAAGAGTCATTATGTTTCAGCTGTTAAGTTATATATTACATTTTTAGTCTTTGTCTTATTTTTTTATTTATTGGGGGTTCATAACATCTTTAATAGCCAATCAATTTAATTAGTATACTGCTCTGTTTGTATATTAGGTTTGTTAACAGTAATGTTATTGTATAGTATAATGTTTACATATTGTTCTTGCATTATGCTGTTTATTTATATTCACAGTGTGAATAACTAGTTTTTGCACAGTGAATAATTTCTTTTTATTCATACTTGTAATTGGTGAAATGCCATGATTGTAATGCTGTAATATGTTTGGTGTAATGCCATTGTTGCTCATGAACACCAGTTGCAAACTTAGTTAATTAAAAATTAGTATAATATATGCTAGTGTATAATTATTTCCTACTGAGCATAAGTTGATTATTCCGTATAGAATCGTATGGTGTTTAGCAGTGATATTATTGTTTATTGTAATGTTTACATGTTGTTGTTCCTGCATTATGCTGCTTGTTTATATTCACATGATGAAAAACTGGTTTTTACGCAGTGAATAATTTCTTTTATTAACACTTGTAATACGATTTGTAATATCATTTAACTGATATAATTGTTGATAGTTTGATTGAGTTGCTGAATAAAAAGATGTTAAGCTGATTATTATTGTTATGTTATTCTTTACATCTGTGAGTAACTTCTATGTGTTATCTGAGTGACTAGCGTATTCTTCACACTTGTGAATAGTTGTAAGGTTACAATATTATGGTGATTTTTAAAATTGAATGTGAAAGCGTTGTTTTACTTTATTTGCTAATGTTGCTGTGCATGTATTGTCTTAACATATTATGTGGTATATGTGCTTAAAAATTTGGTTGTAAAGATGTTCGTTGTGTTCTTCACAGTGTGAATAACTAGTGTTTTACACAGAGAATATTTTCTTTTATTCACTGTTGTAAATGGATCGCGCAAAATCATTTAAAGTAATTAATGTTAAATTTGGATATGTTAAATAAAGTTAAAAGAATGTTGAGTCAACTGGTGTTGTGTTTGGTAAGATTGGTATCTCTTTTTGAACAAATGAAATGAGCCCTAAAAAAGGCCTTTTATTTTTTCTGATTTTTTCACATGTAGCTGCTCTTATTTTCCTCATGTCACGATGGAATAGACTGAATAGGAATTATTATTGCTTCGGTATCTTACGCATAATATAACAACCCTTTGCAATGCAATTGGAAGTGCTTGATGTGTTATAGTACACTTAGAGGCAGCCCTTACAAGCAGAAAAGAAATGTAGAATTTTAGGAAAATGCAGAAGAGAATAGTAAAATAACTACTTGCTTCGGCTCGTACTCTCTAGAAGGCAGCCCTACGCAAGTAGTATAGATAATGAACTTACACTGCTGGCCACCCAAAATGCAACACCAAGAAAGAAGCATCCGATTTGCCTGAAATTTGCAGCACGCGTCGCCCGCGAGAGGACATGCAAACGATTAGCATTGCAGGGCATATGCAGATCATGTGTGCCCGTCATGCCACCTAGAAGCACTATAAGAACAGGGCACATAAGGCGGGTGTAAGTAGTGGACCTGTGCGTGGAAAGCTCCTTGATGCCTCGTTGCAGAATACGGCAGTCATTCCAGTACGTTTCGGAATTCGACAGAAGACGAATAGTGGCTTATCGAGACAGCGGTTTATCGTACCGAGATATCGGCGCCCGTGTGGTACGACATCCAGCCACAGTGAGGCGAGTATGGATTTGGTGGGTGAAGGAGGGACGGACGGACCGACGTCAGCGATTGCCGCAACCGCGGCATACCACCGAACGAGAGGACCGGCATGTTGTGCGGTGGGCATTGACGAATCGCACCGCCACATCACGAATGTTAGCGCAGGAATTAGGGTGTGTTGCGCAAACGCCTGTGTCAGCACGTACCGCTCGACGTCGTCTGCAGGAGCGGGGACTTGTCGCACGGTGCCCATTGCTTCGATTACCATTGACGTTACACCATCGTCAAGTGCGGCGGCAGTGGGCCGTGGAACGCCGCACCTGGACTACGGAATAGCACGACACTGTCTTCTCCGACGAATCCCGCTTCTGTCTGCAGCACCACGATGGTCGGATCTGCGTGTGGCGGCACCGCGGAGAGAGACTATTTGACGCCTGCATTATGCATCGTCATACCGGTATGTCGCGACTGCAGTATTGATATTATCCATCGCCATACCGGTATACGACTGCAGTATTGAGAGGCATGGGAACAGGGTCCTAAATCGAAGGGTTTCTTCATGCCCTCCTACTCGTTGAGGGGTTCTGCCGACCTGAATGCTTTCGCCGCTCTGCACATCTTATAAAATTGAACGACTAAGACACGGAGAAGAAAAACAGCTTCTAACGGTACGTTTTGAACCCGAGATCACTGGAGTCGTCATCATGGTCGTCTTGCCTGGTGCACCATCCCTAGCAGGGAAATCAAAGTGCTGTCCAGCTTCCTGGGTTTTGGCCAAACACACTGTGTCAGCAGGAATAAGGATGATATCCCATACACCCGCTCCAGGTCAGAAGGTCTATAGCGAAAATAAAAGGGAAAAGACAGGGACATGCAGATAATTGGATTGTTCCTGGGCAGTAAACTCTGGGGATTTGTGTTTTAAAAAGGACACTAGCTCAAAGGTAATGTTTTAGTTCATATATTTTTTGTGTTAATACATAAGTTCCCAAGCCAGTACTTGAGCTTTGAGCTGAGCATAAGAAAAACATTTTCGCCTCTGGTTGTGGCTGTGGTGTCGTTCTGGTTCAAAATTTTATTAGTCTCTCAGGTATGAGTTCATAAGAAAAAAAAGTTCTTCCCGAGAGCCCAAATCAGGAAGGGCTCAAATTTTCGGCTATGACAGTATTTTGTGAAAGCTTAACTTTGTACAATTCTGTGCTAAAGTAAATAGTTTTGCTTGGCATTTTTTTAAATATAATTTGCGGTTACTTTAAAATTATTTTTGCAGTGGTGCAGTACATGCTAAACGTATATATATTTCTATGATTTTTTGAGGCTAGCTGAGTATGGGAAAGTTGTCAATATCATTGTGTCATGTGTTGTATTTGTGGTCAAGTAATGGTGAGCATGGGAAACTCCTGTCATTGTTTTATTTATTTCTTGAGCTAAGCTATAAAAGGATGTAATGTTGTTGTTGTTTTTGTTGTGTAAAAAGAATATCTAATATCATAATGGTGTTATAAGCTATTTTGAAGAACAACCTCTCAAACCAGTAAAATTGTGTCAAGGAAATTTAACTTTCTTTGTGCTTGGTAGCATTTAATAATACATAAATTGCATTTGTATTTATAAACATACAGGGCCATGTCTAGTTAAATTTTTGTCCTTAGAGGTAGGTTATGGTGATTTTTGAGTTTTGCAAATAATTTGTGAAAATATGTAACATTTTGTAGTAATTGTAGCTAGAGACCATATCAGCAAATGTATTTGAGAATTCGATTTGCATAAGGAGGAGGATGTCAAAGATGGTATGCAAGCAGACAAGGGTTGCCTGAAAGTGATTCCTTTTCATTACCTGTGTACAGTGATATTTCTTCGCAATGGGTTTGATTTCTGGAAATAGAGAGTGCTTCGGGAGGTGATAATGATTTCTGAAAACAGAGAGTGCTTCGGGCGGTGATAATGATTTCTGGAAATAGGGAGTGCTTCGAGAGCTGATAATGATTTCTGGAAATAGAGATATGATGTGTTTTTTGGAAAGAGAGATTTATGTGGATTTTTTCTAGAGATAATGTGAGTTTTCAGATAGTTTTTCTCTGGGAGTTGTGTGCCTGGAGTAAGAAAATGTGGGGGCAAGAGAGCTCTTGCAGGAGGTTTTTCCTTGCGTGGACATACTTCTGGTATTGAAAGAGTGCTTATGAGGAAGAATTGGGGGATGCGTCTTCGGCCCCGAGTAAAATCGTCGGCCAGTAAGAAGCAGCTCCTGTCAAGTTGCAGGCGTTCGAGTGTTGTCCCAAAGACAGTGAGCGAGGAAAGAAATTACAAGGGTAATAAGTCACACATATTGACTTACCATTTCGTTGCATAGGCTTGAATTGGCTTCACTACCCAATTTCTCGCCTTTAGCCTGATTGATATTTTCTTCGGGATGTAAATTTTGTTTTCGAAGAAAGTGAGGTTGATAAACTGAGTTGTTTTACCTAGCCGTTACCTCAGTGGTTTACTATATGGGTTGTTAAAATTAGTAAAAGCTTGCATGGTATAGTTTTGAGAATTAATTTTAAATTGTGATGAACAGTAATTTAAAATTGTGATGAACAGTAGGAGCGCAGTTAAGTATGGATCTAAGTCCAGGAGTGTTGAGAGTTAGTGTTTGCCTTTTATTTACATGGTAGGATATTGAGTACTCAGAGCAAGTTGGTGTTAATGAAGTATTTTGATTTTTCCAGATGATGGTGTGAATTTTAAGTTTATTTGTCAGCATTGTGGTGTAATCATAACTTTTGAGATAATTAAGTAAGGTATTTAGTGCAGTATGTTCAATAAAGTGTTTACAGTGATTTTGTATCAAGTAATGCTAGAATGTTCAGTATATTTAATCGTAAGGTAAATATTCCTGGGGAGTGTAGAACCATTTTTTAATATAACTTTTATTTGTGAAATTTGGTCAGTGGTTGTAACGTCTCAAATTAACATGAGTTAAGAAAACATGTTTAAGAGAGTTGTTTGAAAGAGGCTAATCAAAACTATAGTACATATTCTTATATTATAACACTGAGGGGAGAGGGAGAAGACACTTCACCTTAGCAATACACGATACAAGCTAAAGAGTGATATGTGCTGCATTAAGGTTGCTATGGTAATCTAAAATTTGGGTATAACTTCTTGTTAAGCAAGATCATTTTGTAAAATAAAATCTCACACTTATTTAGTAAACATTCTATTTTTATTTGTGGATGAAGTTCTGTTCCTTGTGAAGCGATTAATCTAAAGGTGTCATCTGAATGAACATTCAGATTAGGCCAGGGCCAAAGTTAGTAATTTTGGAGATCTGCTAAACTGTATCAGCAAAATTTTGCAGGCATTGTGTCGAATTGGTGAGTCTCCGATTCCTTAAAACATTTTGTTTTGTTTTTTTGTTATTGTGGTTAGGTTTGTACAATAAATACAGGCCAAGTTGCCTTTCAAAAACCCAAACCTTGTGCAGTGAAGAATTAGATGATTCAGTTGAATTTCCTGTCAGAGTCATATGCTCGTCCACAGACTTCTCTGGAGTTTTGTTTTTATTTAATTAATGCATTTTGTCCTAACCACTAAACTTGATCATCACCGCCTGCAAAAGTTATTACACGTGTACATTGTACACCATCCATTTTTTAGTGTTCACAAATTTGGTACACATATAAACAATAATTACTTATTTTAACAATTGCAGGTGTCACTGCTCATCGTAAATTCAAACAACGCAAACTTTGAAAAACAACTTTTGGAATGTCCTAATACCAGTGTTCCATTGCATTTTATTTTCATTTATCATGGCCTTAATTGATTGAATTTACTTTTTGTTTCGAAATGCATTCACCCGTCTCCCAAATTTTTATTTTTACCTAAAGTCAATATTTACCTTAATTTTAACATTTGCTAAATTTAACTATTAATTACACACATGAGCAAAACCTATTCATAACAGTTTGAAATGTGGTCAGGAAGGAAGAAACAAGATGATGGATGTGAAGACGAACTTTAGGCGTGCTCAAACACACTGATCTGTTTCCTTCTGTTCGACAGGCTATTTTTATTGCTCAAACATTGCCAGTAACAACCTGCCCAGTGGAGAGGTCCTTCAGCACTATGAGAGCTCAAACACACTGATCTGTGAGAATTCAAACACACTGACGTGCTCAAACACACTGATCTGTTTCCTTCTGTTCGACAGGCTATTTTTATTGCTCAAACATTACCAGTAAAAACGTGCCCAGTGGAGAGGTCCTTCAGCACTATGAGAACGGTTAAAAACCTGGCTAAGGTCAAAAATGGCAGATGGGCGTTTATCTGACTGTGCATGATGAGTATTCATCAATAAAAGGTTTTTGAGAATAAACATGAACTCATTCAAAATGTGATTGATAGATTTGGACAAAACCAAGACGTTTGCAGGTTTTATTTCATAGTATCTCTTCTAAAGTGCAAGAAACAGAAAATTGAAGGGGGTATAAAAATAAGCAGATAAATGTCTATAAAAAAAAGGGGTTAATACCCATACTCAATAAAGGACGATGGAACAGTGCAATTGTTTTATGTAACCCCAAGTTAATGTTTCCCTACAAAAAGAATGTATTAAGTTGATTATTAAATTCAGCAAGAAGCCTACAGTAAGGTTAAACTTTTGACTCAGATATGAATAATCAGTGGCCAGTAATTGGTAAATAACATAATTATTATCATTGTCCGTATTTCAATACTAAATACTGACTATAGAAAGAAAGATGTGTCCTAATTCCCAAACTTTTCGGGTGGCTAACAGTGCTCCAAACCCACTCCCTAGCTTTAGGGGCTCGTTGTACTCGCCTGACCCAACCCCTACTATGCCATATAAAGACGCAGGGGTACTATAAATTTAAGCAATAATTATGATAGTGGGAGTATACCCGTTTTCCCCCTCCCCCGGAAAGGTTGCAGCGGACGCCCATGCTCATGGGAGATATCGCTGCGGGAAAATGTTTCTGGCTCTTTATATGCTTTTTTTATCACCAAAATGGCGGTAAAACAAGTTCCCAAAGTTTGGCCAAATATTTTAAAAACTACATGACAAAATCATTTTGTACAATTTCGCATTTTCAATACATGAAAAAAGAATCTTTTCTTTTTAAAAACGTTTTAGTAAATCCGAATGTTATTTTGTTTTATATTCATACCCCTATTACTACTTCTTTATTAGCATAGCTCTTTTCAAAGCAAATTGTTTACAAGTTGATTTCTCAACGGTATTTGAGTAAAATATTCTCTAATCTTTGCTTGTTTAAAATCTGTCAAAGTCAGAGAAAAAACATAACTATGAACGTTATTAAGTTTTGCACCATCCATTTCATGGCTGAACTACAGCAACAAAAAAACGTCCGCACCATGCCAAAAGTTATAGCTTGCCTAAGTGCACGCTTTATTCAGAGCATCGATTGCGAAATAAATTTTTCATCCAAACCGAAACTAAACAACATATCCTTCTCTAATGAGATCAAGGATCAACTTCCACCAGTAAGGAACACAACAACGTTGACCGAAACTAAACAGATACCCTTCTCTGATGGTATGAAGGTTCAACTTTGGCTGCACCAAGAACTCAGTAACGCTGTCTCGATTCTCTCAAACTTGTGATATACCGATTACATATACGTAAACGAATCAAAGAACTGTGAGTTTGTGATAATCTGAAATTACAAAATTTATGTACATCAAAAAAAGCGTATAAATGAATTAATTAGCTATTATCGAATTAAAAAAACTTAGAAACTACAGTAAAATATCGGGACTAATGCAGAATTACGTATAAATGTCAAAAAATATAACTGGTATACGCATAGCCGAAGTTTCACCGAATATCTTTTTATTTCTACAAAGCAATGCTTAAATTTAAAAATTTTGTTTAAACTGTAAACCACTAGATCAAAAAAACGTTGCGCAGAAATTCAAATTGCTTGAATTTCAGTCTGTGACGTATACCTGTAACATAACCCTCCTTTCGAGTTGCTTCTAAACTAAACATTTTCACACTGAAGAGTTCGTTACTTCTCTAAACAGCTTGTACATTTTAGCGACACTAACAGTGAGTCACAGCAAAATTTATAGAGACAACCTTGATTGTAAATAATGAAACAATGGGAGGGGGGCGGGTGTAGAGAGAGAAAGACTGCAAGTTGTTGTGGGGAACTGATATGAAGAAAGAGATTTAAACGAATACGTATTATTGCTGTATGTTGATCTAAGAGCTATTTTGTGTCAAATGATGAACCACAATGTGACGATATTTTATACAGATGACCTTCGAACTTTCATTGAGTGGAAAATTAAGGGAAAGAAGATTTTAAACATAAATCCTTTTTCTGATTCTTTCAACTTGGCCGTTTGGCTACTGGGTTATTACAAAAGTGTGTTTTATATGCAACAAACTTGGAATATTAATCAAATTAGTTAATTAATCAACTACTGCTTCGAAAATAAAAAAATTCTACAAGTAATTTATTAAAGCAGTCATGGGGGTATCCACAACTGGGGATAGCTGTTATACAATCCCAAAATGTAAAAATCTGTAATTCAAAAAAAAAAAAAGATATAAAAGCAGGTGCGAATAACTTCATTAAAACAAAAATTGGAAATTAAGAACTGTAATTTGCTTACATACGCTCTGCGGTCATCAAATTTACCATTGAGGAATCATATAAAATGATTTCTTATATTTCAAAATGGAGCACGTTTCTCACACTTATAAAACTAGTAGAAAACGTGTGTGAATATTTCGGATTTGTGGAATGGTACAAGAAATGTCGATCTGGTACTGAACTAAGACGGATGAAAAGTACAACATCCGGTAAAGTACAAAACATTTTTTCGAGCTGAAAAAAAAAATAAAATACGACTTTTTGTATATTGGACTGCAAGTACATGTTTAGCGGTACACCAAGTAAAAAGTACTACTACTGTTCTGTTCAGGAAAATAATTTTAAATTTCACGGTAGAACATAATAAAAAATGTTAGTGGTGTCTATTTTCATTTTCGGAGAAACCTTTCTACGATGGCTTTCTAGAAAAACAAAGGCTAGCCTGGCATGGGAGCTAGAGATACCGTAAGAGCAGTTTCAGTATCGCTCCTAAGACAATGGATGTCCATCACGACTGAGACGTGCTGATCTAAGGCCGTCTAGAAAACACAAAGTCATAACGTTACAGATATGAAAAAAACTAAATGCCAGTGACTAAACAGTAGCCCACAACCGCGTATGGGAACGGTGCATCGAGTAGGGTTTAGCAAAAGCAAAGCTTACATGCAGGGACAGTTGTGACAGCAGATGGCGGTTGCATTAACCTTTACAGACTGTGAAAAGTGCCTCGACGTCGGAATCGTGCACAATACGAGCAGTTGAGCAAGTTTGAGAGAGTAAGCATAATTGGGCTGAGAGAGGTAGGTTGGTCAAGCCTTTGTATCGTCACGTATGTGGGACGGAGTGACCCAGCAATCGAACGATTCTGGGATCAATCTGTCGAGGACGGCACCACCCAGTAGCACGCGGGCAGTGGACTGCCGAGGGTACCGACAGAACGCGAGAAACGAGCGAATGTGAGAGCAGCCTGAACAAAGCCGAATCAGTCGCTCCAACCATCCGTGGCCATGTTGCGTCGTCTACAGGTACGGAAGTAGTCATCTACACCGTAGTCAGATGACTTGCGGCAAGAGAACTACATTCGAGGAGGCCACTCCGCCGCCTACTGCTGATCAGCGAGCATTGCCGCCACTGGTTAGAGTGGTGTCGGTCCGGTCAACATAAGATACTGTCCAGTGGCGACGTGTGGTCTTCAGTGATGAGTCACAGTTTGCACTTGGTGCCAATGTCCAACGTATACATATGTGGAGACCAGCCGGCCAGAGCACGGATCCGGCCTTTACAGTGAAACTGCACTCGACTCGCACACTGCGAGTGACTGTCTGGGGAGCAATTTACTACGATAGCCTCTGACGTTTTGGAGCCTGTGGTCCTCCCTTACCTGCATGACCTGCCAGCGGCCACTTTTCAACAGGACAATGCGCTCCCGCACGTGGAAAGCATCTTGCAACAATTCTTCACGGCACACCAGGTGTCACTGCTGCCGTGGGCCGCCTGTTCTCCCGATATGTCGCCATCGAACACGTCTGATCCCTGATCGGAAACCGAGGGGCCCGGCAAGCACCACCCGTGGCTACGCCTGATGAACTGTGGCAACGTGTGGAAGCAGCCTGGACCAACATACCCCAAGCCCACATCCAAAGCCTATTTCGTTCGATGCCGCGGCGTGTAGCGGCCGTTATTGCCAGTCATGGGGGCCACACCAACTATTGATGTCAGCGTGTTCCGCAAGTCCCACGGGCCTGTAAGCTCAATCGTTTAATCTTTGTATCTGTTGTTAGGTGTCCAGTAAATCTGGCTTTGCTATCTCGTGTCCAACTTGGTGTTTCATTTTGTGTGGCCAGCAGTGTATATACGTCATCAATTTACACGGTCGGTTTAACGTTTAACGCAGTATCGAGAGCATGGCCTCCCATAGCTTAGTTTTTAGGAGGGTAAACAGAAATTGTAACTTCGAATAGTATACACAAACACCATATTCAAGTTTCCTTTGTTCCGTTTTGTTATCTAACTGGTTTTACCACACTCTCAACACATAAATTTTATTGGAAACCAGAAGACCCAAAAACTACATAAAAAGAACGGATAAATGAAATTTGACAGCTGGTTAGGACAACAAGAAGATTTATTTATCGTTCGTTTGATCCTTTTGGCCTGATATGTGATATGCGCCACGAAACCTCAGATCACACAATTGGTCACCAAGAACGAGAAAATTAACTCAAGACACATTTCTCGCAAAGATTTCGAGAGATCTCAGTGAATAGCTGATGCAGAAGGTGATATATTTTCCATTTTTTCGCTTTCCTGCTTTTACAAACTGTACGTATATGTACGCTGTTCTCCAACATGCAGCAGGAAATTTCATCATTACTTTCCATATTATAAGTTCTCCCTACTGAAAATTCCCAACTTTTTTCCTATTTTTACGGCATTCACACGCATCCAGAAGTTCTACAAATAAATAAGAATTCAGTATTATTGCGAAAATCTCCAGAAAGGGAATTTTCTGATTTCCAGGGGAAGAAACCGGACTATGGTGTTATCGCGAAAATAAAAGAACAGGAAGGGCATGGTTCCAGGGCAGGGCAAATGCCCACTCTTGCCCCCTGCAAGGGAACCCATGATCGAGAGTGTTACATTTTAACTTAGCACACGTAGGTAAATGGTAATAATAGCCTAGAAGATAAGCACAATGAGTTTGAGAAATTATTCACCTGAAGAAGTTAAATCGTAATAAAATTAATATCACGGTCCTCGTGTGAATCCGTAAAACTCAGTATGTTGGAATGACCATAGAAATAAAACACTTAGATGGTGCAGTGCAGTGTTCAGGAAGTACAGATAGTTTATGAAATCCTCCACACATTCATCTTGTGAACCTATGGAACTTCTGAAGTTAAAAAGAAGAGAAACAGAGTCCAAAAAAAAACGAAGAAAAAGTTCTGAAAGTGGCAGCATTACAGGGCGCCGTAAAAACAACTAACGGAGCACAGCAGGAGAAAACACAATTAGCCCGCAGTTCTGTGCAATTAGGATAAAACCGATTGAAACATTACCCATGTCTGTATGTGAAAATTAAATCATTTGCTCAGGGCCTACTTGGCTATCTGTGTTATGCAGTTTGGTCTGTTTTCGATCATTCCTACATGGTATGGCATTTTCTCTGTCATGTAGTGTATTAAGCTTGAAAAATGGTAAATGTAGTTAAAATTGACATCATTTGTGTAGACTTTCCGGAAATCGCTTTATTAAGGTGTGTTTGCCAGCAATCTCCTTAATCCCATTCTGTGCTATTATTTCGTCAGAAATGATGCCTAATTTTGCTGTTGCACTGTGACCAGGGCCGGCTGGACCATAGGGGCAACCGGGGCGGTTGCCCCGAGCCTCGCGCCTTTAAAGGACCCCGCAGTTTAAGAAAAAAAAAATAGTTAGAATTATTTACAATTATTATTTTTTGTGTGTAATTGTTCGGGTGCGAGGCCCTTAAAAAGGTGTTTCTTTTTTTTTAAGTTTGCTTGTTTGTTTCCAATCTCTCGGTTTTCGAATAGGCACGCCGTACAAATACGGAGATACGTACAAAATACGGAGATCTGTAGATTTCAAGTGATTATTGTAACGACCTTGATATTTTCCGAATTCATGAAATCGCAAATTTAATTTCACCATTTTGTAGTCCTTGCTTTTATATATTTAACAAATTACGTGCAAACCAGATACTTAAATTTAAATAAAATAAAAAAGAAGAATATCAAAGTTTGTTTCGGGCTACACATGGAGGCCATTTATTCAGTGACTTTAAAAACTTTATTAGAAATTAAAAAAAAATCCCATATGAGCGCGTATAAAAATTTAAAAAGTCACTAATTTGTCAGTTATTCCATTTTGCATTAAAAATCAAGCACTAAAAAGTGTATCAGGAGAAAAAACTATTTATACGAATTTATTATTTATTATTTCTACACTAAAATATTCGCAATCCAAAAATTTTTGCTACGCACGTAGCTTTTTGTCCTTTTCTGAAGCAGTTTTTATACAATAAGTGAAATACAACCTCAACCCCATCTCCTCGGAAAGAAAATCGTAGATTTTAGCAGTTTTTACTCTCTCTCTCTGAACTTTCAATGCATATTCTGGTCTTTTTCTTGAGCCTAAAGCAAATGCTTCTTGAGCTTAAAGCAAATGCTCCAAATGCTCAAATCATTTTGTCTTTACGATAGTTTTCGTTTCGAAGTACTACAGAGGTGAAGCACATGTCAAAAAGGAAAAGTTACAGAGATAAATTCCGTCGGTGTACCTTAATCGGTAAAGCATTCATCTCCAAAGCAGAGGGATGCGAATTCGTCGCCGTCATAGGCAAATTTGTATGTTTCACATCCTGTGTATTCTTTACGGCCATCTTCACGTAACGACTTTATTAAAATATGGGATTTATTTCTTAGTGCAAGCAATGAAATTTTTCTTCGGGGCCTTGCAATGGAATTTCGCTCCGGGCTCCGCTAAGAGCTCCATCCGGCCCCGACTGTGACCCTACATTTATGCCCTGCAGCGGCGAAGCTGTGCATCAGAAAGAAACCAGAATGCAAGGATCATCATACTCACATTTCAAGCCTTCCAATGGAAAAATAATTTTTGAAATCCGACTAATAGTTCGAGAGACATGGTGTCCACAGACGGACGAACGGACAAACCGATAACATAAGCACGGTCTTTTTCACAAAAGACGTGCTGGAAAGTAATATATACACACATATCCTTAAAACAGTACTGCTGTGCTTAATCATTTCTCAAAAAATACTGCTATATTGGGTTAAAATTGATTTTCCGAAGTAACTAAACTTTTTCTGGCCTTCACTGCATTACTAGTAGCCTATAATAGACATTGCGATCCGCACTCTTAGATTTACCTGTCATCGGTAGCGTGCTGTCACCTATCGGCCGCTGGGAAAGATACATCGCGTGAGTGTGTAATAATACCGTTTCGTGATTTTTTGGGGGTTGACCTTAAAAAACTTTAATGAATGCTAATTGTGTTCCTACTACAAAACATTTATTATGACGGAAAAGTTTTGATTCCTCATGAATGAGAAAGTGTCTATTCGGCAGAATAAATCAACTGATTACGTGAATTTAAAACCAATTGACTGCATGCCAAGGAAGAACTCTCTGATGATGCCAATCAACACCTTAAAGCAGTGTTCCGAGGATATACCAATCCTTTGTTGAAACAATACACTTGAATAATCGCGATACAAGCGGAATATGAACACCATGGAACCGCTTTCCAAGTATACGGAAACACATCTCATCCTTCCTTGAAACATGTTTCTTCGGACACCGGAAAATTGTCCAAAACGACAAGATAATCCCCTCTGAGAGTCATTGGGAGACTCTCTGAACATATTGATAGCAATCCTTGTACTTCACGTTACGAAGTAAACGTAGCCTCATTCCTATAAATTTCATCAAAAAAGCTCTTCAATTCCACATCTTAGAGGACACTAAAAAGGTGCCCGAAACAAAAATAAGAACTTACTGGCTTCCGCTACAAAACACACGTTCAAGAAACCGGAACTAGGGATGGGCAAAAAACTTTGATGTTTCAGAAGCCGATACATCCAAAAAAGAAAAACATCGACGTTTTGTGACCGATGTTTAAAACTGGTAAAGAATATATTTTCTACGAAAAGTAAATTAATTAATTTCCTTTTGTTACATTCTTACGAAGGAGAAAGAAATAGCATCCCTTTATTGGCTGTTTTAAATGATGATTCATTGGCGAAAATCGAGTTTTTTTCCTCGATTGTGCGGGAGCCAATGCATGGAAAAAACATCGAAGTTTCCACCTACACATCGAAAAACATCGAGCGTTTTAAGAAATATTATTAGTTACTCTGGGTTGGATTGGTAAGCAATCACCATTATATTGAACAGAGATTTTATCCACCGTTGTGCTCATTCACTGCTGCAGATGAAAAAGAGTGAAATTTTTGGCTTATTAGCAAAACATCGAGGTTCACACCAACACATCGAAGAAACATCGACGCTTCCACCGATACATCGAGCGTTTTGACAAATATTATGTTACTAGATGTTGAATTGGTGAGTATCAATGTTACATTGCACAGAGAGATTTTACAAATCGATTTCCCATTTACTGCTGCAGATGGGAAAATGCGAATTCTTCAGTTTATTAGCAAAACATCGAAACATCGGCTATCGTCTCCAGCCAGACTTGGAGTCGCTCAGTCACCTCATCTCATTAGCCCGCGCGGAGGTAACGGGAACGGACTGGACAACGAATTGGCGTGTTCGTTTGAAATGCATGTGGAACGTATAATAGCAGATATTAATAGTTCCGATACGTATGAATATCGCGGCGCTTCAACATTAAATTTTCTACCATCTTTTATAGATAGGGGATGTGATATACACTTGCGATAAAAAAAGTTTGAAGTACAATAATTTTAATAGGAGTTACCACGACTTCAACACATGTTCATTCATATGTATTTAGTCCTAGCAACTTCCAAAGCCAATACCTGGGTTTACCATTTAAGCCACGATTATGACATACTTTATTAATATGCAATAAAATAAATGCTTTTAATGTTCCTTCAGAGCTGCGTAAGATCGGTTCAAAAACTCTTTCTCAGTAAAAATGGCAAAGAAAAAGTTCGAAAGTAATAACATTGTCTTGATTCTTCTGGATTGTTTTCCTGCTTGTGAAAAGAACTCTTTAAGTCTGGATTCAGTACACATCACAAGAATTTAGAGAAGTGCTCAAATCCCTGAGCACCTGCATTGTAAATATTGCTGCATGTTAAACTACAATTTATAAATAAATACATCGCTCTTTCCACGTTCCAGAAGCACATAGCAACCGAAAAATTGCTTTTCAGCCGCCGCCGTGGAAATGAATCATGGAACTCTCGATATCTAGCCGAGCGCGTTAACTTTACATTCCACGGCGACGGCTGAAAAACAATTTTTCGGTTGCTATGTGTTTCTGGAACGTGGAAAGAGCGATGTATTTAATTATTTACTGACGCCACGTATTTGGAGTATTTTCACTACAAGTTATGACGGGGTAATAGAACTTGCAAAATCTTGTATCCATGATTGGGGGCTGCATTCCAGATTTTTATCACCCACTTAATGGTACAAGGTGTACCTCACAAGCAGTCACTACTGATGAAAACTCAAGAACTTTCATTATTCTTTAGATTGCTTTATATAACTAAGGTCACCAATGCACATCGGCCTGCATATGGAGTGATAGTGTAATCATATGTAAGTTGTTCAATTATTTTATATTTGAAACAGCTTTTTAGAGAGAATTCAGTCTTATCTAGCTACATACCCTTGAACAATAATACATAAATTCATTCCAAAGGTAACGTTTTATTTTACAGCTCATTCTTCTGTGTAGTTCCAGTGCCCAAGGGGAGGTTTCGGATGTTATATCCACCCACCCCCAAATTTGGATCCTTTCGATATTTCATAAACACGATTTTTTAAAGGCAAAGTTTTGTTAGTACGTATTTAAAATTGTTTTCATGTCTCATGGCGACAATTGGACGTGTTTTCTCCATGAAGACGACGAAGCGGCAAGGAGCCAATCACTAGAATGTACAGTGCAATGAAAAGCCAATACACGGGTATACTTAAAGTTTGAGTGGCGACGAGGCAACGCCAAATTTTAGTTCCATGACTCATTTCAGATAACTCTAAAGCACGCTGAAAAGCAAGGAGTTTTGATTAAAATACCAAGAATCACATCCTAAGAAAACCAACGCTGTAACATAAACACAGAAAACCTTGAAGACAATTACAGGATATCAATTTATGTATCATTTTTAGGCATGTTTGTTAGTGCTTTGGGAAATAGATTTCTCGAACACAAATCGGTCTTATCAGGATTGCAGTCATTTTTCCAAATTGTTTTCTGCACAGATAAATAGCAAATTATAAGTAAGTGGTCATCCATTATGTAGTGAGAAGAATATAGGTAAACGAATATTAATGATAATTTCCAACAATATTTATTTGAATATTTTGGCGCAGATGTTGCACACATTTTTAAGATGCACTCATAACCCATTTAGTTGTAAAAAAAAATATTAATTTCCTAAATCCCGCCTCCCCCGAAAAAAATTCTGGGCGTGCCACTCTGTAGTTCCATCACTACATGTGGTAAGTAAATATATCGGTCATCCGGATGTTAATTCTTAATTCCAATGTTACATTTCTATATTCTTATTTTTTATTTTCAAAAAGTCGAGTATATCGCCTGTCTATGCTCTACAGTTTTCCCACAAGTATGGGATAAGTAGTTTTTACTTGTTTCTATATAACATAACTAGAGTAACTGGAACAGTGGTAATATCTCCAGCTCTGGCCAGCTCTACGGGATTTACAAGTCAGCGCTAATGTGCTGCCATCTATCAATCGCTGTGAAATAGGAAGCTCATGAGAATCTCGTGTCGTAACTATTTTGTCTGGCCAATTACTTTTTGGAAATACGTGAAAGATATTTCGGTCTTCCTGTGCTAAATGATCTTCAGAAGCAACTAGCTGTTTTTTTTCGTTTTTTTTTTTTTGGTTGGAGGTTTAACGACCACTGTGAGCAACTCAATGGGCTATAAGCAGTCGCCGGTCCCTAATTTAGGGTCACTGGTTCCAGGGAAGGGAGAGAGCCAGTGCCGTAAGACAAACACAACATCCATGCCTGACCGGGATTCGAACCCGCACCCCTTACGGCCTAATGATCACAGGACAGCGCCTTAGAACACTGCGCCACCGGGGCGACGCAAACTAGCTGTGTAACAAGTAGCGTTAGAAAAGCAGTAAGTGCTGTAGAGACATCCGCGTAACTACATGACAGATCGTTAAATTCATTATTAACAATTCTGCGAGCACTCTTTTTAGAATCTATTGGTTTAATTTCGGTAAATGTGTAGATTAGCGTCCTAAATTATTTCGTCGGAAAAATGTAAGTACCTCGAAAAAGTGCGACGTACATATTTTAGAGTATGGAAATTAATGGAAAATGGTGCAGAATAGTAATATTTTAAATGTGTGTTAAAGATTTTTATCGTAACATTGACCTGAGAGTCCGACACTGTGAAGAGAAGCTGCGGTAGGCCTAACGCATCGATCCGGCGAAGATATGGAGGTTTGGTCCGCTAAAATAAAGGTTCGTTGCTGTGCCGAAATGACGGGCGGAAGAGTACAAGAGAAAGAGGTTATGTTGTTGGCAGGAAAGCGATAAATGTTGCAGTGATACGCTGCTATTTTGTTGTATCCTGTACGTTGTTGGCAGGAAAAACCGGATAAAACCTCTTCGATTTTAAAATGATACGTATGAGTAATATAGAAAGTGACCTCCGAACAAGTTATTAACACGAGAACTAAAAGTGCGGTAACAGAGCAAATCAGCTACGAATGAAAGCCGTTCAAAACAGAACCGCAAGTTATAGTTCCCCAGTTTTCTGTACAACATAGAAAAGCATATTAGTACTTTCCATTTCGAAAAAGAGAATCATATGCGGAAGAACGAAAAATTTCTCAACATCTGCTTTAAAAACAATGACAAAACATGAGCGAACTATATTCTGTAGCGTATGAGTACAACATGGTTCGCTCTCCATGTTGTACTCATACGCTACAGAATATAGTTCGCTCATGTTTTGTCATTGTTTTTAAAGCAGATGTTGAGAAAATTTTCGTTCTTCCGCATATGATTCTCTGATTCGGAATAGAAAGTACTAATATGCTTTTCTATGTTGCACAGAAAATTGGAGAACTATAACTTTCGGTTCTGCTTTGAACGTCTTCGAAAACCTCGAAAAAGTGCGACGTACAGATTTTAGAGTATGAAAATTAATGCCAAATGGTGCAGAAATTTCATATTTTAAATGTGTTTTAAAGATTTTTATCGTAACATTGACCTGTGAGTCCCACACTGTGAAGAGAAGCTGCGGTAGGTCTAACGCATCGCTCCGGCGAAGATGTGAAGGTTTGGTCTGTTAAAAGTAAAGGTTCGTTGCTGTGCCGAAATGACGGGCGGAAGAGTACAAGAGAAAGAGGTTAAGTTGCTGGCAGGAAAGCGATAAATGTTGTAGTGATACGCTGCTATTTTGTTGTATCCTGTACGTTGTTGGCAGATTGATTAAAATGTTTTACTGTATTTTAAATTTCTTTTGTTGACCTGAAATTTGATTGCACATGGGAAAATAAATTTATAAACTGCATAAGCACACACGTGCGCAGATTGTTCTTTGCACGCACATCTGCAAGGCAGTGTCTGAATTGCAGTATATTCTTGCTGTTGTAACTACAACGTGTTACAGTAGTTGAAATATTTATCAGCTGTTATTGCATATTCATATTCTAAGAAGTCATTTTATAAAAGTACTGCAAATTTAATTTAGTTTAGGCAAATTACTATAACCACTGGCAGGCCCTGATTTACGGAAGGGCACACGGGGCACGTGCCCAGGGCCCCCGGTTTTGGGGGCCCCCAAATTTGAATTAAATGTGTACTTAGTTAATGGGAATTTTGTGTGTGTATATTCAAAATTTATTATTTTTACTTTTGCATGCTCATGAGTCATGTGTTTATAGATGTGGTACTTACACACAGTGAGTTTGAGTTTCGAATTTCACGTAAACACGTGGCCATTAATGAGTTTCAGTGGTTTAATAACCTTCGGGTGGCCATTGAGAAGGAGGATCGCTTCCATTGATTCATGTGCCTTTTCTTGCTTTTCCGAACGCACCTAAACTCAACTGATCTTTGAACTTCCTGCACATGGCTTGTCGTTGTCGTAACTGTAACCACGAATGCTTGGTTGTATTTTGCGTTGCGTTTCATGTAGTCTGATGGAATGTTGAATATTTGTTAATTTTATATATAATCAAATTTAGTTAGTTGTAACAATATGTTTAAGTTGAATTATTTAACAGTTAAATTATATCAAAACGTACATATTTATCAGGCAGTGCTAAACGGAAAGCCAAACAATTGAAACTGAAGGATGATGACCTGCAGCATGATAGCATTGAACGTTTTGTTATTAAAAAGTAGGATATTTCACTTGGTCCCAAACGTTCTGCAAATTCATCTAATTGTACTACTGGTGAGTCTCTTGAGCGTAATTTGTCTTTGGAAGCCAGTAATCTGACTTCAGAATCATCTAATATCACAGATGCTCCTAATTTGGGAAATCTTTTGAATTCATCTAATGAAGAGAGCACAAGTTACACAATGAATGCAGTGGATCCTGCCTTATGGGGAGAAATTACAGAAGAAATGCGCGAATGTTTTTTGAGCAATCCACCAGTCCAAGATTTGAAGTTGCTGGCATTCACAGGGAAGGATATATGTGGTAAAAAATGTTTTCTAACAGAAGGTAATTTTTTCAGAATAAAAACAAATAATGAGAAGGTAAAACGCGACTGGCTTCTTTTATTCCCATCAACTTGTTTACTATTCTGCTGGATATGCAAATTGTATGCTAGGAGCACTACAGCATTAGGATCCACAGGTTTTTCTGACTGGAAGCATGCAAGTGAACATCTTACAGAGCATGAAAATTCACACATACACAGGCAAGCAGTATGTGACTATTCATCACGCATGAATGCTTCTGCACGCATTGACTGTCAGATAGTTATGCTGTATCGGAATGAATCCAAGTACTGGCAAGATGTTTTGCATAGAGTTGTTGCAACAGTTAAGTATCTCTCAGTTCGTGGGTTGCCAATGTATGGTGATGATGAAACAATTGAATCAATTCAGAATGGAAATTTCCTGGGCTGCTTAGAATTAATTGCAGAATTTGATCCATTTTTAGCTCAACACTTGGAAAAATGTGGGAATCCAGGAAGTGGTAACACCAGTTACTTATCTTCAACATGTGTGGATGAATTTGTTGAATTATTGACTGTACGTATTTTTAATGCCATCACTGATGAAATAAAAATGTCAAAATATTTTTCTGTCATAGTTGACTCTACTCCAGACGTTACACACATAGATCAACTGACTTTTATCATAAGGTATGTCAACAAAGATTGTGAAGCAAAAGAACGGTTTTCGACATTTATTCCATTCCATGGACATACTGCAGAAAACATTACAAATACCATGATATCTTTTCTACAGGAGGCTGGCTTGGATATTATGAATGTCAGAGGCCAAAGCTATGACTATGCCAGCAACATGTCTGGGAAGTATTCTGGTGTTCAAACACGCATTAAGGAAATCAATCCACTAGCGGAATATGTGCCATGTTCTACTCACACTTTAAATTTAGTTGGTGTGAATAGCATAGGTAGTTGTGGTACAGTTCTCACTTTTTTCAGATTTTTGCAAAAACTCTATACTTTTTTCTGCATCAACTCACCGTTGGAAGATGCTTCAGGAGAAAGTCCAGGAAGCACATGGAAATTCATCACTCACACTGAAGAGTCGGTCAGTTACCAGATGGTGTGCAGTTGCTGCAGCTACACGATCAGTGAGGAAAAATTATCGTGAAATAGAGAAAGTTTTAGTATTTCTGTCAGAAAATGTAGATGATTCTCCACAGACAAGAGATGAAGCAAAATCACTGCTGAAGAAAATGAGAACAATGGAAATATCGATCAGCACAGTAGTTTGGGACACAATACTTCAGAGATTAAACTGTGCAAATCCAACTTGCCAGAATCCAAAAGGAAATATTTCTGAAGTACCTAAAATTTTCCAGTCATTAAATGAATTCATTCAGTTCGTGAGGGAAAATTTTGAAGTCTATGAAGAGGAAGCTAAAACATTAGTGTCTGAAAATGTGCAATACCATGGTCATGATTCCCGAAGAAAGAAGGTGCCCAAGAATAAACACCTAGATGAATGTAACATTGAACATATAAAACTCAGTGCAAGGGATATATTTAGCACTCAAGTTTATTATGTGCTTTGTGATGCTTTAGTCACTCAGCTTTCAAGCAGAAAAAGTGCTTATGATATTATAATGAGAAAATTTGAATTTTTTTTACAAAAAAATCAAGATCTAAAATTTTTGAAGGGGCAAAAGCATTGCAGGAATACTATAACAATGACCTTGACGACCAGTTTGCAGATGAGTTTTTGCAATTCTCCTCAATAATGGGGGAGCATGCAAACATTCCCCAGATGCTGCAAAACTTGAAGGTAAACAATTTAGAAGCCACATTTCCGAACACTGAGACTGCACTTAGAATGTTCATGACATTACCGATTTCAAATTGTACAAGTGAGAGATCATTTTCTTTGCTGAAAAGACTTAAAAATCCCTTACGATCAACCATGCGACAAACGAAACTGGCATCATTAGCTCTGCTGTCTTTGGAGAGTGATGTGACACAGTCTTTAAATTATGATTCTCTGATACATGATTTTGCATCTAGGAAATGTAGAAGAAAAATATTCAACCAACTATTTCGTCCTGATATAGGAGGTAAATTTTCAATTGTTTTTATTCATTCCTAAAAATAAAGAATAGTAACCGAGTTATTAGAAATAAAAAGATCTGGTGCCCAAACACAGCACTTTGTCATCGTATTGTCAGTTTTGTTTGACCTTGGACAATTTATACATTCATGTCATTATGTGCTCATTAGATTTTGGTAAAAATTGGGTAAATGTGTAGTTTAGCGTGGTAAATTATTTGTTCGGAAAAGTTGTAAAATTTCTAAAAAGTGTGACGTACAAATTCTAAAGTATGCAATTTAAGGGGAAATGGTGAAAATTTTTTATCGTTAGAATGAATATTAAAGATGTTTACCGAAAAACTTGAACTCCAAGTATGACGAGTCAGCAGACACTGCGGGTGGCCTTAAACAACGCTGAGGCGTTGACATGAAGCTGTGATCCGTTGAAAGGAAGGATCGCTGCAGCCAGGACATTCACGGGCGGAATAGTACAACAGGAACCAGGTACGCTATTGTCAGGAAAGAGTGCAGTGCTACGCTACAGAAAATAGTTAATTTCGGTGTCAGTTCTTGACATCGCAATCAGACAGTTTCTTGTTTTTTTTTCACATGGGATTCTTTGATGCTGAATGTATGAACTCATTTCTCCGTGGAAGCTTTATTTTTTTTATTTAGTAATCAAACTTTCACTTTGAGACTTGCCATCTAACTTCCGTTAGAGAGAATGCGACACCTACTCTAACGTGTTTCTAGAAACAAGAAAGGCATGTGCATACTTACTATTTCGTATCACGGAATTACATGCCAAAGAACGAAGACAGTCTCTGCATGTTTTTTTAAAAAGTGAGACAGAAATTGCAAACTACATTCTTTAGCGTAGCAGTATATTCTGTTACTCTTTCCTGACAAGAGCGTACCTGATTCCTGTTGTACTCTTCTGCCCATGAATTCCCAGCCGCAGCAAACCTTCCTTTCAACGGAGCAACGCTTCAGGTCGTCGCCGCAGCGTGTTTACTCATCCTACTTGGACTACTTGGAGGTAGGTTTTTCAGTAAACATCTTTAATATGCTTTTTTTTTTTTTAATTTTGCAACTTTTCTGACCAAATAATTTAGGACGCCGAAGTACAACACATTTACCAAAAATTGAAACGGACTAGGTGTTCCCCTCAGCTTTTTAGATTATTATTATTATGTTTTTTGTTTTGTTATTATTTTTTTTTTCTTTGTGTAACTCTGACTTCCACATCAACACAAAATTTTATGTTTTGCAGTTTTCTGATATATTGATCATGATGCGCTGATTTGATCTTGGAAGAAACCGGGAAGCTGGAAGTAATAGTTCCCATAGCACTTTTTCAATTGTTTATGCAGTTTCACATCTCTATTTATGAGGAAGTCCAGTGGAGGTCACCATGGATTTTTTTTCTTGTTTTAGTTCACATTTTTTGTTGGATGCATTGTTCTTATGTTCTAGATGCAAGAATCAGTACATTGCAAGACCACAATATTCACTAAAATTAAGATGTCCATCCATTTTGTCATAGATATATTGTTATAGTTAGAGTCTATGGGGGTCATTAACACCACAAACTACTGATCAACCAGTTGTCCCCGCACAGCCACAGTTGTATAAAAATAAAATGTATCTGCGTACACAGCTATTGAAACAGAAAACTCGCTGCAAACCATGATAACAATAGAATAAGATAATTTAAAGGAAAATTAATAAAACAAATAATTATTAGAACATTACAGATTCCAATGAGGACAAAATAGTACATTCTACTTGAATGTGCAGCAATGTGTGTAAAATTGACTTTTATGGCAAAATATTGAAATATTGGACTACGAACCTCATAAAAACAAGAGATTAATTAAAGAAAGTTTTTATATCCAGAAAAACAGTTCTATCAATGAACCTTCAAAAATTATAACTATGATTTTCAACAAGTTAATTCAAAAATACTGGACTTACAAAATGCATAAGGAAATATTTGTATTTAATTGGCAACGGAAAGAGGAACCTGGCAATAAAATTTAAAGTCTGTGTAAACAAAACTTTCAATACAGTTCGTATACATTGAGAACAGGCCTTGATAAAATCTAGAGGCCAGAAATGTCTGTAAAAACAAAAGAACTCAGAAGATGTGAAAAATAATTAAGTTCTTCAGTTAAACTAGAATTAAGTATATTAATCTGAGTAAAGCGTTGAGTAAGTGTTTTAATTGGTGTATATAGGCCTAACATTTTTATTTTTTTAATCTACATGCAAAAACTATCTGCAAACCTTCTAATGATTTGGAAACTATCAGCGTACGCATGTACGTCTACATTCTGCTACTCTGTACACAGTGACCATTATTTGGTCGATAGAGAATAAGGAGGGGGGCCCGGAAATGTTTTGTGCCCTGGGCCTCGCATGTAGTAAATCGGGCGCTGACCACTGGCATAACGCAGTTAGTTAAGTCGCTGTGCATTGTGTAGGAGGCGGACGTTTCTGACGGGTGTTCCAATCCCGGTCCTGCCGGCCATCAAGTCTGCGGTTTTTCCTGGGTATTCCGCTGATTCCTCGTTGGGGACGCGAATGCGTGGATGGTTCCCTCTCAAGTCGGCCTTGTACACACTTTAACCTTGGTCTTCGTTTCCTACGATGCCTGGGTTTACCAGATGAGTGTCGATGCACCGGTAGTAAAACACTGAAAGACAATTTTAATCTTCTTCCCCTGGCTACATACTGATACAGGACTCTGCCCCATGGTTGTTGATGACGATAAGTTACTTTGAAGAAACGTAAGCTTCGTCAGTGTAAAACAATCTACCACGTATCAATGCTTGTTGGCTAAGTAAAATGAATTTAATTGATGAATTTTATTTTTAGGATAAGAAGACGACTACTACTTTTGTTTTATGTTGAAAATTTGCAAATCACGTTTGTTAATCATTTCTTTTTCGAACAGCCTTCCACCAGCCATTTAAAGGTGTTTAAATCGTAAAGCAAGTGTGGTACAATTTAGGGAAAATCCCTGTGTCGCTTTCCTTTTTAGGATAGCAGCAGTGACGTATGTTGGGTCCGAGATCTGGGCTATCTCACCCGAATACCCCCCCCCTCCGCAGCACTGTTTTTTTTTAAATTGTGAAGTTTAATTTTTAATTGTTAAGCAATAGAAGTACCTTATTTTAGGCACATGCTATTGCTAACATGATACCACATAATTATGAGAATTAGGATTTGTATACTTTATTTGTACACGAACTCCATTCTTCTTTCCTTTTGTGCGAACTTGTGAGTGTTACGTTTTCATAAAACGTTCCTTCTGAGTAGTTTTCCATATTTAAAAGGAATGTTTTTCTCTACTGACAAATCAGCGAAATTGCTCGAATGTACATGTCTTTGTGTGGCTCTAATAACTTGATTCTTGTTAATGCAGAAAAACTCTTTCTGCAGTTGCAGTTTTTAATGGAAACTTTAATATTAGGTCTGCTAATTTGTACACCTCACTAAACACTATGTCCAATTTATTCAACTTTATGTAACAACTGATGTCTCTTACTGATTTCTTTTTGTATTCATCAAGGGAGTAAAACACCTTCAGTTCATTTTTCAGTCGAGCTGTATCAAAATTTGAAGCATAGAGTTCTTTAAATTCTGACAGTAGATGCACAGGGAAGCTTTGACAATATTTATCAAAACAGTTCGAATCCAACAAAGCCACGAATTTAAGATATAATATCACTGATTTTAATTCATTGACACTTCACACAAACTGAAACAACTCTCGCGAAACACGTGCTGCTACAGGCGGAAGCATGCGGTGACTGGGCAAGTCTAAGTCTTCTCTTTTCTGAGTGAACCGTTGCGCAAAGCAATGGTCCATTCTCCTTCATACGCTCATTAATGTTGTAATGGAAACACTAGCAGGCGATCGTATCGAAGTCTTCGAATCAGAACAACGAAGACTCTGGAAGAGCTGCTTGCTTTATGCTGTTAGCTTCGCTCGCCAGACTGAGTCAAAGAAACGAATGCTCACGTGTTTTTTCCGCAGCAAAAGCATCGACATATGTTAATACCGTTGATAATTGACTTTTATTGGTGTATATTTAATTGACTTTTATTTGTGCATTCGCTGGGCTTCGCAGCTAGCCTCGAATATACGCTACTGGATGGCAGGTAGTAACGCAATTTATAGAGTATACAATATAAACGATTAAATAATTACAGAGATTATTACCTCTTTGTATATTTCTGGTAACGGAGAAGCGTAAAAATTCATGATGAAGAGGTGATAAAAAATACAAATTTGATGTCCAGAATAAGAAAGTTCATGAATCAATGTTCTCCGTGCATTTTCTTATTCATGAAAGTATGTCAGGGATTAAAATTTTGAAAGCTAATTACAGGTAAACACCGGGATCTGCAGTGAATAATTACGTTGAACAACCGTCGAAAAATGTTCTGCAGAAGACTAGTACATTTGGTGAGAGCACACATATTACGTTGCATCCAGATGAATGTTTTTTTCTGTACCGCCATTCCTTTGTTGCTTTCCACCTCTTCTTTATGTTTCTTTCGTAAATCATATATCCTTTGCTTTCTCCACTATGATACTAGCCTCACAGCCGAATATTATGGTGTTCTGATTTCACGTAGCCAATGGCTTTTATGATGGCGTTACGTTTTACTAGAGGGCCTTTGTTCTTCCAAGACTGACTGGATCACCTACCAGGCTGTTAAATTAAGCAAAAGCGGCTAGGACAGAAGTTAGGAGTAGGGACGCAGTGCCATCTATTGACGTGTGATCAGAAATACCCACGTTGTTTCTGTATCGTTATTTACGTCGTTCGAACAGATGGATATCATTTACATTCTTCACTCGTATCATTTGGGTAAGGGGGAAATATATCCTTGTTTAATATGTCATAGAATTATTACATAATAATTTGCTGAATAAAACACGCGAACTGGCAACTTTTTCTATAAAACTCATCATCAGAGTGAGCTATGTCTAACATGGCTACTGACGAAGTAATACGTGACAAAATCAGTCATTAAAGTCATTCCTGACAGTATTTACAAAATGAATTAATAAGCGTATTATCCAAGTATGTTACACTCGTTATTTTCTTTTTGCAATAGTACAGTAATCTGAGGAATCATTTCTTCTTTTAAGAACACGTCTGTTAATTTTTGTCGGAGGCACTTTCAATACGATGTGGATTACTTCAAAATGTAGGGTGTCAATATAATGACTATGCACTGAATGTACGAATTGCAGTAATGTAATACTAAGAAAATTTTGAATGGAATAACAATAGAAGGGACCCACGCCACGTGGAAGTGCTGTGTGTCTGGTAACCTACATGTCTTCCCACCCAGAGGCGCGCAGGCGTCATTCCCGAGCACTTGGTCGACGGAGGCAGACGTGTCGGTTGATCACTCGTCTCGGCGCAAGGAAAATGGTGTTGAGGGTTAAACAGAGAGTGTTTTTGGTGGAACATGATTTTCGCCATGACGACAAGAACACGGACGAAGTGCAAATTAGAATTCGCTAGGAAATTTTGTTATGCAGACGTCCTTCACCGTAGTGCGGTGTGTCAGCTCATAGCGAAGTTTCAAGACACTGGCAGTGTTCTGGATGCCCCCACCCCCGAAATGCCACCCACGGCGGACGAGACCGTACAGGATATCCAGGACAGGACACAAAGGAGTTCACACAAGTCCTTAGGGCGGCTGTCACAAAAAGCTAACGTGCCAAAGAGTACAAGCCCACGATATTCTGAAAAGGAAGTTTCATTTACACCCGTACAAAGAATTTGTTGTGCATCAGCTGAAAGAAACAGACCACGAGGCCCGTGTTCGTACTGCAGGTGTTTCCAAGAGTTCCTGTCGGAAGAAAGTGAGGACATTCTGGACGCGACTTTCTTTACAAACGAGGCTTGGTTCCACCTGTTCGGTTACACCAACTGCCAAGACACTTGTCGGTGGGGTACTAAAAATCCCCACGAATTTAACGAAGTGCCTCTCCACAAAGTCGGTGTTTGGTTTGCCGTGACTCGTACGCACATTATTGGGCCCATTTTCTTTAGTGAAACGATTAACGCGGAACGATACCGTACCCAGATTATCGAATCATTCATATCCGAACTCACAGAACGGGAAATCAACGAAGGATGGTTCCGGTAAGACAGTGCAAATGCTCACATCACTGGTTCATCAGTACAGCTTCTCGAGGAATTATCCGGAAATCGAATCACCCCACGGGGACTGTGACATGCGGGGGTAACCCGATCTGACACCGCCTGATCTTTTTCTGTGGGGAGCACTGAAAGGGACGGTGTATGTAGGTGTTTCTCATACACTTCAAGAGCTACAGGCTACAATAAAGACCCACACCAACAAATAACACCACATACCCAAGAAATGCCTTCACCATCACGCTGGAGCGTGTGCAGGCATATGTGGACGTCGGTGGGGACACATTTCCAACACCTCCTGTAAGAGCCAGTTTGACAGGATGTTACTTTCAGTTCAAAGTTATTTTTCGGATAGCCTGTACATATATGGTACAACATCTCCCTTCAGTCGCTTGTTCCACACGTTAGGTATGTAATTATCAGATTGAAAATGCTTACCACAAACAACAGCCGATGGTAACTTCTCATTTTGTTGAAAATCCTCCCGAAATGTTTTCAACCACAGTGGTGATCTGAAGGGAACTCATGAAATAGCATTCCCTCATTTTTCTCTTTTGAAGACGTATGCGTCGGCAAACAGCAGTACATCACACTGAAAACTGAATTATACTTCGTTGTAAAAACAGTAGATCGTTTTGAAACTGCAGTGGGATTTTTTAACAAACACAATCTAGTCATTTAAAAACGCAGGAACTGCATTTGTCATACCTTGGGACGCAGTGCCATTTACAGGCAGAAATGATTTTTAACGCCCACTGACCAATCACTAAAAATCTATTGTCTTCAAAGTTAATGCTATAGCCCGTTCTTCATCCAGTTCAGCCTTGGTTCTTCATAGCAAGTCAACCCATTCCTTTTTATTGTTCCCTTGATTTTACATATGCGATCTAACGGAAAGTTATATTTCAATGTCCATTGATTTAAAAAACTGTGCAATTAGTAAAGTTTCAGTCTCAGTAAAAATATCAGAAAAACATTTTCGTCTCAGTAAAAATATCAGAAAAATATTTTCATCTCAGTAAAATATTCAGTAATATGAAATTAAGGTCTCAAACTTTGAAAAGGAAATAAGTTTTGTCCGGTACATCACAATCTGTTCCAGTGATTTATGATAAGGAAAATGTTTGCATCTATATTTTCGGGTTTCACTAACGCTTAACATCAAAACTTAGTTTTTGAATCTGTTGTGAGAAGCATTTGTATATTACAAACTCTTAGACAACAAAAATTGCTAGTCCACAAGCAAGTACCTGCATTACGCCAAAAACCATCCCTTCCGACTCCAAAGTTCGGCAGATCGTTTAATTAAACTTAATTAATATTCTCTTGTGATCAGCGGCGTAGCTACTGTTAAGCCGTTAAGCGATGCTTAAAGGAACGCGACGTTAGGAGGCTCGAAGAGGATTCAGACGCACGCGCACGTTATGTATGCAAAGACACAGAAAAAGTCCACATAGGGAATGAGTGCACGAAATCCCAAAGCATGCGGGAGTGACATAGAGAGACTGGCTCAAGACAGAACATGAGGGGAAAACGGGGAGACCTTTACCCAGCAATGGATTGATAATAGTTGACAATGATGATATATGTATACGTTTTTTAGTCAAACATTGTTTTACGGGATATACAGAATATATATATATATACATATAGTTATGAAATAAATGAAATAAAATCATATTCGTATGAACAATATCCATTTCAGTGCTGCGCTTTGTAGCTGTCTACACTAGAAGAAGATAATATAATAATAAATAACACCCTAATTAGACTGACAACCCCGACCTCTACTTTCCCAAAATTCAAGGCAAAACTTAAAATTTCAAAAAATGACTAAACTCCCTACTTTTCAAACCTGAAATGCAAAAGAACAAATAAAAACATCAATCACATGCATAAACTAAAACACTCAAGCAACCCAGACCAATCTTCAGGGAAAAGTATCTGTGTCCCTTGAAAAAATATAAGAGTTCAAGTTTCATGAGTGTGCTTTTTTTATTTCTCATTTGCCAAATTATACTTTCAAAATGTAGTAACACAAAAATAAATTTTGTTGCACACTGCTTTCCCTACCTGAACTCACAAATGCAAAACCAATAACAGACCAAATACCTGAATTCCCTAAAGATATGAAATAGCAAGTACAAAATAATAATCAGATCCATCCTCCCAAGTGATTTATAAACAAACAGATGGTTTAGGGTTAAACCTTTTAATGGTACTTCCGTAAATTCTGTAATATAAGATCAATCTGTTGATGCGTTCTGAAAAAAAATCGATCATAAATTAATCTTTGGCTGTAAAGAATGTATAGTGTTAAATTTCTCCGGGACTACTCGGAGTAAGCATATTTTTATTGCGGTCCTAAGAATGGTTATTTCAAAGCTTAGAAAGTAGTTATAATACAAAAACGAATTTTGAAATTAGTTTCATGATTTTGAAAAAGACAGCAGATTATCACATTTTTTTTACAAAACTTCAAAGGATATTGATTTTTTAATAATACTGGAAATAGAAATTTTAAATGCTTCGTAATAGATTTTTTAAATGCTTCGTAATAGATTTTTTATTATTGCAGATACGTATAATTCTGAGGAACTGTGAAATAATAATATTGCGATGTATCGATCTTGGAATTCTGGAAGTCCATGAACTTAAAAACGTAGGTCCAAAATCATAATCCCTTCTTTTATCGTAAACACCAACATTTAACTGCCCTTTGTCACTTGTGATCTACAAATCCAAAGAGGTGACGGAAAGCATATTATTACTTTTCTCCAACTGAAGATCAAGTGGGTAGAATTGTTTCATCTCCCAATCTCTCCCACTTGCATTAAAGCAAATCAAGTCATCAAAAAATCTGAAATTATGAATCTCTTCAATATTGAAATTCTGTTCATAGGTATTTATCACAAAGAGATTGAAGACACAAAAAAGAGGTATACCTATGGGAACTAGTTATTCAAGCCTATTAGCAAATTTATACCTCCACTATTATGAACAGAATTTCAGAATTTTTGCACGGCTGCATCAGAGGTTATACGACACTGGTTCTTTCCAGGGGCCTGCCAGGTGTCAAGAACGATGGGTACGCACTCCTGCCATCGAAGAGAATGTGTTAAGTCATGCAGCAGACACTCCAAGTGCCAGCACACGAGCAACTGTATGGAGGGTTTTGCACGAAGACCAATTGCATCCATATCATGTACAGCGCGTTCCGACACTAAGCCCTCACAGGATTACCCTTAGCGCATTGCATTTGCGTAACGGTACTGCAGAACTGCCTCCAATAGAGTGCGGCAGAACCTCAATTTCCTGCTTCTGTGCTGTTCACAGACGAAGCTTGCTTTACATGGGAAGGTTGCTTCCATGCACATAACGTGCATGTATGGGCGGTGGAGAACCCCAATGCTGTACGACCACGTGCAGCATAAACCGTTTGCTGTTAAGGTTTGGGCCGGCATTGTCGGGGACCACTTAATTGGCCCATACCTCATACCTCCTCGTCTGGACGAAAGGAGCTACCGGATATTTCTGCAGGACGTCGTGCCAGAGCTATTGAACGAACATCAGGTCCCTCAGTCGCTGCGCCGTGCAATATGGTTCCAGCACGATGGGGCCCGCGCCCGTTTCAGCGATGACGTTCGTCACCACTTAAATATGACATTTGGACATCAGTGGATCGGGCGTGGTGGTCCCGTTCATTGGCTTGCAAGATCTCCGGACTTAACATGCCTTGATTACTTCATCTGGGGTTACATCAAAGGACTGGTGTACGACACCCTCGTTGAAAGTGATGAGGACCTTTTAGCACGCATCTCTGTAGCTGCTTCGGAAGTCCGGAATTCTCTAAAATGCACGCAATTTCATGCGCCGACGATGTCAAGCGTGTGTTACAGCTCATGGTCGCAACTTTGAACACATTCTGTAACCTCAATGCATTTCGTAAATGTCTTGTGAGTAATAAAAAGCATTTTGTTCTCTTACGTGCTGCTCTTTCATTTCTCGTCCTGTTTGTACACTAGCACATGAAGATGGCGTTTCTGGCCCTGCATTGCTATGTGATTCCGATTTGTCTATGTGCAACCTACCCCTCCCAGAAGTTTGTACACGCTTAGCTAAATCACCCTGTGTATATATTTTTAAACTTCAAGGTACTGATGTCATCTGAACCTGATACGACAAGCGGCGCCAAAATGCTGGGTATAATCTATTCGGTAGAGTAGTTAAGTGGTAAAACAAAGTAAAATGAAAAAATTGGAAGCCAAAGGCGTTAGAATAGCATGAACTGACAAACGTAATGGTAGCGGTTCTGAAACGACGGAGATCAATTGAGCGCGCAGCGCCATCTATGAATGGGAGGGAGTTGGCAGGACTGAAGTACTCTCGCAAACACGCAAACACAATAGTTTCTCCTACAATGTCGGTTTCCTATGTATGCCGGAAGTAGCTTGCATGCTCTCTTCCAGTCTATTCTCCTCCAATGTCTTTGTGCCGCCCCGGTGGCGCAGTGGTCTAAGGCGTTGGACTATGATCATTCGTCCAAAAGGGGTCCGGGTTCGAATCCCGGTTTGGCATGGATGTTGTGTTTGTCTTACGGCACTGGCTCTCTCCCTTCCCTGGAACCAGTGACCCTAAATTAGGGACGGGCGACTGCTTATAGCCCATTGAGTTGCTCACGGTCGTCGTTAAACCTCCAATAAAAAAAATGTCTTTGCTGGAAGCAGATTAACACTAGATTACTTAGCATTCGCAAAGAGAAGCGTATCCATCTTCTTAAAGATTACTGTAAATAATATTTACTGATTTTATGCAGTTATTCATAAGTCAAAATAAGTGCACAGAAATGGAGAAATAATTGAATAGCAATTCCCATGGCTCACTTAAAAAGCAATTGTTAACCTCAAAGCATCGGCGCCGACTTCCCAAAACGTAATAGGTGCTATAGTTGACAAACTGAAATCTAAGTAGGGCGTATCTTGAGTGTATCCAATTTCAAGCCTTTAAAATAAAGAACTTAGAGTACGTTTCAAGCTCCCTCGAGCTCGAAACATTCTCCAAATTCTTAATGAAGCTCTGATTAAAAAAGCTGTTTTAGCTCTCTATTTTCCCTACTTATTTTTACCAGTTTTTTTAAATCATTTTTTTTTCAAACCTTAGCGTGAAATGGGTAAAGAAGGTATTCTTAAGAATTGTCACGAATTTAAATTTCGTCAAGTTGTCGCTAGAGGAAAGAAAAATGCTCAAGGCGAATAAAAGTTGTCACACAACTTATGTTTTGCTGTGTTTTTTTTTTAAGTTCCTTGATTTTTGAAGAATTTTATGATTTGTGGTAGAACAGTAGCACTGACCTTTTCGATCTCTTCATCCTGACGTCGATTGAAGAACAATCGGATAGCAAATCATCTCATAAAGAATACCCTTCAAATACAGACCCCTTTAAATTCCTGCATGGCAGTTTGTGTTATAGTGGAATTCATTCATCTCATTTTGCAGACTGCTTGAGATGCAAAATCGGACATCGATCCGAACATCGAAAATGTATATTCAGAGAACCTCCTCGTTACCTCCATTTAACATTAACACGCATGTTTTCACCAGCATCAGGGCCGCGGGTGGCATAGTGGGCAACGTTCGTGACTGCCGCGGAAAGGACCTCAGGTTCGATCCACTAAATATCCGCCGTGCGTCAGATGGGCACGTTAAGCCGTCGGACCCTGGGTACTGGCCCCCTAGTAATAAATAAGGGCGTCTTCCTCACCCTTTCTACTTCTGCTTCTGTGTTACTTGTGACGTACCTGCCAGCAGGACGCACACGACATAAAGGCAGATAGCAATCAGAATGAACGTCTGCGTAGCTCAGTTGGTAGAGCGACTTGTTCCGGAATAAGCGGACTCGGGTTCGATTCCCGGCGTAGACCAAAATGACGGAGAAATTTACTTCGTTATATACTTTCCCATCGGGCACTCTAGCCCAAATCTCCTAGCTTCCTATTTCTAAAGGTTGTTTAAGACCCGGGGTCAGGCACTCCCTTCCTAAAATCCTCTACATGTGATCATCATCACCAGCATGAATCATCAGTATTTTTAAGAGACAGCGTCGGAAGCGGATGCGTCCTCTTCAACTGACAAATGGTCTTCACTCCTTTGAAAGTTGAATTGCCCCAAACCTTTTGGCTGGATCAATGCTAAAGTCACCTTGTTTTTTATTTTAATCATTTTGGGGTTTAACACCATCATAAGCAATCAACGGCCCCTAATTTAATGTCTCTAATAGTAGACAAGGAGGAGGGATAGGCGTAAGGTAAGCACATCACCCATACCTTATTAGGTGCTCAAACCGGGTACAGATTGGACGATTACACAGAAACCAGCACCTCTGCCCAATCCGCCATCGAGAGCACCGGAGTGTTTCCCAACTACCTCCCAAGCTGGCATTTAATTTTTTGTTAGATTGCTTTTGACAATGCAGTTGTGTACCTTATCAGTTTGTATCTATGGCCAAAAAAGTAAGGCTTTAACATTACGAGAAACGTAAAATATATAGCTACGGTGTTTCCTACGTAGTGTAACTTTGAAGTAAAGCAAAACTGTTTTAAGGACACCTACTTTCCACAGACAAATATTAATAGCCGCCCCGGTGGCGCAGTGATCTAAGGCGTTGGCCTCTGATCATTCGTCCGAAAGGGGTCCGGGTTCGAATCCCGGTGAGGCATGGATGTTGTGTTTCTCTTACGGCATTGGCTCTCTCCCTTCCTGGAACCAGTGACCTTAAATTAATGACGGGCGACTGCTTATAGCCCATTGAGTTGCTCACGGTAGTCGTTAAACCTCCAATAAAAAAAAACAAATGCTAATGTGATGAGAATGTACTTAAAAGAGAAGTTTTACTGTATTTGAAATTCTTTTTGTAACTTTAAAATTCATTACTTATCGGAAAATAAATTTGGAAATTGCATAAGTGCAGATTTTTCTTTGCACTCACATCTGCATGACAGAGTCTTAAATACAGTATATTCTTTCTGTGGTAACTACAATGTGTTACAATAACTAATATTATTATCCGCTGCCATTAGGTACTCATCTTCAAAGAAGTAATTTCATAAAAGTACTGCAAGTAGGAATTCGAAGAGTTAGCTCTCTATACCTCTCTATCTCTCTCTCTCTCTCAAAAAAAAAATAAATAAATAAAAGGAAGAAAGAAAAAAGTCATCTAGTTTATGGATATTTTAGATCTGGCTGCTGGTGACTAAATGGGTTCGCCTCACCTATTGGTGCATTTCAGTGGGGGCCTTGGGCCTCGAACACTCATGCTGTCGGTGACTATGACAGGAAGTTGGCTTTTTGATCACTGAGTTTCAAACACACTTCCTTGAAGCTAACGTGACTTCTCCACATATGTAACAGAAGTCCACATACTTTCGGAACATATTTATCCCGCCTGAAACGAAAGCGAAAAGAAGCTCGCGAAGTCTCATGCAAAACGACAGCTAAAAGAAATCACGGAGCGTCTAGCCTGTCTCACACAATTGCGTTGAAACATTGCAGGACAGAAGAATCAGCGACGCAGGTAGTTGATCACGTGATACCAAAAGCGTCGTGACCTTGGAAAGCGGTTTCTAACAGCTGAGCTCCAAGAGCCATAAACACCTGCGCAGGTCTAAAACTCTACCACGGTATTCTTCGGTAACTTAAAAACAAGCGCCAGTTCGCAATTTATAATGTCATTCTCGTGTTTAGTACCCGGAAATTAATTAAGGTTAGAATTACTTCGGCAAACAGCGTCATCACTGGTTTATTCCCATGGAAACATACTAATTCTTCACCCAGCTACCTCCAACCTAGAAAATATATTTAACTATAAAGTAAATATCATTGAAGAAGGTAATAAAATAGCCTTACTGTATCTGCCCATCAGGATCGAAATCTCAATGAAAATAAATTGGTTAGCCTCCGATGCATTGATTTTGAAACAAAGGCTTCCGCGCATAGTTACAGAACTCTCAGTGAATGGAAAGTTCGGAGTTAATTACTTTTTGTTAAATTACGTTGACGAAACATAAGTTTTGTCAGTGAAAAAAAAATTAAACCATGAAGTCATGGTTCGCATTCTTAAACAGAGGTGCTGCAATTTAATTAATGAATTATATTTTTAGGATAAGGAAACGATTACTAGTTTTATTTCTTGTTAAAAATTTACAAATCACATTTCTTAATAATTTCTCCTACAAATAGCTTACCACCAGTTTTAAACGGGTTTAAATCTTAAAGCAAGTGTAAACCATTTTAGAAAAGTTCCCCTGTTCTTGTTTTTTTTTAACTCCAATTTCCCTTTTATGATGGCAGGTGGCAACACATTTTACAGGATATACAATTTAACGATAAAAGATTCATACAGATTACCTCTTTGTAAATTTCTGTTAACAGAGGAGCTTGAAAATTCATCATGAAGAATTCATAAAAGCTAAAAATTTGTTTTAAGAATAAGAAATTTAACGAAACAACGTTCTCCGTGCTTTTTTTATTTATGAAAGAATGTCGGAGCTAAAAATTTTGTGTGCTAATTACAGGTAAACATTACGATCTTCAGGGAATAATTCCTGAGAAAAACCCGTTTAAAAAATATTATGTACAAGACCAGTAGATTTCGTGGGAGGTCTGACATTACGTAGTATACAGACGATTTTTTCCTGTGTCACCATTTTTTCGTTGATCTCCACTTTTTTTTACGTTTCTTTCGGAGATGATATTCCCATCGTTCTTTTTTTTTTTTTTTTTTTTTTTTTTTTTGAGATTTAACGACCACCGTGAGCAACTCAATGGGCTATAAGCAGTCGCCCGTCCCTAATTTAGGGTCACTGGTTCCAGGAAGGGAGAGAGCCAGTGCCGTAAGACAAACACAACATCCATGCCTGACCGGGATTCGAACCCGGACCCCTTTACTGACGAATGATCAGAGGCCAGCGCCTTAGACCACTGCTCCACCGGGCGGCCCATCGTTCTGATTACTGATACTTGTCTCATAGCCGGATACTACGGTGCTCTGATTTCATGTAGGCCATCCAATGGCTTTTATGATGGTGTTACGTTATACTGCAGTGCCATCGTCTTTCATAGCAAGTGTAATTATTCTTTTTTTGCTCCCGTGATTAAAAAATATGCTTTCTAACGGAAAAATTATTTGATACATGTCAGTGCGTTTTTGTCCGCTAATTAAAAAACTGCGCAATTAGAAGTGATTTCGTTCTCAGCAAAATATCCTGATGTCTTTTGTTCAGTAATATCAAATTAAGGTCTCAAACTTTGAAAGAAGCGGACTTTTTTTCAGTACACCATGACCCGTTCGAGTGTCTTACGGCAAGGAGAAATGTTTGCATTTATATTTTGGAATTTCAGTTACTACTTTGATACAAACCTTAGTTTTTTGGGTGCGTGCTGTAACGAGCATTTTCACATTGGTATGCAGCAAAAATTGCTGCCCCCATGCCAAGCATATTTCGCAGAACATTCTCCTCCCAAACTCGAAGCTCGGCAAACCATTTTTATTATACTTAATTTATATTTTCTTTTCTGATCAGTGACCTAACTACTATTAAGCAAGATTAAGTACCTGAGGCAAGTTATGGGTCTCAAAGGGGATTAAGCAGTATTTTTCATATATGTATATCTCCAACGTGTTTTTATCAATTCTTTTTCAGAACTACTAATATCTCACATTTCATGTTTATTTTATACGTGACATATTCAATTTTAGTATAACTTTTACATTATGTAAATCGTTTTTACCACTTTTTGACGTTCATTCGTTTCTGTATCTCTTAACCGCACTTTTTCCCGGAAGCGGAGTTGCACTGTGAGTAACGCGTCCAGCGTACTAGTACATAGGGATGCAAGATACTTAAGCTTTCAGAACTACGTATTTGACGGTGAGGTCGGTGGAAGATGAACACAAATCGGTATTTTTGAAAACCGATAGTTTAACTATTGAGAACCATGCATGGGTTTTAGTCAAAAACACTTTTAAAGGTCGCCAAGTCAGTTTTTGCCTCAAGACAGCGAAGCTAAGACCGAGTCTGGTATCTTCGATCGTTTGTAATCACGAGGAATGCTGATAGACGGCGACACTTCAGCCCTAAGGCGAGAATGAGCGCTGCCTAATAGCAAAAGACGAAGGCAATTGGCTGCTCAAAGATGTGATGTCATGGACTCACTTCTACGGAGTACGTATTATATTGGCTCACAAAAAGGAATGACTTTTCTGGACGATGTGGGAGGAAATCAAAGGCACAATGCTGATTTCCACAGAGCGCAAAAACAACTTCTTCCGTAAGGAAAGAGTGTGATAACATCACAAAATCATACGTGCTAAAATATTGTCCTTAGCTGTGCCGAATAACTGATGCAAGATCAGAAAACTATCGTAAAAATAGATAACAGTCAAGTACGATTGTTCTCCAAGAACACCTGATATGACAGGCGGAGTCACAAATGTGGACAGTATAATCTATCAGTTAGCCTAGTTAAGCAGTGAAGTGAACTAAAATGAAAACTGGAAGCACTGGATTACCTTCTCCGGAATTCCTCAAAAATATGGGTATCTGTCTTATGAAATACAATAGTACTATAAATCATATTTACTGATTTTATGCAGTTATTAAGGCTAAACTTCCACGTTCGGCCCCGCTAGTCCAGAAAGCAATAATAGCCCGAATTTTTTTGCCCGGATTTTTCAAAAAGCTCATGTAGTTAGTTCACTGGAGGGTTCGCATATATTTTTTCTCTAAGCGTTTAGGAAATGCTCTACTAAACTGTTTCTCTAACAATTGTAACAATTGCCCTAGTTGAAATTTTTAAAATTTTTGCATTACATTAATTTTTACATTAACTGATGTCTTGCTCTTGAAATGAACTTACAGAAAACAAAATTGATGTAAAAATCGCTCTTACAAAAACGGAAAATCTGGAAGTTGATGGGGAAATTATAGAAATAAATAACGAGCATACAGGGTGTCTGTAAACTGTTTTGACAAAAGAATAGGGGTGATAGTACCCATCAAGACGAACAATATTTACAATGGAACCTAGGGTCACATTCCACTCTGAGTGTCAGAAAAGAGTAAAGTTAGATGTCCAAGTTGAACTTTCAACAGTGCAAAGAAAGAGAATTAACGACATCATAAGTTGCACAATCCCATTTATGGAGATCAGGGACACACTCAAAGTAGATGCTCAAAAGTGGCGGCCACGGGTGCCGTGGCACAATTCACACCGGCGAATGAAAGACTGACGCAGCCTTTTGAAGACTCCTTGGTGTCGTGCTTATCCTGTCTCGCTGCAACAACAATTCTCGCGACTAGATCTTCCACGGAGTCCGCCGCAGGCGTCTCGTGCACACCAATGATTTCATGTGCCCCAGAAGAAGAAGTCCAGTGAGTTTAAGTCCGGTGAGCGTGGAGGCCATGCCACAGGTCCGCCACGTCCAATCCATCGGGCGGGATATGTGGCATTAAGGAAAGTGTCTACTGCACCTTGATATGCCAATCAGGTGCAACTGTCGATTCTGCGTCTTTTCTCTGGCAATTTGCATACGGTAAATGCTTGGCAATGATGTCTTCTGGCGATGTGCTACTTTCTCCGGCACGAGCAAGAAATGACGTCTGAGGTGTCGGACGTATTTCGAAGTTACTCTTTTTCTGACACTCAGAGTGGAATGCGACCCTAGGTTCCTTGTAAATATTGTTCGTCTTGATGAGTACTATCACCCCGCTTCTTTTGTCAAAACAGTTTACGAACACTGTATATTAACCATAGACAACAGATATCAAGTGAAAGCTACCTAGATGAAGAAATAAGTAGGCATATAAAACTTGGTTGGAGAGCTTTAGAAGGAAGGGTTTTCTTTACTTTTCAAGCAGCGCAATTTACCATTGTGTCTTTAAAAGAAAAAGTGTTTAATCAATGCATACTTACTATATAATGACTTAGCTTTTATAATGGTAGTTGTTATGTAGTAGTTATAATGAACAAGCTTAACTGCTAGTAATGTTGTAGTAGTAATTAAGATGAATAAAGTCTTATGCTGGTTGTTAATAGTAACACTTAATGAAAGAGACCTAACAGCCGACAGAGGTCTGACAAAATCTTATGAACTGAGAAAACGTACTTACTAGGAAAACCTTTTATTAGGGAAACTCCTGGTATTATCCACACACTCTTCACAGGTCACACAACTACTCGATATCTGGCTCTCTACATATAACGAAGTTCCTCTCACATAAACGAAGCCTCTCTTTACACCATACGAAGATCTCTTTTACTCATAAAAACAAAGCTCTCCCTACGCACATAAACAAACGCTCTCTTGCATCGTTGAACGCGCCTATTTATACTGCCTACCACCACGTCATGACTTCACACTCGTTGCCACATATCATTCAGTGGGAGAAATAACATCTCGTTAAGTAAGAAGATAATTTTACATAAGAAAATAAAATAACCAGGAGATAGTAAAATCAAAGGGAAACTGAATCTAGAGTATACGTTACATCATCTCCCCCTAAATTTTTTTTGTTGTTGTCCGAAAAACCTAGTCAAATTTTGAGTGTAAGTCTTACACTTGCTGATTGACGTTTATCGTCCTCTTTTTTGTTTGTTTTGGTGGCAGCAGTATGTACAATAACAAACTTGGCATGACAAAATCAAGAAATATGTGACCGCAGCAATTGCCTGTGAAGCAGTGAAACACTTTATATACTTGAACAGAACAAACCTGCATCGGCATACCTTACTTTTATTCTTTTCTAGCAGGAATCTACTTTTTTAATTTCAAATTACGTCTTCCTATTAGCGTTGATTACAAACCAACTGTATCAGCAGCGAAGATTGCCTGTAGCTGCCTAACAGTAACAATTTTTACTATTTTACCCCTAAGCACATAGATATATATATATAAAATTTCGATTAGTACATGGACATAGAAGAAATATAAAAAACACACACATATATACACAAAAAGAATGCTGAGGCCCATAAGAAAAAAAATAAATTCTGACACGCCAACTGGTCGTGCAGGAAAAAACTACATAAGGAGAAAATAACCTGTCCACGAGAACTTACTTATCTCGAGGACTCATAAAAAACTCTAGTACGATAACGTTTTCCAGGCCTAATCGGACTGGTAAATTCAGGTGGCGTAGATCTTTTTAAAGATTTGAATGGATCTGGAACATCTGTAGTCTGTCGGCCGCAAATCCCGGCGGCTGACAGGAACGGTTAGGAACGGTGGCTGAAGTCCGTCGGTCGTGAACGGCTGAAGTCTGGTCGGTCAGCAAATCCCTGCGGCGGACAGTAAAACGGTCAGGAACGGATGAAGTCCGTCGGTCAGAAACGGCTGAAGTCTGTCGGTCAGGAAATCCCTGTGGCTAGCAGGAACGGTCAGGAAACTCCGTGGTCGACAGGAACGGCTGAAGTCCGGTCGATCAGAAACGGTTGAAGTCTGTTTGGTCAGGAAATCCGTGAGGCTGACAGGAACGGTCAGGAACAGCTGAAGTCCGTCGGTCTGGAACGGCTGAAGTCTGCTGGTCAGGAAATCCGTGAGGCTGACAGGAACGGTCAGGAACAGCTGAAGTCCGTCGGTCTGGAACGGCTGAAGTCTGTCGGTCAGGAAATCCCTGCGGCGGACAGGAACGGTCAGGAACGGCTGAAGTCTTGTCGGTCCTAGGAAATCCTCGCGGCTGACAGGAACGGGGCTCCCCCAGGCTTTTGATATGTAGGTCCCTTTGTGCTGGGGCCCGTGTTGTCCTTCCAGCATTCTTTTGAAGGGACGTGGCTCCGGCCACATCGTTTGTTTTCGCTTTCTACCTCTGGGCATGAGAGTAGAAGCAGACATCGGCCCTGTTTGCCCTGAACGTAAGTTCCAGGGGCGAAACCCGGGTGGATGCAAAGATCTCTGCCTTCGTCGCTGTTGCGGCGAAGCAGATTGGGGAGACAAGTTACGTTTTCGGACCAGTCTTTGGTGTTGCTGGACGGTTTGTAATTTGTGTCTGACGTTTAGGAATCGTCAAACTATGGTCTATATCTGATAAATCAGAAATACTCGATGACTCTGCGTCGCCGCTGTAAGTTAGTGGTCGTGCAGGGCGATGTTTATTTCTGGCTATAGGAATACTCTCTGACGAGGTATTCAAAGAAGTAGGAGCCGTGTTGGTGCAGAGTTATTAGGGAATGGTGCAGCAATAGTCTTGGCAATGGTTGGAGGGAAAGGAACGATACTAGAATTTGAAGAATTTGATTCGAGCCTCTGCCTTCTGGTTGAATCAGGTTGCGTTTTTGGAACCCCAGTCTTGGTGGAGGGGAGGGTGAAGAAAAAATCACTGGAGATTCTTCAAAAATGTTTGTTTTATTCGTCCAAAATTTCTGTAGGTTGATCGTGAGATATAGAGACTCTTGAGTCTGTGGAACAGAAGGTTGAGTAGGGTTGATGATAAAATCTATATTTCGTTCATGATATTTGCGACACTGAGCAACGTGTACGCATTGGAATGGATTGTCTGGTTTTTCAAGAATAATGTTATTTTCAAACACATTTGCCACCCGATGTGGACCTTCGTAGCTGGGTGCAAATTTCTTTACTAAAGTATGAGAAACAGAAGACAGGAAGTGCGTTTCCACGAGAGTGAGATCGCTGCCAACGACAAGATCTGGTTCCCTAAGCCTAGTATTTTAATATCTTGCTTTGAGCTGCTTATGCTCCTATCATTGCAACACGAGCATTTTCTGCCATGATTCGTACTGATTGCGGAGTTGGTCGCCGGTTTAGTTCGTCGATAATCCCCGTTAAATTTTCAAAAGGGGTCTTAATTTTTCGACCTAAAAAAAGTTCAGCAGGAGTAAATTTAGTAGATTCGTGAACAGACGAGCGGAGGGCGAACGAAAAAAGCTCAAGATGTTCATCTTACCGCTCGTAATGATCCATGACAAATGTAGTAATCATTTTAACTAGAGTGCGGTTTACTCGTTCCGCGGGATTACTCTGGGGATGATATGTGTTCGAATTTATGCTTAATGTGTAGTCTCGCACATTCTTTCAAAAATGTCAGAAATAAATTGGGGACCATTATCCGAAACTACTTTATTAGGTGCACCATATCTAGAGAATACTTCATTAATTGATACATTACAAATAACTTCCGCCGTAGCTGCTTTAATGGGAAAAACTTCAACCCATTTAGAAAAATTATCAGTTAATAATAAAACGTAACGAGCTTTGTTTTTAACAGATAAAGGATAAGGTCCCAATAAATCTATTGAAATAATATCAAAAACATGAGAACTTGAACTAGATTTCAAGTGACTCATTGGTCTTATATTACGGTAATTATTAATCTGATACAAGTGACATGATTGAACGTATGCGAGCACACTTTGGTACATGCCAGGCCAATAGGCAACATCCCGCAATTTACAACGGGTCTTGCGAATACCTAAATGGCCTGCAATAGGTTTGTCATGAAATTTGTTTAAAAGGGCCATTCTAAGGGTTCGCGGAATACATGGGCGAAACTCTGCTCCCAGTAGTCCTAGATTTCGTATAGTAAAGAAGACCCTCTATGACTTCAAAATGCTGTGACCTACCAGCCAGAGAAGGATCACTGTGTAGTGGTGAACCCGCAAGCAAAAAATTATAGATATCCCCAAAAATCAGGATCATTTACTAATTCTGCTATTATTCGCTCTCTGGATGTTTTAACAAGTTATTAGAAGTAAAGGCCGACATCCAGGAGTAGGTTCTGTGGGAACCCCATCAATCGGGACGCGAGACAATGCGTCCGGCACTCGATTCTTAAGACCTGGTTGGTAGGAAATTTTGATATTGCTCTCTTGCAACTTAAGAGCCCACTTCATAAGTCTTTGAGAGAGGTGCTTAGCAGAATTCAAATACTGAAGGGCAGAATGATCCTTGAATATGTTAACCGTCAATTCGTTAAGATAACATTGAAATTCGCCAAGAGCATACACTACAGCAAGACATTCACGTTCCGTAGAAGAATAATTGCGTTCAGCTTTGCCTAAAGTAATGAGACGCAAAAGCCATTGGACGCCCAGCTTGTGACAAAACGCAACCAAGACCAACTCCGGATGCGTCAGTATAAATATCAAATTCCTTAGTATGATCCAGGAAAGCCAACACAGGAGATAGTCATTGAGCCAACGCAGACTTCAGTGCTTGAAATGCAGCGTTAGCCTCAGGTGTCCAAACAAACTTCTTGTATTTACGTTTCAAAGCATACAATGGCTCACAGATTGTAACATAAGCGGAGACGAACTGCTGATACCATCCGGACATTCCTCAGAAAGCGTGATAGTTCTTTTGCTGTTTTAGGCCGAGGAAAGTCAACAATAGGCCTAATTTTTTCATTATCCGTAAATAAGCCGTGGGGAGTGATTTTCAACCTAGATATACAATCTCGTCCCTCGCTATCTGGCATTTACTAGGTTGTAACGTCAAGCCAGCATTGTATATGAGTTGGAACACCTGTTTGAGCAGAGAAAGGTGCTCATCAAAAGTCTCGGATGTAATAATAATGTCATCCAGATATATATGCACATGGGGACCTAGAAAAGGTCTGAGAACCGTATCCATAAGCTTTTGGAAAGTAGCAGTTGCTGAAGCTAGTCCAAAGGGCATACGTATGCATTACATAAGCCCCAAAAGGAGTCACAAAGCCTGTTTTATCGACGGAGTCTGGATGTACCGCCACCTGCCAATATCCACTCGCCAAATCCAAGGTTGACATCCATTTAGTTGACGACAGGTTATGTAAAATATGCGACATGACAGGTAGTGGATAATTTATCGTCTTCGTGACTTGGTTGAGCTTGGTGAAATCTGTCACGGAACGAAATTCATTGGGTTGTTTCTTGGGAACCAAAAAAGCATGTGCGGCCCAAGCGTTTGTTGATTCATTTATTATGCCCTGTTTAATCATCTCGGAAATTTGACGTTGCATTTCCCGTTTTTTATGGGGAGCACAAGGGTAAGGTTTCGTCGCTATCGGTTTCGAACCATCAGTGTCAATGACGTGATAAACCTCCTGTGTGAAACCAGGTTGATCGGAAAATAAGCTTGTGGCTTTCCTGCAAAAGTAGAGAAAGCTGGTTTCGTTGCCTCTCATTCAGTTGGTTACTCAGTAACAAATTCGTTATGTCTATAGGATTCGTAGGAATCACTTCTGACAGGTTCCGGAAAGGAAATAACATGTTGTACGAAATTCAGAGTAACTTGAAAAGTATTGACGAAATCCATGCCCATTAGACATTTAACAGGTAGTTCGTCTATGAGCAGGGAAAGAATGCGTAAACCGAGACTTTCCCAGCCCAGAGATAATGTGACAGTTCCTGTGATACTGAATATTTCGTTATTTGCACCTCGCAAATACTGCGTCGCAGGCTGAACGTGTATTGCAGGAAAATTTTCAGTGCAAAACTTCGTATTTAGGGCTGATATTTCAGAACCAGTGTCGAACTTTGTCTCGACAATAATATCTTCAATTGTCAAGAACACATCAGGCAACCGAGGAGTTTGGACAGTCACTAATACTGTTTTAGGGTCAGAATGCTTGGTATCAGGAAGCAGTACCGACCTCTTGGTCTACTTCCTTTGGAAGTTTAAAGGATTCCTGGTTGTATTATCATGCGGTCTGGAAACCGCGGTCCCGTTGGTATCGGGAAAATTTTCACGATGAGGAAAACTGCGTGAAAATTGTTGCGGGAACTCCGCATGTCTGTTGAATTTTTCATTTCTATTACTTCTTCCCTCAGCACGGGCAGAAAAATCATCATTGCCCTGAGCATGAAAACGTTCCGAATGCTGCGGATTGGAACGGGGTCGAGCATACTGTGCATTTGTACGGTACCGAGAAAATTGATTAGAAACTCGCGGTTGAAACACTCTTCTATGCGGTGGAACGTATGATGCTTGGACTGGCACCTGTGTACGCTCGCGTTGAAAGTCATTAGGCCTATTATGCTGCTGAAGATTTCTCGTAATAAGCCCTGCGGGGTGCCTGGAGCATGGTGAGTTGGACCCTGTTTGCCGTGTCGCTCTTCATACGTTCGTACGAGGCGAAGGCATTCATGAATTGTAGCAGGGTGTCGGACCTCAAGAAAATCCTGTAGAAATGGATCGAGCTGTTGCAATAGGGTGTCCAACATGTCGACATGACTGGCATATGGATCCCATAAGTTATACAAGCGTGTTGTTTCTAAAGCAAATGCAACAGGGCTATCGTTGGGTCCTTGCTGACGAGAAAAACGTTGTTGTTTTTTTTTTTTTTTTGATTGGAGGTTTAACGACCACCGTGAGCAACTCAATGGGCTATAAGCAGTCGCCCGTCCCTAATTTAGGGTCAATGGTTCCAGGGAAGGGAGAGAGCCAGTGCCGTAAGACAAACACAACATCCATGCCTGACCGGGATTCGAACCCGGATCCCTTACGGACGAATGATCAGAGGCCAACGCCTTAGACCACTGCGTGCCACCGGGGCGGAAAAAAAAAACAAAAAAAAAACGTTGTTGTGCAAGGCTAGCTCGGCTGAGGCCGAAAGGAAAGACTTCCAAAAATTCTGCTCGGAAATTTTAATACACGAGAATCCGGGTTCGACACTCTCCACCGCCGATACCAGGTCTTAGCGGTATCCTTCAAGCAAGCGCCTGCTATTTGCACTGTGCAGCCTTGAGGAATATTGTATAGATCTGTACGATCCTCCAGGTCCTTAAGAAATTTTAAGGACCCCTCCAACCCATTGAAATGAATTGCTCCTGCATGCGGTACTGCATGAATGGCAAGATTTCTGAGAGGATTGAAATCCCTCAGGTAATGACCTGCGACTCAGAGTAATAGGAAGCTGGTGAATTACGAAATTGTGAAGAATGCCTGGGCACTTGGAAATCATTATCAGTAAAGTGAGCCCCACAGGCTTCTTGCAGATGGTCGAAATTAATCCCATCACCACCGAAACTTGCCTTAGGGTGAAATATTGAAGTTGTCTCAGGTAAAGAAGACATGGGTAATAATTGTCAAGACCTCGTGTTCAGAAAAAGTTCGGGCGCCAATTATAATGAATAAGCTTTTATAATGGTAGTTGTTATGTAGTAGTTATAATGAACAAGCTTAACTGCTAGTAATGTTGTAGTAGTAATTAAGATGAATAAAGTCTTATGCTGGTTGTTAAGGTAACACTTAATGAAAGAGACCTAACAGCCAGACAGAGGTCTGACAAAACTATGAACTGAGAAAAACGTGTACTTACTAAGAAAACCTTTTATTAGGGAAACTCCTGGTATTATCTACACACTCTTCACAGGTCACACAACTACTCGATATCTGGCTCTCAGCATATAACGTAGTTCCTCTCACATAAACGAAGCTCTCTTTTACACCAAACGAAGATCTCTTTACACATAAAACAAAGTTCTCCCTACGCACATAAAACAAACGCTCTCTAGGTATCGTTGATCGCGCCTATTTATACTGCCTACAACCACGTCATGACTTACACTCGTTGCCACATATCATTCAGTGGGAGAAATAACATCTCGTTAAGTAAGAAGATAATTT